>OZ012659.1:43361652-43776452 GCA_963942545.1 Oxycera nigricornis
CCCTTACCAGTGAACATTCATTATTCACTAATTCAAATTTTATACATTTTAATTGAATGAAATGGAATCCAAAAATATCAAAGTGCAAAAATGTTATTCCTCTGATATATCGAAAAGTTTTACATCAAAAAATTTATTGGAAACAGACTCATTTGATAGCTTCAGATGGATGAATCAAATGTATTTTCATTTTTCCGAAAAAATTGTAGATATATTTTTGATTTCTTGACGCGTTAATCTTGACGTACACTTTTTTATATGGGAATTTGATTGCCTCCTTGTGTTCACATCCATTTGTAGTAAAATGTCTGCAAACGAATATGCACGTATGTATATGACATCTGAATGCGAACAGATTACAATAGATACAAGCGTATTAAGACATGTACACGGACAAAACGTATCCATGAAGTGTTCATATAAAAGCCGTTTGTATTGTTGCTAAGGTGTAATCGACGCATTCAATGGGTAGACGATTTGTTGGTATCAATTGTAGTGCGTGTTATTTTGACATTGAAAACAGTGACATGCTTGAACCTTGGCTGTGTGAAATGGAACAATTTGTACTTAAAAAAAAGTTCGGAAAATATTTAAAAAAATATTTTCAAAGTCAGTGCTGTGTTGGAGGAATTGTACGGAAGTTGGGTTTTGATCGAAATGAGACAATGATTCACAAACTATTGACGCACGTAAAAACAATTCATCGATCTATTCGTGAATAAGGGCCACAAGCAATCGAATATGTAGCGCAAAGTTGGGTTGAGAAGAGGACCACTGCCAAACCAGCCGTAACAATCGTTTAACTGATTCTTTTCTTTATTATGTTACAATCGAAAAGTGTATTTTCTTGTTTAAACCGCAAATAACGTAAATATTTATTATTATTATTAAGTTGACTACATATTTTAATTGCAGCTTTTCAGATAGATAGTCAGCAAAAGTACACATGGCTTTTACGATTATGTAAAAACTACGATTTTTATAAATAAATTAAGCTTGATATTTACGTTGAAAAATATTTTTGTCAAACTAATGCTAAATTTTTAAAACCCCATATTTTTTTGACATCAGTTTGTACTTCTGTGACAAAACGCATCTTGATGTTTTTTTTTTGTTCTAAATGTCGATATTCAACAATGCTATTGCGTGCCGATTGGTGGCTTGAAAAAAATGTTTAAAATTAAAAAAAATTGCAGACTCCAAAATACAGAAAACTCTCTATTTTTTAGGCTTCAAGTTAGATATTACCCCTTAAAGAAATTTGAGCTCCCGGAACCATGCCACAAACTCAAAACAAAACAATAAGTCATGGAAGAAGTAAGTTGCTTTAATGAAACAAGACAACATCTACAATTTTAAATGCCGTTTGATATTCTATAAAGCAGATATTTATTGTTATTAACAGTCATTATACGAAGGTGACTATTTCAATGAGTATATTTTATATATTTATGGCATTATTTAATAAGTCTTAATAATTTCAGTCCTAATCGATCTATACAAAGTAAAAGCCCAAATGAATCTATTTTTAATTACAAATCAAATCATTCAAATGTTAACTGAATGACGAATGTTTACTTATAATAAAAAAATTTAATCCCAAAGTTATTTCATGCGTTTATATTTTTGTTATTTCATTTTCATTGGTCAAGAAAAGCGCGGAAATCTTTAAATGAAAAGTAACTATAAGAAAGTGATTTCCTTTAGTACGCGATACAATAACCATTGGAATAATAATAAATGAAATAATGATGTGTATATTTGAAGTATAATAATGTTGTCAAAAGAAGAAGGAGAAAAAATGAATTTAAGTAATGTTAATAAAAGAAAAGCATGCAGTAACGATTTGAGGAACTCTCCCAGTGAACATTAAGGCCACTCTGCCGTCTCAAAAGTATCTTACGGGATCAATTTTTTCGGAAAAATGAAAATACATTTGATTCATCCATTTTAAGCTATCAAATGAGTCTGTTTGCAATAAATTTTTCGATGTGAAACTTTTCGATATATCAGAGGAATAACATTTTTGCACTTTGATATTTTTGGATTCCATTTCATTCAATTAAAATGTATAAAATTTAAATTAGTGAATAATGAATGTTCATTGGTGAGGGAAATATGTTCATTGAAACGGCTGCAGGCATCATAAATAACCTCAAAATTTCAATAAAACCTCGAGCTCGATCAGTAGAGCTCTTGCTGTAGGGTACCGGTATCAAACGTTCTTGCAATTCACCACCTATCATCTTCAAGAGAAAAGTAAAGAAGAAAACAAAAAATAGGAAAATTTCGTCTTTTTCTAAATTTGTAGGTTTGTTTTATTTAAAACCAAAATGAAAAAAGATTTCATAAATTTCATTTTTTTTTCTAGCCTGGCACTATATAGATGCTATTTTTAGAAGCCAGTATATAACGAGTGTAGTTGTTTAACTGATTTTTCAATTGAAATTAAAAAAGAGAGAATTAGGTCAACTTAATCCCCACAATGCATTTTTTCCAATAATTTTGAAAGTTTTCTTTGAAAAGTAATCACTCAGTTCAATTCATAAGACTTGCCACTAAATAATAATCATTGTCATTATTTAGACTTGCCACTAAATACATCATGAACTAACTATGAAGTACTGTAGCTGTGAGCTTAACATTGAAATGTTTTTATCCATTGTAAGCAGTATTAAGGAATGTATGAATTTCGCTTATGCACAATATGTTGAGGATTTTAATTTTCAACCAATTGTCTCATCTATTTATTGTGAGCAATTCACCTAACCATATCTGAAACATTTGGATTGCTTTATTTTGATAGTGTCATCTCACATAACACGCTCGATTTTAAATCGTGCTCATATCGTACCATATGGAGGTGTCCAGTGAATAATGCCTATCAACTGTTTGCCGAATCCCAACCCGAGTTCGCTATTCCAACATAATGGCCGGTCTTTCAACAAATATCAAGAGGAACAATCGCGTTTCCTATTAGTAGAAAGTAGCTATCAGAGTTTGTGGCACTTGACCACTCCCCTTAAAACCCCATGCTGCCCGGCAAATAGAATTGATATTCGCTGAGGAACTACATGTGTGGAATCACTTTAATATGATAATGATTTTCAGTAATGCAAATTTATCATTGAAAATATTGATTTCATTGCATATAACTAACTAACTAACGTAGCCATGTAAGTTCATGTTCCACAAATTGATCAGAATGAGTAAGAAGCAAATAAAAGTATAAGCTGCCGAAAATGAAAATGTTAATCGGTAATATGTATGAATTATTGCCTATCAATTAACTTAGTAATGTAACATGTAAAGACAAACTACAGCAATCAGTCATATGTCGCGATTTCTTCTTCGACTCGACTTATAAATTAGGGCATTAAATACGTATCCATTCATTTTTTTCAATTACAGAATGGATTAATGTTATATGCGCCTTAAATCCTATCTGAATGAATCTTAGTTACTTTATATATACTTTACATTTGCTTATGATGAAAAATGTTGTTGTTCACCTGGGTAAATAATTATTTTGAAGGCACATGCATAGGGCGAATTAGATTTTATGGATGATATGATGATTATTTTTGTTATAACTTTGAATGATTAAAATAGCAGCGTATTAGGCATTAAATCATACTAAACTATTATAGATGTTGTCAGATAAGAATCGAGCAAATTGTCGGTAAAATTCCATTATTCGTTTCTGAGCTATATATAGATTCGTGATTACATGAAAGCTAAGATAAATCCAATATCTTTTTATCGAGACATAGCACAACACTATCAAAGATACAAATACTTTATGGAGAAATATATGTACTCTAACGCTATGTTGATATGTAATGGTAAATTGGCAATATTTTAATTGAGACATTACATAGTTTTCGCCAAGAAGATTTCGTTCAAAGGAAATATTTTTACTGGACTATATATTGAAACTTTGAATAAACGTAAGCGTCAATGAAAAAGTTTCTACTGACAACAATAATTTATTGAAGGTATTGAATTTTGCATCAAGATTCAAACCTAAACGTGTTGTGCACCTTTATGATTTTGACTATAGTCACGTGACTTTTAATCCGAAATTTTTTTCATATCAGCTTTTACTCGAAGTATTTGATGCATGCCGACTTTCAGGATGGATACGACTTGAAATTAAATTCAACCAAACTAAAACTTTTTACAATTACTCTAAGTAATGGATAATATCTAAATGTCTTTTAATTCTTATTGGAACGTCTGCATATTTTTCACTTCATTATGATTTCAAACAGTGTTACTTACAGTATTGCTGGTAACAATCACTATCATCACAAAAGTCTGATTATCCCTAAAATGTAAATGCGCTGCTGCAATCGAGCGCATATATGTATGTATATTTTCTTACACTTGAAATACAAACTATTTTATTAACACGTTTGATCCCCGTTCTTGACATTGATGCTGTTAGATTTACCTAAATCTTCTCTATATAAATATTTATTATGTCAACGTATATCCAAAACTATTTACCTACTGGAATATTCAAAATCAAATCAGGTCAATTTTTAAAGTTCGAAGATTTTGACATTCACGTGTATATAGTATTATCCCGTCCATCCAAATACAGAAAAATCAACAAGGAACAGTTTCAGTAGTAAGTAGCATACTATTAGAAAGAAGAAAATGAAAAAAAGGAGCTTATAGCTTGATCCACTTGAACACTTATTTACTCCATTTCGCAATATAGTGTAAAATATGTACATGCACACGGAAGAGAAGTCGTTATTTTAATGATATACACCCTCAATCTACAGTTTCCCAGCAACAACAAGAAAAACTCATGCGAGAACAAGTCGTTATTTTAATGATATTCACCCGTAAATGCGAGGTCACGATCAACCTTGAGGAAATCCCTTTAATTACAATAAACATGTATGTGATCATCCTCTCTACCATCATTCGCTCGCCTTCAAAAAACACTTGAGATATTTTTTACCACCTGAATTAAAGAACTCCTGGTAGGCTGTGTCGGAGTATCAAGAAAATTAATAAATGTGTATGAAGTTAATTGGATACTTTTCGCAATGCATTAAGGTTAGTATCAGAATTCAGTATGAATGGCAATTACCATTAAAATTTCAACCTTCTTTTCACCCATCATTCGCACAAATAACGTACAGTAACACGGCGTATTGAAGATCGTTGGGTTCGTAATACATTAAACTAATTTTGATACAGTGCCACAGAAAATGTGCGTGCAAGGCTTTAACCTGTACCCATCATTCTTTGTCTTAAACAGGTGCTTCATACATTCGCTTGAAGGAAAGCTTGAATTACGGTTCCTGCGCGCCTGTTTCACCATTTTACAATGCTAGTACGATTGAATTTCAAGTTGAGTTTGAACATACATCTATAGCTGCAAATATTACATATCGATATTACAAGGAGCTCATCGTGAGCAAGTTGATTGCATGCACTCCTCTGCTGGTACGATCGAAATTCAAGTTGAGTCTGAACATACTTATAAACATACATTAATATAGCTTCTTTTGCAAGTCTCTCTGTTGATTCATAAGCGAGTTATTTAATATTCACGACATCGCCAACGAACGAAATTCGAGTTGAATTCACACATGAAGGTACATTTATGTTCTTTCTGTCAGGTTGTCATGCGCTCCTGTAGCACCATTTTACAAAAATTGACTTTAGCAGCCTTTCTTACGTACTTTAAGCCTCCTAACAACCAACCAGTTATGCACACAACATCTCCCAACACATGACACATCTCACAAACCACAGCTGCAACAAAAACATCTGACCCTATTTCTACTATCTATGACTACCTGACGCACCCAACCGCAACAACCCGATCCTCTATAACCTTCCATCAACGTTCAAAATCACCGCCAACCACCTGATCTGCTATTGCCTTCTACCAGCGCCGCCAATCAACACCACACACCTGATCCTCCACACCCTACCACATGCTGACGCAACCAAACATCCGCAACACACCGATCGTCTATAGGCTTCTACCAACGCTAAACATCACCGCAACACACCTGAACAAACCTCTACACCCTTCTACCAACCACGCTCGGCTTGGCCCCTCACAACACAACACAAATCACCACCACACATCTGAACAAACCGGTACACCCTTCTACCAACACAAATCACTGCACACCACCTGACAACCTCAACCAACCAACCGCAACACCCCTCTTACAAACAACAAATCAACGCCACACACCTGATACAAAACCACAATCTCAGCACCAGTTCCTCCGTACACCCAAGACCAAGGCACTCTGATTCACCCAATCCCAACCATACAAACATGGTACCCCAAGCCACTCGCTATTCTGATTGAAAAAGATTGAAAATGCCGTTCCCACCCATACAAAAACCGGTTCTGTGGTGCGTCACTTACTACTAATCCAATCAAAAGTTTTTTGAAACAGGATTTAAAAACAACCCTTATCCTTTTCTATATGGTTTCAAGTGCAATCCTCGACCTGAAGTTATCTCCTCCATTTGCTTGTTGTGTCGCTTTTTCTCTTCTAATGTCTTTTTAGCATCATTAGCATCATTAATAGCTTTAGGTATTCCCGCAGCCCACACGATACAGCACCAATTGCAGATAGTCCCGCGAAAGGAGGAACGAGAAACGGCAGAACTCCACCAATTCGAGGAATGGGTATTATTCTTGGAGTTTTAAGTGTCTTCTTCCGTCCCTTTGTTATATTTGTTGCAGCAGCTAAGGCTTACTCACCTTCATATTTTCGGGTTTCTATTTTTTTGATGATCTTCCGGACTTTGGAAACAACCGCTCCAAATTTCGGTTCACCTTTCAATCCCATTCCTAAGTTTACCTTTGCTTTCATCATGTTGGTTACAAGTAACGCGTGAGCGCGTTCTGTCAATCCTGCGTCTGCTGATCCAAATGGTTGCCACGCCTTTTCGGTTAGTTTGTGTCGATCGCTCGTTTCTTTAATTTTTGAATAACCAATATCGTGCTCTTTACAGGCTTGATCCGAAAATTTATTCCGGGATCACCTCTAGCAAGTCGCTCGCTTAGTTTCGTGCCAGGACCACAGTTTTGATAACCAGGCAAATGCACTTCAATCGGTAGCTTATTAAGTAAAGTATTAATGAGCCGTCTTCCCTTCACCGCTTTTCGTGATCTACTAGTACATTTCTTTTTATGATCAATCATTTTATACTGACCGTTTTCTTTGCGTATCTGGACGCATATGCTTCAACTGTTCGCCAACTATAAAACTTTCGGCAAAGTCTAGTTAGTTACACGTTTGTCGTTTAGTCAGGACGATGCGGTTTATACTACAACGCCAAAAGTTGTTGGTGGAAAATGCTGACATTACAAATGAAACCTATACAACTAAACATAGCAATTTATTGCCTTATAATATTCGAGCCATCATTGTCGGGCCCTCAAACTGCGGCAAAACTAAAGTTATGATTTCCATGCAGAAACATGCCAATATCGTTAAATTTACAAATATTTACATCTACTCGAAGTCATTACATCAACCCAAATATAAATATTTGAAGCAGGCTGTGAAACCTATTTGCTGACTAAGCTTCTATACATTGTCAAACAATAGTGAAGTGATTCCACCTGAAAAAGCCCAATCTAACTCTGTTTTCATTTTCGATGATATTGCCAGCGAGAAACAAGATAACGTTCGATCATATTTCTGTATGGGACGCTAGCTAGATACCACAGCAAGGTGAAGTTCCAAGCCCTCCAAAATAACTTTACTCCATAATTAGTTCACTCATCCAACATCCTTCACCTAAATAAATCCAATCCATATTTATATAATCTAATATATTCAACTTAAATATATCTAGTAAATATTTATATAAGACAACATCTTTAACCTAAATAAGAAAAATCCACATTTTTATAACTCAATATCCTTAACCTAAATATATTATATGATTTCATCAAGGACCTGCGTTTGCAATTATTAATTTGATGTCGCTTACATCCTCGTCTCCACTATGTCAACGTGAATACACCGAATGTGGCGGGTGTATATATATATATATATATATATATATATATATATATATATATGTATATATATATATATATGTATATTCGCATTTATAAAGACACCCGCCACATTCGGTGTATTTACGTTGACATAGTAGAGACGAGGATGTAAGCATATATATATAAACTTAATCACCTAATATATATATATATATACTACAACTTTGAGAAGGCCTTCGACTCATCATACCCCGAAGCAATAATAAGAGCGCTGATGAAATGGGATAATAAAGGACTAATCATAGATGGAGAGTGACTAAACCACCTACGATTCGCAGATGACATAGTCCTTATCGCTCAAAATCAACATGAACTACAGGCGCTGCTCGAAGATCTAAGCGCAGCTAGCGAGAAAACATGGCTTAAAATGAACCTTAGTAAAACTAAAGTAATGTACGACGAGTTCACAACGGAAAGCTAGGGTGAACTGTCAGTTAACAACACCGAACTGGAACTTGTAGACGAGTATGTGTACTCGGCCAATCAGTACACAACTCGGGATCGCTATTACCAGAAATCAACAGAAGGATCAAGCATGAAGTGCGTTCGGGAAGAACTGCCTAATATTCAAGTCAAGAATGAAATGCCACCTGAAAAAGACATCTTTCGATCAATGTATCCTGCCAGTCGTGACCTATGGCTGTAAAACATGAATCCTAACAACAGACATCATAAGCAAGCTCCAGGTTGCCCAAACGGCAATGGAGAGCTGGGCATCACCAGGAGAGACATGAAAACATTAACCTGGATAAGAGCGAGAACACAAGTAACTAATGTAATCAAAATAATTAGAACTGTAAAGTGGCAATGGATGTCAATGGGAAGCCAATACATAGGGGAGGCTACACCATGATTGATACACCTATATATACCAGTGACGTGCAGTGGAAATTCCTCATAGTCAAGCAGAATTTTGTCTTAAAGCCCATTTACAATACACGTTAATGGACTGGATAGTAAAATGATAATAGCCTCAAAAACACTTATTGCACGTGGCCTTAAGCCCTATAGAAGAAACCAGCATAATAACTTTGTATAACATAGACGAAGAATAAAATACAAATAAACCAGAAACTCAAGCGGACTTTTTGAGAAATGTAAATAAATAAAATCTTTTATTAAATGAATAAATAAATACGTTTATGAAAATAACTTTTTTCGTTTTTTTATTTGTATTCTAAGTCTATGCGCTTGTCTTTGCGTAAAAATTCTTTTATTACGTTATCAAAAAAATTAATTTCTCTTCGCATTAGTATCAAAAGATCCTTTTCGACTGCAATCAAAGCAAGATCCGAAAGTCGTTTCTGGGACTGGCGATTTCTTAAAAATGTATGAACTCGTTTTAAAGTCGAAAATGACCTTTCTGCAGTTGCTACTGTTACTGGTATTGTTGTTAATAATTTTGCTAGTATGCATTCTTGCTTGAAACTGTTTGCGACATAAGGTCGGCTTTGAAAATAATCGATTATTTTACTAGCATTCGCTATTTTGAACTCATCTGACGAATAAATAACTTTAAGCTGGTTTTTCAATTGTATCTTATCAAAAAATTCTCCATGGTATTCTAGGAGTGAATCCAAACGAGTCTCCGGAAAAGTTAATTTAAACTTAGGAAAGTAGTTCGGTTCAAGCAATTCCAGAAATAGCACTAAAACTGTACGACTTCCACTAGCATCTACGAAACCAACAAATTTTTCCTCAACCCTGTTTACTGTCGTATATTTGAAAATTATTGTTAGTTGCTGACGTCCACTTACGTCAGGTGTTTCGTCTATCATGACAGCAATAAAATGAGCTTCCCTTATTTCTGCTTCAATTTTGTCTTTAACTACGTTAGCTTCCAAGCAAATAAGATCATTTTGGATTCTAACAAACCCGAAAACGATGCATTGGTACTAAGAGATTCAATATGCGATTCAAATAAGGGATCATATAAGCTTAAGAAATTCACCGTTTCAATAAAATTTCCCCGATTATTTGATGTAGATTCTTTATTATTGCCTCTAAAAGGAAGCTCCTGTTTGGCCAAAAATAATACCGTATCAATCAAACGTTTTAAAATGCTACGATTTCGCTCGACTTTTTCGTTATGTAAATGATTAGAAGATGCAACTTGATTGTTAAGTCAAAATTATATATGCTGCGATCCAAAACTATCTAGCTTAATCAATGATTGCAGATGTTTTTCCGTACAAGAATGCTTTGCAGCTGATCCGGTAAAATTATTGAAATCGCTAAATCCGGTATTGATCCAAACAGATTTTTCATTCGCAAAAAGAAGACACGGCCAACAAAACAATTTATTTATTTTACAACTTCCCGTTAGCCACATATATTTTTCAAAGTAATCTAAATGGAATTTCCGGGTGACGTTTTTCGTTTTCGATTCTAAATTTAAGCTAGGCTTTGACCTGTCGGATTGGACAATTTCTTGTTTTTTCACGAAAGAAAGAGTCGAAATTCCCGATTTTAATAAAAAATCCGTAGCCCAGCAATCTTTCGGCATAATGCAAAGAGAAAACTTACCAACGTTTCAAATAAGTATCACGCGTATTCACTAATTTATTTTCTCAAACGCTAAAACTTTTTAGCCTATACTGCTTTCTTCTGAATTGATAATATCAAAAATGTCATTCAGAACAGAAAAACAACAACAATGTTTCAAATTAACGAAAATTGTGTCGTTAAAAATCAATCATAGCCAACTCCACTTTTATTTTTTCATAATATGGTGAGTGTAGCAGCAGATTATTTGCGACCAAGCAACAATCAGCAAGCATCCCAAGCTCTGCTTGACTTGCCCCAAACAAATCGCATCTAAAAAAAAACAAAAAAAAAATTTTACGAATGTACGGAGCGATTCCAAGGTACATGTAGCATTGAATCCAAATGTTGACGCAACAAGAAATGTATAAGTTAATTAGAAATAAAAAAGCGTCTTGATGCTTTTTTAATAAGTGCAAGACAAAAGTCTTGCGTCTTTATTCTATGACTCTAGATTACAAAAAGAACTTAGTCTAAAGTGCGCTTATCCTATTTATACCCTAAAAGCGCTGACTGCGCGTCTAACCGATTCCCTTTGTTCAGTAGCGTGTGTCTTATGTTTACTTCCTAATGCGCTGACTGCGCGTCTGGCCGATTTCCTCTGGTCATGCTTGTAGTAATGCATCGTTGCATTATTGAATGGGAGTGTCGTGTTAACTCTTCCCCCTTTGAAAACGATGGTCCACTATCGTCAAAAATAACGTAAGTTGAATCTTAGCTGAGGTGTGCTGTTAGTTTGAACCAATGATGTCTTAACTTTTTCTGGAGTCTGCTTTTTTGCTTTTTCTGGAGTCTGTGTAGAAGAGGAATAGATTTTAATATTTTGGTTTTTAGAATACAATTTCCAAAATTTAGAAGTATGATTACTATCACACTGGCGAGTCCATAGTTGGTGAATTGGTAGCTATTCCTTTCATATTGTAGAAGACTGATTCTTTTGGAGTTATTGATGTGAAGATCAGTCGTAACTTCCAACGATAATGGTTTAAATTCCTAACCATTCTGGGATGTTTGCAGAATTGTAAGGAGAATTTGTAGAGCCGATTCCTCCTTCTCGAAGTATGTTCTTTAATTTGCCTTTATGGTCGCATTGTCAAATTTGAACAAAAATGAGCCATTTAGATTGTATGTGAGGAAACCAACGAAGTTGTTTAGGAATAAAATTCCAGGAAGAATGTAATCGATGGTTGGAATTTTCTCGTTGCTGATTTTATTATAATTCGTGTTGACGCTTTTCATTAAATTAGGGATACAAGATGTATTGCTTATTTCTAGTAAATTAGAATCTTTACAAATAAAGAAATGATTATAAGTTATGCAATTACAGTTTCGAAAATTGTATCTGGGCATTTAATGATTTTTTCAAATTGAATCGCGTTAACTAAATTTCCCTTTTTTACTGGTTTTGAAAACATTAGAGAATTTACATTGCCAGCCAATGAATTGCATAGTTAATATTAATAAGTTCCTCTTTCGCAATTTTAAATTTAAATTGAATTTGAAAAACAATGTTGTTATTTGCTTGACTACATTTTTTAAGTAAATCTTTAATCTCGTTATTTATTTTAGTTATCGTATTTATGCGGCCATTGTACAACTGGTTTATAATGACTCGCTTACATTACACATTAGAAATAATGGTAGTGAAATCCTCGTGATCTGGGTTGCTGGCGAACAATTTCCAGGCAGTACTTATAAAATCTAGTGGTATTTTTACTCCGCGAAGCATGAAGTTACGGACGACGGTTACTATTTGCTGTAATTCATGTGATAGGTATTTTGCAAGGGGATGATACTGCACTATAAAAAATTTTAAAAACGTATGTGCTTGCGATATGATTATACTAGTCCAAATCGATTCATGTATCAGCTTAAAGTTCCTATTGCGAATTCTAGTTTGTCTACAAGAGGGGTCACTACTTGCGAGTTCGGGAAGTCCAGAATTTGTACTTTCGTACCGCCTAAAGATGCATCTTGAAACAATCAATTACGGATTTTATCTTTATGGACTATTTTACCGGATGCTGTTAGTATGGTGGTATGTCTGTTTTCTCTGACAGTTTCTTGGCGATATCTAGGTGTAAGTTTTGATCCCTTTCGCTTATTTTGTCTAACGAAAACTATTTCTCCTATTGGGTAGTCTTTAATTGGCTGCCTTGATTTATTGTGAAACGTTAGGTCCTGACTTTGCTTATTTTTAAGTTTTTCAATATTTGCCAACCGGATGTTTTCTAGCTCTTCGGGAGAGGCATTAGGGAAGCGTCCAAAGAACAAGTCTACTGGTTTTTTTTGAGTGACTGAGTGGATTGAATGATTGTATTCATTCACTGCTCTTTCCAGCAATTCATCGAATGTACAAGAGGGCTCTTCTCTTTTAAGGCACCTCATCGTTTCTGTTAATGTCGAGTGCCATCTTTCGACTTGCCCATTTACTTCACTCTTATATGGTGGCGTCTGGAACGTTTTGATTTTAAGCTCATCTTCCATCATTGACATTAAAGTTGGGGAGCGAAGAGCTCCTTCGTTGTCAATTACTATATTTTCCGGCACACAGAAATAGAAAATAATGTCTCTCAAGGGACCTCTGATATCTTCTACGGATTTAGACGAAATTTTTTTTGCTAAAGCAAATTTAGAAAATTTATCGATTGCAGATAGAACTCGATGTTTTTCTGTAGCAAATAAATCGACGTGTATCGTGTGCCCTGGATACATTGGAATGGGGGTTGCGTTAATGACAGGCTTATTTGGGTGTCTGTCATATTTGCACTCTTTGCATATGGTACAACGCTTAACTATTTTTTTAATTTTTGATGACATTTGGGGGAAATAGAAATTTTCCAATAATTGGAGACGATTCTCTTCGGCGTTCCTATGTGCTCTTTTGTGTACTCGGAGTATTCTCTCCTCTTGCTCTACTGCGTTTGGGATATCCTCAACCATTTTTCTGGTAAACCTTACTTTATAGTTACGGAAATGAACAGGGTAGATTCTCTGGATAAGGCCAAATGTACCTTCATCTGTAAGTAATCCGTTAAGGATGCTAGGATTTAAGTATCTTTTAAAAAGTTGCACTATATCTTGCTCTGTGAAATTTTGCTGGATGATAATGTGTCGAGTGTAGTGTTCGAAAGGATTCAGAAGTTGGTAACTATTTTCGTCTCCTACTTTTAGAATAACTTGGTTTCTGAAAACGTTAATTGGCATCTCGATAGAAGGGATAAGATCCTGTGCCGAGCTTTCGGCACTGTGCTCCGTGGGAGTCATTGAGTTTATCTGTGAATTTTTTGGAGGCCTGGAGAGTGAATCGGCAACAATATTCGCCTTACCTGGCTTATATTGCAGTTCATAGTTATATTCCTCTAAAATAGCTTTCCAGCGCTTCATCTTAGAATTGTTGTTTCTGTTACTTAACGCATATGTTAATGGCTGGTGATCTGTGAAAATCTTCACTTTTTTTGAACCGTAGAGGAAGTTTCGTAATGCGTTAAGTGCCCATATGATCGCGAGCATTTCCTTCTCGTTAGTTGCGTAGTTCTCTTCGGTCTTATTAAGAGTACGCGACAAAAAGGATATTGGTTTGTCGTTTTGTGACAATACAGCGCCGATTGCGAAGTTCGAGGCATCGGTGGTCAGCTCGAATGGCTTACTAAAGTCTGGATGAGCTAAGATTACCTCTTTAGAAACGAGACAAGTTTTTAATTTAGTAAAAGCTTCAAGTGCTTTACTATCAAGAACTACGGGCTTGTCTTTTGAAACATGCTTGGACACACGTCCATCTTCCCCTCTTAAAAGGTATGTCAAGGGTTTAGCGATTCTGGCATAGTCTCTTATAAACCGCCTATAATACCCTGACATACCAAGAAACGATCTGAGCTCCTTGAGTGTTGTCGGGGGTGAGAATGAGGCAATAGCTTGTGCCTTTTTGGGGTTACTTTTTATTCCCTTGATACTGACAATGAATCCCAGGAATTCTACTTCTTTTTGAAGGAATTCGGATTTGTCAAGATTTATTTTCATGTTCGCACGTTCTAGGGTCTTGAGTACTGCGTCAAGATTCCGAAAGTGGTCTTCTTCATCTTTACCGAAAATGATAATATCGTCTATGTAAATATGACATCGCTTCCCAATATGATCTCTTAAAATATCATCTAGAGCTCTTTGGAATATAGGGGGTCCATTCTTTAAGCCGAAAGGAAGGCGTAAGAACTCATATTTACCATTATTTATTGAAAAAGCCGTTTTCTCGATGTCACATTCTCTAAGCTGTATCTGGTGAAATCCACTTTTCAGATCAATTATTGAAAAGAATTCATTTCCACCTAAATTGGAAAGGACTTCGTTGATATCTGGGATTGGATAAGAATCTGTGATTGTGATAGAATTCAATTTTCTATAATCAAACACTAACCGAAATTTCTTTTCACCGGAGGAGTCCTCTTTCTTGGGAACGATCCATACTGGAGCGTTGTATGGTGATCTTGAAGGTCTAATAATCCCATCATTTAAAAGTTTTTTAATTTCCTTTTCCACTACGTTCTTTAGTGCTTGTGGATATGGGTATGACTTAGAATATACTGGATCTTTTGTTGCCGTTCGAATTTCTCCCTTTACATTTGTCGTATAAGTTAATTTTTCATTGGGTTCGGCATACACGCTAGAATGTGTTTTTAAAATTGATTTAAGTCGCGAAATTTGCCTTTCCGTCATATGAGTAATCCGAAGGTTCAAATGATTTACTGTTTGGGATAGATGCTGTTTCAAAGGGATGTGAAGATTTGCTTTTAAAGACATATAATTGCTGTTAGTGTGAATAATAGCTTGTAACTTTTTCAAGCTATCATTTCCGATTATTCCCGCGAATGTTTCTAGAGTGGGAAGTATGAAAAATTTCAATTTTTCTGCGAACGGGCCGAATAGATTGACATATGCATGGTGCGTAATATTGATTGCACCACCAACTGAGTTAACTATAAAAGGACTTTCGTTAGCAATAGGATTACGAATAAGTTTAGGCTGGATATAATTTTTATTAGAGCCTGTATCTATTAGAATTTTTAAGGTTTGACCGCTCTTCGCCGTGTATTCTAAATACGGAAGCGAAGAGCTCACAGCTCTAAAAAATTAATGTTATCAACTTGCTCTGCCTGTTCGGACTCGTTAAGATCTAAAGAGTCAAGATAGTCCTCAATAGAGATATCCGCATCTGTTCCTGTTATGACTGTTTCTGTTATATCAGGTTGTTCCATTTCATATGTTTCACGCACATCTGAACTATACCTAGTTGGTTCTATATTAAAAAGCCTTTGAACTTTATTGGGTGTTTTCACTTGCTGTGATGGTAGTCTTTTACTAGGGAACTGAGACTTTCTAATCGGAGGTCGGTTTTGGTAATTTAACGCTTGGGATCTTATAGAGTGATCAACATCCATTGGCTCGTATACTCTCGGTTTTGGAGGCAATGCCCTATAATTGAGGTTGCTACTCTGATGCTGCATTTGCCTATGAAACTGTGGTACCTGTGGAGCACGGGGATCGCAAAGAAGCTCGGGATGAAAGTCGTTTCTGCCTACATTATTGCCTAGATTTTGCCGCGGATAGATTTTCCTTGTCGACAAAGGAAGTGGAACGTGCGGAATTCGCGAGAAGCGTCTATTCGAAGAGTTGTGAGCATGCTGTGTTCGATAATTTACATTTTCAAGCTTTAGGCATAAATGCAAAGCCTGAGGGAGGTCTCCTGGCTCTTTGATACTTAAAAGACGTGGTAAGTCGCCTCTAAGGCCTCTGACGAAAGTATCTAAGGCTTTCTCACGGTAACACTGTGTTAAGCTGCTCAACGATTCGTGCCCTAACTCCATAGCGGACAATTTGTTCAAAATTAAGGAAAGATGATGGTAAACACTTTGATAGAACTCATGAATAGTGCCTGCACCTTGAACAAGTGTAGTTAATTGATATTCAAGTGTTCCCAGGTCACGCTTGTCTGCGTAATGCAGAGTGAGGCATTTGGAAATTTTTTTCCAATTCAAGGGGGTGTTGTAGGACTCAAGGGCAATGTCTGCCTGTCCTATTATCTTATTCCGTATAACGGAAAGAATGCCATAGTACTTAGGTGTACCTCTTAGGTGTTCGTAAATATGGAGGATTCTTTCAACACTTTTCCTCCACGAACTATATTCGCTTGGGTCACCCGAAAATGTCCTTAAACTTTTTACGACATCCGGTATCCTATCCATATCGGATAGGTTCCTTTCATTGTCGACATTTATTTCGACATCTAATTCATTATTTATATCCGTCGCGGGATTCATTATGGAGCTAAACATTTGCCTACCCTGTGTTTGTAAAGTTTCAGACACGACTCTAGTTATGAGTTGAATTAACTCCGCGTTATTTTCGTTCGACGCAACCACATGGTGGCTCGGACTTCCGGAAGTTTCAACCCGCAATACCGGAGAACGAATTAAATTATTCGGGGTGGCCATAGTTTAAATTTTTAGTAGATTTAATATGTCACTTTTATATTTGGCAATCACTTTACTTCGCGAGGATTTCACTTTACATTCGTTCGATAATTTCTTTAGATTAAGTACAACATATTATTTCATGAATTTCAACTCAGTTAATATAAACAAGTAACTAATTTCTTTAGTTTTTCAAATGAAATATTAATTTTGAAGTTAAAAAGTGAATTTACATTAGCTGAGTTGCTACACTTTCTTAAACGTTACTTACAGGATAATTAAAATTTCGTTAAAAAGCTGCATGCTCCAGGTTTTTTGGTTGTGGACCGCTCTCCCGCAAGTTGTGTTGGCTTCTTCCTTTTCCTCCAAGTTGGTTACTAAGGAGCCTTCTCACACTAAACACGCCGAATTCTCCTTGTTTGATTTTCGCAAGGGTTTTCACTGAGCACACCTATTGCACCTAGCTTGTTTTTCGCGAGGGTTTTGAATTTTACGGGCTTGGTTTTTGTCCGTGCACAAAATTGCAAAAAAAAGGCGCGCGTACTTGACTCGTACCGTGAAAACTATTTATTATTTTAACGCGCGTACTTGATTTTTGTATCGCGATAACTTTTTCCAAGACGCGTACTTGGTTTTCGCCGCGTATCTTGTTTTTCAGCGTGGCGGAACGCGGTCCCTGCTCGGGCGCCAGTTAATTAGAAATAAAAAAGCGTCTTGATGCTTTTTTAATAAGTGCAAGACAAAAGTCTTGCGTCTTTATTCTATGACTCTAGATTACAAAAAGAACTTAGTCTAAAGTGCGCTTATCCTATTTATACCCTAAAAGCGCTGACTGCGCGTCTAACCGATTCCCTTTGTTCAGTAGCGTGTGTCTTATGTTTACTTCCTAATGCGCTGACTGCGCGTCTGGCCGATTTCCTCTGGTCATGCTTGTAGTAATGCATCGTTGCATTATTGAATGGGAGTGTCGTGTTAACTTATATCCAAATGGATGAATACCGAAAAGCTTGATCGTGCTTTCGTTGAAAAATAAAAGCCCATAATTTATGTACGTGAAATAATATGATATCAAAGAACTAAACCTACATCTGAATATATGATCGTTTTCTCGATTTTTATTACATTATTCATTGCTTAAAGGAAAATTATACTGTTTTGTGCTTATGTTACAATTTGGTCAAGTCAAGCAGTTTGGAATTGCTTACTATGAGTGCACGTCACTGATATATACTCATATACAAATATATATATATATATATAAACTCTTATATGGGTGATTCTACGATAAGAGGTTTCAAGTGCATAGAGGATACGGCCAAGGAGAAAAGTTGGAGTTTTTTCATGAAACCTTTTTTATGATTTTCGTACCGTTATTAACCTTTTCACGGAAAGGCAAGTCACTTTATACAAATTTTATTACTTTTCGAAGACCAGAGTTAATACATCGGGCAGAGGAGAGACATCAAGATCAGGGTAGATACTTATTTCACCAGATGAGAGAATTTGACACAGTTACATAATTAATAACATCAACTTTTATTCAACATTGTTCTTAACATATAATCAGATCATCATATTAATCATAAATCAGACTATACTATTATAGCCTTTTTTCTAAAACAAAAACGTTTCACTGACAAAAATACACATATGTTTGCAAATTATCATGAACATGTCTTAATCATATTATAAAATGAAAAATAACATAAAAAATTTACAGCACTCCCTTGCCTACAGCAAAAGTAAAATTAAAATTCTTAAGCTTTCTCAAACACATTCATCGACTTTTTAAAGGAGTAAAACACCCTCTGCCCTTCCAAAATAAGATTTGGCATAGGAAGTGTCTGGACAACCTGATCTTCTGAGATGAATGAAATATCTTGTTCATTAACTTTAAATAATTTTCCAGTTTTGTCCCCTATTTTACAGAAAACTACCTGTATCTCACCATCCTCTTTCAAACCCGTACAAATAGCCACGTAACGATACTCTGTTGTTTTTGATGATAGTTTGACAAGAATAAATTCGCCGTTGTTGAATGTTTTTTGGATGTCGATGGTTGTTCTTCATCCTCTGTCTGGTGTTAACTACATTTTGGTGTATTCATTTGTTCATTGTAAGATGAATTCTCGTTCTCGGGCTCTAAGTCCGGTCCGTAAGCATCCTCGATCCGGAGACGAGATTTTTGATTAGACGAGCATGTTATGACACCAATTTTGAAATGATCATAACTTAAACACTTCATTCTCATTTTTCTTTTATCTTCAATGTTCCATGACACCTGATGGAAGGACCGTGAAAAGTCTTTATGTGTTCTTTAGCCCTACTAAGCAAAGTTTCTTTTTCTAGGATATTTTTGCCACCAATCGATCAGCTGTTTTTTTTGCAAACAGCACCAACACCATCAGGAGCACCCTTACCGTGTCCAGCTTCATGGTGATTCCATGTAAAGGGTTTAAGGTTTGCATAGAATTCTGTTAAATGATTGACAAGAAAGTAAAACATGTATTTGTTGCGATATTGTGTTACGGGTCCATCGCTCCAAAAATGGAGGATCTCTACTTCGGGTGGTAAGCGGTTCAAAATTGGCTGTACGTGTGCCCATATAGCTGGAGGCGAATGTAACAAATTTTCTGACATCGAACAATGGCATGTAGTCTTTACTTCACCTGATGTCTCTTCTTTCGTGTAAGTTACAACTGTGTGCAGACTTATCTGTTGACGCGAGCATCCAAAATGGAATGCCTGAATCTCTTCAGCGTATTTAGTTAAGTAATTCTCACTGAAATCCATATGAATCACAGCTTCATTTTCTGTTAAATTTTTCTTCATAATCTTGAAAGCAGAATGCTGGTGGACTATGTTCAGTTCATGGTGAAGGAAATATTCCAAATTACATTCTAACTGCTTAATCAAATCACGAGGATAAATATGAATCGCCTTTTTCAAATATTTAATCACCTTTTTTGCCTTAAACGTTTTCCCATCAGCTATGTTGGTAGAGACGGACTCCCACTTTCTGTAGACAATTTGAATACTATTAACAAATTCCTTGTATTCGAGTCTTTTATTGTTACAAGTTGGACATTCTCGGGAAAGACACTGTTCGCTATATCTATTGCAACAAATTATATTAAGCAGATTTTGATGCTTTGATATAGATATAACTTTGGCTTGGAATAAAGCCGTAAGAATCAGATCTATATTAGCATGTGTTACACACAAACAAGTGTCACGTTTATCACAAAACGATTGTACTATCCAAAATGGCTCTAAGCGACACAATAGAGAATATGAAATCGTGATATTGTACTTTTTCATGAAAGATTTGTGGAGATTTCTGAGAGTATACAAAAGAACTTTCTTTTGTTTTCGATCTCCTTTCTTTGTCACATAATCTCTTTTGCCGGCACAAAGCCTTGTATTAGAGTCATCTACAAGAAAATGTTTAATTTTTTCTTCATAACTTCATAGCTTGCTTTGGCTTTCCTTTTATTTTCTATTAATCGTACTTTTCCAATTTTTCTCTTCGTTCTGTAGTATACCATATTTTTGCACCAGTTTTCCGCTTATCATTCTTCTGAAAATTCTTTTTCTTTTTCGTTTGCGAGAGCAGAATAATTTTCTTTTAATTGTTGATTGAGCACTTCTGCAAACAGAACATTTTTCTTTACTGTGTCTTTGGCACGAGAAGAATTCATAACTTGTTCTACTTTGCTGTTAAGTGCAAGTTTTTCAGGTTTTTGTAATCTTTGTGACCTTTTTTTATAACGTGCTAATTTAGTCTTTAGTTTATTTATAGTCTCATTTTTTTTTTATTAATTAAATATCTTTGTCTTCTAGCTCGATCAGATTTAACTTTGGCTATAACTATTCTGCGGAAATTACTTTGTGACATCTGTTCATCAACATCTGAAATTGACGGTGTTGCCGGAACATTAGTTATATTTTGAAGAACAACACGTTGCCTACGCTCTCTTGCTTTTATTTTCCATATCTTTTTTCCTTACGATGCTCTCTAGGAGTCATTTGTCCCACAGTTTTGATGATGCCTTTCTCATCCTTTTTTAAATATTTTTCCTTTCCTTTTTGCTTTTGCAATTCATACTTTTCGTGATCATTTTTAATCTTTTGATATCGTAAACTCTCTGCTTCACGTTTCTTCTGTAATCTTTCTTCACGTGTTAACTTTTTCCACGGTGCCATAATCTGTAATAATAACAATATCATAACAATATGAACTAAGAACCTCCTCTATTTGTTTTTATAATAACAGATTTCATTTACAATAATCATTTAAGTCGTTTAAATTTGAATTTTCGTTAGAAGTTAGCTATATGCGTTTGTACAAACATCATATGATGAATATTATCTCCCCAGGTCAGTGTCTCTCTCCCCTGGTCAGTCACTCTCTCTCCTGGCAGTTATCTTGACAGGGGAAATACGGCAGGGGAGAGACGTTTTCATGACAAATTCAATTGTTTTAACTGACTGAATTATTTTTTGGGTTAATTGTATAACTCACGTAAATTATCACAGCATTGTTAAATTAGGGCTGTAAATGCAAATTAATCAAATGAATATTATAAAGTTTATGACTTACCAGTGGAGAGACACAATCACCTTACGAAATCACTACACGGCACGGTCGCGTCGTAATACCTAGACTCTGGCGCCGTTCAAACGGTTTGTGCGATTAGTATTGCTAACTTCACGCCGATAGATGCTCTTGAGCGCTATTTCCAATATGGCCCTCCTTGAATTTAAATTTATATAAGCGGAACGAAAATTGGCAGAGTAGATGCACAAAAAGCGGGACAAAAGTTAATTTAAAAAATATTTGAAATAAACAAAATTCCTTTATTTTTTATTTAATAATACTTAAGTATAATTATTTAAATTTACTTTAGTTTAGCATCTGATCCAAAAAATATATGTATTGTCTGAAAGTTAAATTGAAACCAGCAAGGAGACAGGTAAGGGTAGAGACTTTTTTAGGCTTTGTAAGGAATTTCAGAAAAATATGTATTAATTAGGCATTCAATCGTAATGTTATTTAATGAAGTAGATTAAGATGATGTGATTCATTGTAAAAAATAGCAACATATAGAATAAAAAAACTGTTTTAAACTGATTGTCGCACGAGTTGCCTCTTATCGTAGAATTGGAGATCAACGTATAGGGCCAAATATTCTTCCGGACCGCTTAAGGGGTTATTCTACTGTTAAAATTGTTTACTTTCAATTTTTTGTTTTTTGCTTATTTCGATAGATTACTATCTCAAGAATTCATGTACAAAATTTCAAACCGATTCATCGTTTCGTTTTCATTCTATGACTTTATTTCGGTGCGCGCGTCAACGGTATTTTTCTCCCTCATACGTTCTCACCCCGCGAGCAATAACTGCTTTGTATAACAATGGTCTCTCTCTCTGAAAAAGAGAAGCTGGAGATAGCAAAAGGTACCCATTATATGCCTGGATTCACTGATTGAGGGTAAGATTATTTATTTTCAAGATATAACAAAAAAATCTATTAAAAAATTTTAAACGCGATTGACTCAAAACGTGTGTTTTTGGTGCGCGGCACATCGTAGAGAAAAAACTAATTAAGCGATTAAGCTAAAAAAAACTGTATACTTTGATATCAATTTTACACAAAGTGAACCTAAATTGAGCCATAAAAATTGAAATTTGGTTATTTGGGACCACTTTTTTCATCGAAAAAACGTCCTAACTCGAGCATGCTATTTTCCAACACTTGTAAAATCACGAAAATTTAATATTTATGGCTCAATTTAGGTTCACTTTAAGTGTTTTTAGCTAAACTAATAGAATTTCATCGTTAAATTGATTGCGGATCACCTGGGCGACCTGGGCAATGTGCCGCGCAATCGACTCTGACCGTCAGCGCGCGCTCCATCAATTGCATACAGAAGCCGCCATTTTATTTTTTTGAAAAATTCAACTAAGTGATTTTATACTTTTTTTGTTAATAAAGATGCATGCAAAATTTCAAATTGATATCTTTAATAGTTATTTTTTTACAACGCTTTTAAAATGATACTGCTTTTTACCCGTTTAACAGTAGAATAACCCCTTAACTGACCAAGGCTACAAACATTTTTTGTAGAATGTTTTACCAACATTATTGGAAACCCTACCACTTTCAAGGAGAAGGAGGATGTGTTTTCAACATATTTAGTTATCAATCGTTATTAAGACTAGATAGGTATCAAATGTAAAACTAGCTCAGAATATGTGTGTCTATATGCATAAATAGGTGACGCCACAGCAATTTCACTATGAGGCTATGTGCTTTTTGCACAAACCAGCCAAATTTAGCGCGCAAGATACACCTACCCTAGACACACCTATAAACATTACATCTACTCCAAATATACCCTTACCTAGGGAAATATCCACCAAGTTCATATAAACCCTATTAACAACATTGTATCGTAATGTTCACATTCAAGCCTGATTTAAGTATCTTCAGATCCAAAAATCCAATCTAAATGTTTATATTAAACCCACGAAATTCAATCTCCACTGTTCAATAAACATCCGATTCAATCCAATTTGTTTACACAAACTGCACGATCAGCAGAAAAACAATCAAATATTGGTCCAGCGAGGATTGCTTGGTCAGCAATCTCGTGGGAAAGATAGAGAAGAATTCAAGATAAAAGACCGATCAAAGCATCGAAGAGTGGTTATTCAATTAAGCTCAAGCGTTCAATTAAAATCGATATTCAAGTTCAAGTTGGTTTTTCGACGCACAGTCGCATTACAGTTCAAGTATAAAAAGTAAAGTGTTTAAGTAAAAATAATAGTATTAAATTAAAAAGACAAAGTGTTTTAATTGATTTCGTTAATAGGAATCGATAAAAATTCGTTTTGAATTCAGGATTAACTGAAAACATAGCTGGCGCAGTCGTCCGTCTAAGGAGGGAGGAACCTCTTTAGCGAGAACCTAAATATAAAAACGGCTTTGCATTGCCGCCAGGACAGAATATTAAAAGAATTCGTCCTCCAACCGAAGAAAATTCGAGTTGGCTAACAAACCAATTAGTGATAAAACTAATTTAAAAAAATTTCATTTAGAGAAAACCTATTTGAAATTATGAAACAAAGTTTTGTAAAAGTTTCCAAAAAAATTCAACTAAGGAAAAATTAGACTGAAATTAAAGGAAGCAATTAAAAACAAAACTTAATACAAACATATCCAGAACAACTTATAAACCAATAAAGTTCTGATTCCTCATTTTAGAGAAAATCTAAATTTGAGACGGGAACTTTATTAAAAACTAATTATAATAAACCAAAAAGTGCAAAATTATCAACAACCGGACACGGAACCAGTCCAATCAACGAACTAAGGATCCCAAGTTCACTAGCATGGCAAATCACGAAGACAACGAAGCTAACGTCGCATTACCCTCGAGTCAAGTACCTAGTGTCAACATCGATTACCGATTACCGCCGCCTTATTTTCTTGAATTCGAACCGTTCTAACCGAATATCGCTTGATAAACTATTTCCTGTGTGTTTCGCCTGCGACTACGCATCTTTCGCATTTAGTTAATCGCGTTTTCCCTATATTTTGGTGTTTTTTTCAATAAAATTAATTTCCTTCCTTCCCTTTGTTTCAGTGAAAGTTTATTCATTTTTCATTATACAGTGTTAAAACTTGTTTTTGTGTGGCAAGCTCTTTTAAAGCTCCGAATCAAGTGACCTTTAACCTTCCGTCTCTTTTCGAATTCGCGCGGTTGGTTGGTTTCGTGCAATTCCGGCTAGTGCACTTCTTTATGATTGTCATTTGAACTTTTAGTGCTCCCTCAGTGTTGTAGCGTGTGCCTCCTTCACGCGTAGTGATACTCCAATATAACTTGGCTCGTAAAGCTCCTCTCTCAACGATTCAGTGCCAGTTTTGGTTACATCATTGACTTTGTCGTCTTTAAGCCTATAAATAGGCAATCTTCCTAATCCTACTCATAAGTGCTATTAACCCTTTGGCATCATGGCTCTAAATTCGCCTCCATATGGTCCCACTTGTTCTATTTGCAATCTTCCGGAATCTACTCTTTCGCGCTTTATCTCTTGTGATGGCTACTGCGGTAAAGCATTCCATGCTAAGTGCCTTAACATAAATTCGTTATTTGTCGACATCATTGCCAAACAACCAAACAATATCTTTTATCGCTGTGATGCATGCAAAAATACGACGCTAGCGGATATAATTAAAATACTGCACGAGCACTCTGTCTCACTTGCTTCGCTTAGTTCGCGTATAGACACGATCTCTGCGGCATCTAAACCGGCTTCGCCATCAGTGTTTACGGGTGAACTCCCTCCTCAATCTTGTCGCGGTGCTATACCCAAATCTACTAAATCTAGCAAACCGGAACCATTTGCAACTGTATTTAATCCTGCAACAGCTTCATCTTCTTTGATGGCTTCAACTATATTACCATCAATTACATCGTGCATCGTGTCCACCTCAGCAACGGATCTTCAAGCGTCACAGACGAGGTCCTCTTCTACAATAACTACTTCTGGAGTCAGTTCGCATGCACCGCTCCCGCCTCCTCATCATGTACAATCGCCCTATCCATTAATCCGGCGTTGCAGGTTGTTGCCCCTCCAATCCAAATCTTCGTCTCTAGGCTAGCCTACGTCACTACCACCAATGACGTACAAAGTAACATTATTGCCAAACTTGGATTTGCTCCAGCCTTTAAAAGTTGCAAAAAACTGACAAAAGACAATATCTCAAATAAGATAATTGCGTCTTTTAAAATAACTGTGCCTCCCGAACACAAAGCGATGCTTAAAAGTGACTTATGGCCAAGTGGAACTTTGGTCAAAGCATTTACCGTTCGCAGCTCTACGAATTTTCGTCAAACTCGTTCTCGCCGATCTCAAAATTAGTGCCTCCTAATACCTCAACATATGCTAGTGCCTCTTATCCTGATATGTTTAAAAAAATAAGTATTTATTATCAGAACGTACGTGGTTTACGAACCAAGTTGCAGCAACTTAATCTGTCTGCTCTATTGTCAAACGACTCCATTATATGTTTGACAGAGACTTGGCTTCACTCTGGAGTCTATAGCTCTGAACTCTTTCAGAATTTTACAGTTTATCGAAAAGATCGTGACTGCAGCCTCTCCAAGAAAACTGATGGTGGTGGAGTTTTAATAGCTGTCAAGAGTTGTCTTTTCAGCGCTCTATGCGATGGCTTTCTTCCTCCTCCTCCCATTGAAAGTGTTTTTGTTAAAGTATACGCTGACTCTTCTACCCCTTTGTACATATCTTCTACCTACTTTCCGTGTAACTCTCCCCTTGAGCTATACGAATCGTTCTTTTTGTCCCTTTCCTCGTTTTGTCTCTCCCTCAATGCTTCTTCTCGTGTTATTATTTGTGGTGATTTCAATCTTCCTTCCATTGACTGGATCACTTCTCCTTGTATTAAAATCATTTCGTCTAATCGTTTATCTAACCTTTTCACCAACTTTTTATCTCTGTCAAGCTTCTCTCAATTTAATCACGTCACTAACTTGAATGGTCGCCTTCTAGACCTTATTTTATCGAATGCAGTTCCTGATAATATAACTTTAACTCCTGCTCCTTTCCCTTATGTTCCCCCTGATCCTCATCATCCGCCTCTATTGTTCGAATTTTCTTTTTGTTTTCCCAAAGCTCAGTGTATGCGTAAGCAACTTAAACTCAACTTTTAGAAAGCGAACTACGTTGCAATGTCGCATGAACTATCTTCAGTAGACTGGGCTATCTTTTTTGATAATCTTGGATGTGAAGACGCACTTCTAAAATTTTACTCCTTTCTTGATGACTTAATTTCCCGTTTCACTCCTTACCGCAGACAAGTCAAAAGCAGCGATCCTCCCTGGCTTAATCGTCTTGTTTTAGATGCACTGAAAGCGAAGGATCAAGCTTATCGTCGTTTCAAAGCATCTAGGACATCTGAAACGTATGCTGTCTTTTCCAAGCTCCGTCACTCTGCTAAATCTGAAATTAGAGATGCCAAGGTTGATTACTTCGCTAATATAGAACAATCCCTCTTTTTCGGTCAAACCAAACCGTTTTGGTTTTATGTTCGCTCACTAAAGTCGTCTCCCAACATTCACAAAACTGTTTCTTGGAATCAAAATCATAGTTCCTCTCCTGAACAAATCTGTGAAATTTTCGCAAATTTTTTTTCCTCAACTTACTCCCCCTTGGTTCCCCAAAATTTTACTAATCCTTCTTTTCTCTTTCCTCCATCACTTGATTCTATCTCCACTAACCGCACGGAGATCCAAATCTTAATCGATTCTTTAGATTCTAGTATTGGTCCTGGACCCGACGGACTTCCCAATATTTTCATCAAATCCTTATCTTCCTCTTTATGCGTTCCTCTTTCTTATATTTTCAATTCTAGCTTATCATCGGGCGTCTTTCCTAATTGTTGGAAACAAGCTAACATTTTTCCAGTACTCAAGTCTGGTTCTCCATCAAATGTCACAAACTATCGTCCCATTTCTTTACTTTCTTGTTTTCCCAAACTCCTAGAGCGTATCGTCTACAATAAGATTTATTCAGCACTGAGTTGTAGACTCTCTCATATACAGCATGGTTTCCTTCAAAACCGTTCCACCAATACAAATCTCCTGGAATTTTGTCAAATAGTTGCGAAGGCTCTTGACAATCAATTCCAAGTTGACGTCGTCTATACTGATTCTAGCAAAGCCTTTGATACCGTCAATCACTCTATACTGCACAAAAAGCTAGCACACTATGGTCTTCATGGTCCTGTGCTTTCTTACTTTATGCCGATGACCTAAAAGTTTTCAGAGCCATCCGCTCTCAGGAGGACTGTTATGCCCTCCAATTGGATTTAGGTGCTCTAAATACTTGGTGTCAATGTAATTGTCTCTCGTTGAATATAAGAAAGTGTCAAAAAATGTCTTTCTCGCTGAAACCTAGTACAGTTACTCACACTTATGCTATACAAAATATTCCGCTCTCCACAGTTGTCCAATTTAGTGACCTGGGAGTAATTTTTGATCCTAGGCTTAAATTTGATGCTCACATTGAGTCAATTACCTCGCGTGCTTTTCGTGTCGTTGGGTTTGTACTTAGGCATTCGAATACATTTACTGACATCTCATCCTGCATTTGCCTTTACACTAGTCTCGTCCGTCTCATCCTTGAGTATTGTTCACAAGTATGGTCTCCACGTCATCAATACCTAGACTTTATGCTTGAATCTGTGCAGCGTAAATTTACTCGTTTCCTTCTATTTAAATTTCATTTTCCATACAAATCCTATGAAGAGCGATTGTCCCTGCTTCATCTTCCTACCCTGAAATCACGTAGACTCTTCCTAGATGAATGTTTCCTCTTTCGACTTCACCACCGTCTAATATATTCTAGCCTCTGCGACTGCTTAGAATATCGTTCTTCAGAACGTCCTACTAGATGTGAAGATTTATTTGTCATACCGTTTGCTAGAACGGAAACTTTCTTTCACTCTCCGATGTTACGCCTTCCCAGAAACCATAACGTTCTGCAGCTTGGTTCGTTTCCCCACTCACTTTTTACTTTCAAGCATAAGCTTAAACATTGTTTGTTAAATTAGCCATATTTATTACTTTTCATTTTCATCTTGTTATTGGATTAGTCTGTAAGATGAATCTGTAAATAAATAAATAAATAAATACTTTCCTTTGAATAACTGTTAAAGGAAACAAAGCGATTACCAGTATACACAGGAAACAACCGAGAGTACGCTTTACCAACATGGCTGGAAGAAACCGGCACCATCTTAAGTCTAGCGCAACCCGGAAACGAACCGTCCTACTTATTTCGAATCGTCCTGCACAAACTCCAAGGTGAAGCAAGAAACACCGTACAAAAACTTCCAGACCCAACGTGGCCAACAGTGAAAAACATCCTGATAGCAACATTCGGAGTAAACGAAACATACAGCACATTAGTGAACCAAGTACACAAAGTAAATTGTGAGAGTATAGACGATAGTTATTATATGTTGAATGAAATATTAAATATATTAAATACTAAGTATCTGCAAGATCCCCACAAACTCTTGCATAACGAATTTAATCCGATTAGAAACGAAAGTCTGATTCTTAATAAATTCAAGTCAATTCTGCCCGAGTATAAATCTTACCTCTTAGAAACAAGAAATTGCGAAACCTTAAATCAGGCACACAAAATTCTAAGAGAAATTCAGCAAAACACGGTTCCAAATGTATTCAATCTTCAACATAATTCTAGACAAAATCAAAATTCAAATTTTCAAAAACAAAATTATCGGTATCAACAAAATAACTTCCGACAAAACCAAAAACGAACTTTTGATAACAACCGATTTCAAATTCGTCCTAATAACTTTAATGGTCCCAATAATTATAGTCATCCAAATAAACATAATCGTCCAAATAATTATAATTGTCCTAATAACAATTTTAATCGTCCTAACACTTACACTCGTCCAAATTTTAATCGTAACAATGCAAATTTACCTGAACCCATGCAGCTAGTTAATTCTGATAGATTTAGACAAAATCTTAGAAATATGGATAGCCGTAACTTTGAACCGATGGATGTAAATTTTCATCAAATTGCCTCGGAAACAATCTACCAATAGTAAACCTTACAAAAGACAATGAAATAGTCCCTACCCTTATCGATACTGGCGCTTCTATTTCTAGCATAGATAGTAAAATTCTTTGCAAGAATCAAAGATTTAATTTAACTAAATCAATATTAGTACACGGCATAGGTAATACTTACCACGTAACTGAAAAGGGTTAATCAAACATGCCAGATGAGTTTAAACTACCCGATTCTCACAAAATATTATGGAACGTCATGAATTTTCAAAACAAAGCTTTCGAAGCGGTAATTGGACAAAACATCTTATATCCCCTAAACGCGAAACTTAACCTTGGAGAGGGAAACATGGAAATTAATAACCAAATCATAAACTTCAATTACGCCATACCCGACGAAATCAACTTTCAAAACACACTTGAAACAGATAACAATAGAGAAAAGTTGTTTAATGGGTTAAATATTGAAGAAGAAACTTCTCTACAAAGAATACTCAGCGAATATGTAGACCTTTTCTATGTAGAAGAAGAAAACCTCTCCTGTACAACCCAAACAAAACACACAATTATTACGAAAGGTAATAAACCCCTTTATTCTAAAATTTACCGATTTCAACCTGCCCATGAGAAGGAAGTCGAGACCAAACCAAATCAACGATATGTTGAGACAAGGGATGATAAAACCGTCAAACTCTCCATACAATACTCCCATATGGGTCGTACCAAAGAAATTGGACAATTCAGGGAAACAGAAGTGGAGAATCGTGATTGACTATCGTAAGCTGAACGAAGAGACAGTAGACGATAAATTTCCAATTCTCAATATTGATTCAATATTCGACAAACTAGGAAGAGCACAGTACTTCACGTCTTTAGACTTAGCGAAAGGCTTTCACCAGATCGAGATCAACGAAAATGACCGATACAAAACAGCTTTTTCCACACCCCAAGGACATTACGAGTTTAATCGCATGCCTTTCGGATTAAAGAACGCCCCTGCTACATTCCCGTGAATGATTAACGAAGTCCTTCGTGAATATATAAACAAAATATGCGTAGTTTACTTAGACGATATCCTAATATTTGCCACATCACTCCAGGAAATGGAGATAAATACCAAAAAAATATTCCACACTCTACGACGATATAAACTTAAAGTACAATTAGATAAGTGTAATTTCTTTTCAAAACATACAGAGTATCTAGGTCATATACTGACAGTCGATGGAATAAAACCTAACCCCGGAAAAATCGAAGTATTTAAAAATCTGAATGTCCCTAAAACAACAACTGAAATAAAATCATTCCTCGGTATTACAGGATACTACCGAAAGTTTATAAACAATTATGCAAAAACTGCATCACCCCTAACAGATGCTTTGAAAAAGTCAAACAAAATAAACCCAGAGGATCGCAAGTACTTCGCATCTTTCGAAAAATTTAAAGATCTACTTACCAACTACCCTATTCTCCGATACCCAGATTTCAAACTAAAGTTTGTCCGTACTACAGACGCTTCAAACAAAGCCATTGGCGCAGTCCTTTCGCAAAACGGACATCCCATCTCTTTTGCCAGCAGAACTCTAAACGAGCATGAACGTAATTATTCGACAATAGAAAAGGAACTATGTTCTATTTTCTGGGCAACTCAATACTATCGTCCCTATTTATATGGTGTCAAATTCGACATTAAAACGGATCAAACAGGTTGTTTGGTTTAGTAACCTAAAAGAGCCAAATTCAAAGCTACAACGTTGGAAAATTAAGCTAAATGAATATAATTTTGACATTCAATATGTTCAGGGAAAGAACAACAAAGTCGGGGATTTCTTGAGCCGAATAAATGCTGACAATTGTGAAATTAACGTTTTATTTATTTATTTATTTCATTATCTTACAGACTAGAAGTCCAATGACAAGAAAAGAAAAGAAAATAAAACAGAAGAAAGTTAATTAAATAAAATGCGCTTTAACTGTAGCTTAAAAGTAGAAAGTGAGCGAGGAAACGGACCAATGTGCAAATTATTATGATTACGGGGGAGCCGCACCATAGGTGAATGGTAAAAAGTTTCTGTCCTCGCATATGGAACTGCAAATGCGTTAGCAGATTTGGCGGGTCGTTCTGAAAAACGATAACTTAAGCAGTCTCGTAGGTTAGAATTTAAATGACGGTGGTGAAGCCGAAACAGACAACATTCATCTAAGAGGAGTCTACGGGAATTCAAAGTGGGAAGTTGAAGCATGGAAAGTCGCTCAGTATAAAGTATATAAGCAAAATTAAATTTAAACATAAGAAAACGAGTGAATTTGTGCTGTACGGAATCAAGGAGAGAGTCTTAATAATGGAAATGTGGAGACCATACTAGCGAACAATATTCGAGGATGGGTCTAACGAGACTAGTATATAGGTTAACTGAGGAGGAAATGTCAATAAACAAATGGGAGTTTCTTAATACGAACCCAGAGACACGAGAAGCGCGAGCGGAGATTGCCGCAATGTGAAGCTCAAATTTAAGTCTCGGGTCGAAAATCACTCCCAGGTCTTTAATTTGACAAACAGCCACGAGTGGAAGATCATGTAACATATAAATATGATCAATTGGACAGGGTTTTAAGGTGAAGGACATTTTATGACATTTCTGGACATTAAGAAAGAGAAAATTAGTATGACTCCAAGAATCGACTGCGTCCAGATCCATCTGGAGAGCAAAACAATCTTCTTCTGGGCGGACAACTCTGAAAATTTTTAAGACATCAGCATACAGAAGACACTGTGAACCTAGGACAGAGGGGAGATCATTGATGTATAGGAGGAAGAGAAGAAGGCCAAGGAAAGATCCCTGAGGGACACCGGCGGTTGGAAATAAAAGAGAGGAAAGTGCAGAAAACTAACACGGCATGAACGAAAACTAATGTATGACTCAAGCCAAGAGAGTAATGGACCAAACAGGCCAAAGTGTTCTAATTTTTGAAATAGAACATTGTGGTTGACAGTATCAAACGCCTTACTGAAGTCAGTGTAGACTACGTCCACTTGGAGACGATTGTCGAGAGCCTTTGCAAAAGTATGGGTAAGTTCAAGAAGGTTTGTGCTAGTTATCGGACTGGAAGAAAACCATGTTGAAACGGGGATAATCTACAAGAAAGAGCTTGGTAGATTTTATTATAGACAATGCGTTCAAAAAGTTTGGGAAGACATGAGAGTAACGAAATAGGACGGTAATTGCAAGCATTGGATGGAGAACCAGACTTATGTACAGGGAAAATGTTAGCAAGCTTCCAAAAATTAGGGAAGGCACCCGAGGATAAACTAGCGTTAAAAATGTGTGAAAGTGGAAGGCATAATGAAGAGGATAAAGATTTGAAGAAAATATTCGGAAGCCCGTCTGGCCCAGGTCCTACGCTGGAGTCCAACGAATCAATCAACGTTTGAATTTCAGTAGGGTTTGTGGAAATAAAATTTAGAATAGATGGAAAGTGAAAAGGAATATCAGTAGTAGTATGTTGGAGAGAGGAGGGAGGATAAATTGAGGAAAAGAAAGCAGCATAAATTTCGCATATTTGTTCGGGAGTCGAACCTTGTTCACCGTTCCATGAGACAATGCTGGGAATTCTGGAGGAAGACTTGAGGGAATTAATATAGGACCAAAGCGGCTTGGTTTGGTTTGAGTGTAGCGAATTTTCGACATTAACAAAATATATACGCATAGCACTTTTCATTGCCGACTTCGCTGAAGCACGGAGTCTAGAAAAAGCAGTATAGTTTTCAGGAGTTCTGCTAGATTTAAAGAGACGATAAGCTCGATCTTTCAATCTGAGGGCAGCTAAGACGGTCCTGGTCATCCATTGAGGATCACTGGTCGTAGAACGACTATGGTAAGGAGTGAAGCGCGAAATAATGCCATAGAGGAGATTGTAAAATTTAGATATTGCATCTTCACAGCCAAGGTTTAAGAAAAAAGAAGCTCAGTTCAACGAACTGAGTTCTTCCGACATTGCAACGTAATTTGCCTTCCAAAAATTGAATTTAAATTGCTTGCGCGCTTTTTGAGGCTTAGGGAGGCGAAAACAAAATTAAGTAAAATAGGTGGATGATGAGGATCAGGAGGAACATAGGAGTGGGGTGCAGGCATCAGTGACAAATTATCATAGTCTATGTTAGACAGAACAAGGTCAAGAAGTCGACCATTAGAGTTCAGGACATAATTGAATTGAGAGAAAGAAGATAAAGATAGAAAGTTGGAAAGAAGGTTAGATTGTCTATTAGAAGAAATAATTAGAATACAAGGGGAAAACTGCCAATCAAGAGGTGGGAGATTGAAGTCACCACAGATAATTATTCGAGAAAAAGAATTATCAGATAAGCAAAATGAGCTGAGAGAGAAAAAAAAAGACTCATAGAGCTCGGTGGGAGAGTTACAAGGAACATAAGTAGAGGATACATATAAAGGGGCATATGTAGAAGCATTAATTTTGACGAGCACACATTCGATAGGAGAAGGAGGGTGGAAGTCTTCACAAAGAGAACTGGGGAAAGAAATCTTAACAGCTATTAAGACTCCACCACCGTCCGATTAATTAGAGAGCACGCGATCACGGTTTTTCCGATAAACGTTGTAATTATGCAACAATTCTGGATTATACATTTTGGAATGCAGCCAAGTTTCAGTTAAGCAAATAATAGTTTCATTGCCTAGTAAGCACGAAAGGTTCAACACATGCAACTTGGCTCGTAAGCCTCGTACATTCTGATAATAAATACTAATAGCAGAATTGTTAAATTTACAACTAGTTAAACATGCGCGCTGAGATGAGCCACCCTGGGAAAAATTTTCCTTTTCAGCGGAGCAAAACGTTTGATCAGAGCACCAGCAGTCCATACGCTAGCATCCAGAACGGCAGTACACTCAGCGGGAACGATTAATTTGAAAGACGCAATTAGACGATGTGGACGGTTATATTTTGTAAGCCTTCGACACTCAAGTATGGGACAAGAGGAACCAAGCTTACGTTTGAGGAGGTTCATGACCATATCCGTAGAGGTGTTGTAAGCAAGTCGGGAAATAAAAACTTGCAGAGGTGGAGTAACAGCACGAAGATCGTCATCGGCAGGCAAGTCATCGAGAGAAGATATTGGTACCGTTGGTACCGTCGTTTTAACCGGAAACAGTTTGGAAAACAATGCAGACGCAATATACGTATCAGATACCGAAAATACCAAAACGATCTAGTTCCTATTAAAGAAAATACAGTTAACATCTACAAAACTCAAATAATAATCTGTGAAGTAAAACAAAAAAAAATTAAAACTAATAACATGAAGAGGAAAATATTTATCGAAAAGTCCGAAATAAATAACGAAAATAAATTAATTAACATACTTAGAGGTTACATCCCAGAAAAGGGTCAAATAGGAATATAATGCGAACTTAACGACAATCTTTGAAATAAAGTACAGTTAGTAAAATTATACTTCAACAACAAAAACCTAAGATTCATGAAATGTACACACCACGTAACCGATATTCTAGATGGAGAACAATGTTTCGAAATAATCCGAAAAATCCACGACCAAAGTAACCACAGAAGAATCATGGAAAATTACTTAGAAATAAAAAAACAAATATTATTTCAACGGCATCCTCAAATAAATAACAAAATTCATTAACAACTGCGAAATTTGCAATTTAGCAAAATACGATCGCAAACCCTTAAAACCCGAATTTAAAATAACTCAAACCCCATCAGATATTAACGAGATAGTACACATAGATATATTTTTTATTAGAAAACGACAATTTTTCACAGCAATAGATAAGTTCTCTGAACATTTATACGCGAAAGAAACAACAGATAAAAATGCAATCACCTTTATACAACTTATTCGAGAAAGGAATGCTATATTAGGAAAACCCAAAACTTTCGTTGCAGATAATGAATTTAATACAGTTAATGTCAGAGATTATTTTAGAAAAGAAATGATCGAATTTCATTTTACATCCCCGAAATCCCACACCGGAAACTCCGACATGAGCTGATGTCATAGTACACTTCTCGAACAGATAAGAGTATTATCCTTAACAGAACCAGAATTAAGCATTGTAGAACAAGTCCTAAAAGCGACAGAATATTATAATCAAGCAATACACACCTCAAGTTTAGAAAAACCGATAGACGTTCAATATGGTGAAATTGATAAACATAAACTAAATAAATTGCTTACAAATCGAAAGTTAGAATGGATAGAATATCTAAACAAAAATAGAGAAAAACAACCAAAAATTAATGATGATAAAATATATATTAAAAAAATGAGAGACATAAAGAAAAACCCAAGTATAGAAAAATCGAAATAACGAAAGACAATTTAGGAAATGTATTCCAGAAAACTAAAAATAATAAATATCCAGCTAAAATACATCGAAGCAGAATCAAACGAATAAAGAGATTTACAAATAAAACGGAAAATGTAATTCAACCGTTGCAAACAGAAGAAACCGTACTTTCACATGAACAAACGTTAATAATAGAAAACGCATTACACAACGGACCCCCTAATGAAATTTTAACATTAAAATTAATTTTAACCATATACAGAAGTGACATGAAAACCTTAAAAAACGACAGATGGATAAACGACCAAATAATAAATTTATATTTCAACTTAATAGCTGAACGCAGTAAGGAATCCAGAAATTTACCTCAAGTGCATTGCATGAGTACATTTTTTATGCAAACCCTTTCCACATCAGGGTTCAGTGCAGTAAAACGATGGACACGTAAAATCAATATATTTTCATTCGACACTCTTCTAATTCCGATACACTTAAACAATAACCATTGGACATAAAACAATTAAATACTATGACTCATTAGGTAACACAAACAGTACAATACTAGAAAAGCTTAGAGAATATTTGGAAAACGAATCGTGTGACAAATTAAAACAACCCCTAAACGAATCATTCCTTTTAGAAAACGTTAGAAATACACCCCAGCAAGATAATAATAATGATTGCGGAATATTTTTATGCACCGTTGCAGAATAGCTTCCAAAAACAAAAATTTTAGTTTCTCACAAAAAAACATACCCTATCTTAGACAGAAAATAATAATAGAAATAATGCACGGAAAACTACTTCCCTAGAAAATAAACTATACACTTCTCCTTCAGATCCTTACACTCAAAACATTCTTGATAGTAATATTATTAGCAGTATTCATTCTAACAACAGTCAAAGCAAAAATTACCATAGAAAATCTAGAATCAGAATCAGGTATCATTCTAATAAAAAAGGACCCAGTAAAGTTAATTCAAGGAACTAAACGCATATACCATAAAATGGACCTTCAACAGTATGAACACGCTTTAAATCAAATATCTAATGAAATTGAAAATAACCCACATAGTACAGAAACAATTAGAACTATACGCGGCAAATTAAAACTACTTCATTTTAATAATCCCCTTAACAACAAGAAAACCACGAATTTAATACACAGAAAGAAACGCGGACCAATAAAGCCTAACGGAACAGCATATAAATGGCTATTTGGCTTAATGGACAATAATGACTTTGACGAAATAACAGAATACCTCAAAATAATAGACACAAATAACCACGCAATAATAGAAAACAGTAATAAACAAATAACAATAAATATTGAATTACAAAATAATATAAATATCATTGTATTAAACATAAATCAGACAAGTAAATTCTATAAACAACTTGTAACCGAAATAAATAAAACAACTAAACAAACCAATAAAATATTAATTAATTTGCAACTAAACCATAATTTGGAATTAATTAAAGACGAACTTGAAAAAATAATAGACAATGTAAATTCGGCTAGAACTGGAATTATGTCTAGATCAATACTTACACACGATGGAATCGAGGAATTTAATTTAACATTTGACGAATTAGAGGAAATAAATATAAACGTATTTATTAAGGAAAGTACTTCAATTTTTGTAATCAACATACCCATTCTTACACAACCTATATTATCATATTATGTAACAAAAATACCTAATAAAAATTCTGAGACTTTAAATATCAACATAAGTAAAGTAGTATTATATCATGGAGAATATTTTGAACAAGAAAAATATGTAAAATATCTAAATAATAAACTAGAATGTAAAAACACTTAATGTATTATAAAATTTAGTAAAAACACATATGTAACGGAACTTGAAAAGATTACTTGTAGCTGTAAATATTGCAGCAACGGTAAAGCATAATTGTAACGAAAAGACATACCCATTACAAGGCACATATGTCATTAGATTTAGCAACTGTAAACTAGAAGTATTAAGAAAAACATTTACAAATAAGATAAAAGAATTTCGACAAATCTTTACCTTAAATCCAATACAAAACATTACTGGTTATATACCAGAACCGAATTTTGGAAACATACAATTGGAAAACATGGAAAATTTAAATAAAATAGAAGAAATAAAATATGTAACTACTTGAAATTCCATTACAATCGGAGCCACCTTAACAATAACAATAATTATACTTGCATCACTTTTTATCCTATATATCTATTGTCAAAATCATAAATCATATAAAATCAGTGTAATAAGCAATAAACCAGAGAAAATTGAATTACAGACAATAAGCATTGTTGTGGACAACAATAAACTTAAGGAGGGAGGGAGGAACTGATTGCCGCACAAGTTACCTCTTATCGTAGAATTGGAGATCAACGTATAGGGCCGTATATTCTCCCGGACCGCTTAACTGACCAAGGCTACAAACATTTTTTGGAAAATGTATTACCAACATTATTGGAGAGCCTACCACTTTCAAGGAGAAGGAGGGTGTGTTTTCAACATATTTAGTTATCAATCGTTATTAAGACTAGATAGGTATCAAATGTAAAACTAGTTCAGAATATGTATGTCTATATGCATAAATAGGTGACGCCACAGCAATTTCACTATGTAGGTATGTGCTTTTTCGCACAAACCAGCCAAATTTAGCGCGCGAGTTACATCTACCCTAGACACACCTATAAACATTACATCTACTCCAAATATACCCTTACCTAGGGAAATATCCACCAAGTTCATATAAACCCTATTAACAACATTGTATCATAATGTTCACATTCAAGCCTGAATTAAGTATCTTCAGATCCAAAAATCCAATCTAAATGTTTATATTAAACCCACGAAATTCAATCTCCACTGTTCAATAAACATCCGATTCAATCCAATTTGTTTACACAAACTGCACGATCAGCAGAAAACCAATCAAATATTGGTCCAGCGAGGATTGCTTGGTCAGCAATCTCGTGGAAAACTCTAGATAAGAATTTAAGATAAAAGACCGATCACAGCATCGAAGAGTGGTTATTCAATTAAGGTCAAGCGTTCAATTAAGTTCGATATTCAAGTTCAAGTTGTTGTTTTTCGACGCACAGTCGCATTACAGTTCAAGTGTAAGAGATTAAGTGTTTAAGTAAAAATAAAAGTATTAAATAAAAAGATCTCTAAATTAAAAAGACAAAGTGTTTTAATTGATTCCGTGAGTAGGAATCGATAAAAATTCGTTTTGAATTCAGGATTAACTGAAAACATAGCTCGCGCAGTGGGACATGCAAGGACTATAATTGTTGTATCTCCTAAATTAATTGAGATCCCATTCTGAAGCATTTATGGTGAATTGTTTACATGTAAAGCTTTATTTTGCAATAAAAAACAAGCCGCGAGGGGCAACCCTTGAGGACCGCACGGTCAACTTGCCAGTAATATCTACATAAACATCCAAAACATTCAACACAATACTAATTTTGAAAATACTACTACTTTAAATAATATTAATGAGAGGTACTCATAGCAGTAACAAGAATGAGTTAATATTAATCATATCATCTACGGAGTATCCACTGATTACGTAATGATTTTGGTGGGTGGGGTAGATTCATTTGATCAATCAATCGGTGGGGACCTTTTCTACGTTATTTGTTATTTTCACATCGATGATTAAAGGACAAAAGAGCGCTAGCAAAAATGAATGCAGTTATTGTTTTAAGGCCCACTGAAGAGATTTTATCGCGTGATGGCCATTTTGAATAGTTGCGTTCAAAATTGCCATGATTTCAGCATAATCACTGAATATCAGATATAGAAAGTTGCGTGTTCTCTTGATGGGCCATAATAAAATAAAATTTTTATTACATGAAACGCTTGGTTTTGTTACTCACAAATTTCATTATTAGCACGACGCGTTTCGATTCTTAGATCATCTTCAGGTTACATACGGTGTACAATATTTCTTGGTTTTATTCTTAAGTAATTAATGATTGAAGGAGTGATGATTGGAAGGGAAAGGTAATATCATTTAGCAGGTTTTATTTCACTTTGTGGCCCACCTAATCTCAAGGCATTCCAGGTAGTCTAGCTATTTCCCCTTGTTTACTTCATGTAGGATATTAAGATTGTTAAAGCTAAAATTATGACCTGTATCTAGAATATGTTGGGCTTTCCCAGAATTTGGATTTACCTCTCTAGTTGCTTTAATGTGCTCATTGTATCTGATTTTACAGCTTCTACCTGTTTGTCCTATATACGGATAATTCTTGCTTTTGTTTTTAAATGGTAATTTTTTAAAATTAATTCTAGTCGAATGAATGAAGCATAATTCAGTAATGTATTTCAAATATTTGGACAATTTACTATTGATGGGGCCTACGTAATTTAACTTTCTCCGTGATTGAACATTACCATCTTTTTGAACTGGATATATTTCTTTAATAATTTTCAATTTACGTTTTTTTGTATATAAGTCCTAAAATGAGTTGCTTTGGGTATCCATTATTTTTGGCTATATTTTCAATGGTATAAAGTTCCTTCTCCAATTGTTTTTTGGAAAGTGCAATATTTAGAGCACGATTTATCATGGAATAGAAAGAAACTAGCTTAATATTCAATGGATGAAACGAATTATAAGGAATGAGCACATCTGAATAAGTATGTTTTCTGTGAATATTAATTTCTAATTTTGATTTTTTACGACTAATGGTAAGATCTAAATGGTTGATAGTGCGGTCTATTTCTTTTCCCATAGTAAATTTTATGCTATTATTGAGGCTATTTAAAAAGTTAAATGTTTATTTAATTGACAATCTGTACTATCCCATAAGCAAATTATGTAACCGACATTTCTATACCAGAAAAGTAAAGAGTATATTATTAAAAATAGTAAAGTTCTTTATTATAATTAAATTGAATCAACAAAAACATAATTTTGATTTTAAACGTAAATTCAGAAAAAAAACTTCTGTCGATTGATGTACCATCTGGTGCACATCATGTACCTCACGAAGCCGTTTTTTTTTTGTTGGCATAGGGACAAGACGGTTCACAATGTGACGTTTTTGGTATTCTTCTACAAGTGCAGCCGCAAATGACTTCAAAAAAATCCGCCTTGTATGTGTCGTGCTTTTATCAGCATTCGCGCTGTGTATGACAAATGCGTTGATGCCGGATATGTTTAGAAGATGAAAAAATATACCCAGTGGCCATCTTTTGATTCTTTTTCCAACGTTTTAAATGGGTGCAAGTTGATCATTGCAATCAACACCACCTTTGGAATCATTATAATAGGTAACTTTTTCTGGTTTTTGAGCGCTGGCCGTTGTTTCGTCAATGGTGTTATCTTTGTGCATGGTGGAAAGTGAACCGATAGCTTTGTTTGGCTAAGGAACATAATAGACCATAATGATTTGCTCATAACATCGAAAAAGTAAAGTAAATTGATGTTTTTTTTGTGTAGCGAAAATTCAGCTGGGATGTCGGGTTTCCTTTTATTCAATGTACCCACAAGAGTCAATTTATATTCAAGCGTTTGCAACTCCTTAGCCAGTTTTATAATAGTGTACCAATTTTCAGTTGTTATGTTACGGCAACTGCTTTTTATTGGTTCAACTAGGTGTTTTATTATCTCATCTGGAGAATTATACACCTGATGTTTTCCGTTTGGTTGTTTACCAGAATATATGTCAAATTTGAACAAATAATATGTCTATGAGTAAACCATGGCTTGAAATTTTATTCCGTACTTGTTAGGCTTATTAAGCATGTAAACCTTCCCTTTGAAGCGACCACGAAATCCAATCAATTGCTTATCTATGGTTAAATTATCACTATGAGATATGATGATGATGTATGAGCAGCTAAAAACTTCTTCTCCAAAATTTGACACAAATTTTTTTTTTTTATTTATTTTGTCTTTCTCTCGATCTGTGGTACTATCAAACCGTCGACATCACCACAGAAATAGAAAGCGTTTATAAGAAATTGTTCTCCGCAACCATTTCTACGCCTGATCCATTATGTGCCCATAAATCGATAAAATTCAAGTGTGAACCTCTTAGGACTTCAGCCGTAATCAATAAACCAAATATGCGTTTATTTCCACAACAACAGTAGGAAGTGCATCACTATCTCTCTGCAACTTATCTTTTATTTTATTCATATATAAGTTGGTCTCTATGACGGAAGCTCCAAAACGTCACTGTCAAAGAATATTTGGAAGCATTCTACGGAAGATTCAGCATCTATGGCATACTGTTTTACTCCCGGTAAATGAAAAATGATATTTTGTGCTCGGATCCTTACTGCATTCAATGGAAGTACTTTAGACCATTTCAACCATTTCATCAAACCGTTTTGCTGGGCTGAATCTATCTTGACCAGTTTGTAATTGATTCATCCAGAATCAAAAATTTTTCTTTAATTTCACCGCATTGTGACTATTGTTTCCTAGACACTTGTGGAACAGTTAATTAATTTCAATAAAATATAAAAATAGGCAAAGAAATAGTGGTCAGTACTCTCTAAATTTTTCTGTGGACGATTTAACGTGAACTGCAATAGTATACAATTGTAATCAGTGGTTACTATGCAAAGACGTTTTTAATTATGAAGCTTGGAGCCCGAATAATGAACCAATTGGAAATCAATCCATCAGTTCTGCCATACAACTACGACGCGTAGTTTAAAGTAATGGTTTTTTTCCAAAAGAAAGCAAAACTGCGCAAATAATTAAAGAAAAAAGGAAACATTCAAGAAGTCGTTTCATATTTTGAAGAAAAGGACACTTTCATTTGGCAAAACAAAAATGGATGGCACTGATCACCTCTATTATACAGAGAATTTATACAGTCAATTGAGAACACTTTACCACAGATTTCAGAAAAGATTCGTCGAGTCTTCGAGCGGAGGCCCATTCAACATAACCTAGTGCCTCGTGTTGCGAGAAATTCGTCTGGGCAAAGAAATTCGCCACGCAGCGAACACGACAGTCCGTAGGACACGCAATGTCTTACGAAGGTGACCCCCCAGTATGTCTTTTCCGCGTACGCCTCAAAATGTCAGACCATCCAACACACTGTTGGAGTCATTACAGGAGCCAGTGGCGGATGTATTAAATTCATCGAAACTATTCGTCCAGACTGGGCCGTCGCCGAAGGTAGCAACTGGCACTGACGTCCCCTTGATCAAAAATGTCAAATTGGCACCATTCTGGCGGAATGACCCTTTATTATGGTTCTAACAAGCCGACGCACAATTTTATAAGAACAAAATCGTGTCTGACAATGCACGATACTACAGTATTATCGCGGCATTGAAAGTGGACATTCTGCAACAAGTCTCGGATGTCATTCGTTCACCGACTGTCTCGGATAAATACACGTCACTAAAACGTCAACTGATATCACGCTTCTCAGACTCGAAGGAGCGCCGGCTGAATCGTCTCCTTACTGAAGTGGATATGGACGGCAAGCAGCCGTCTCAACTGTTTCGAGATATGCAAAGTCTCGCACCATCAGACCTAACTGAAGATATTTTGAAAACATTGTGACTTAAACGATTGCATGTAAATGTTAGATGCATGCTAGCAGTCGAAGAGGAATCGGAACTCGGCAAATTAGCTGAGATTGCGGATCGCATAGTAGAGAATAGTGATCCAGCTGTTCTACTGGCGACATCAGCTAGGCCTCAGCAAGCCACGTCTCGCTTAACGGAGCTGGAACATCGAATAGAGGCAATCGAACATCAGATTCGCGATATTGCTACGCAAGTCAGACAGTTGACAAACATAAACGTCTCAACCAAACAAGTAAAGGCTAAGCGTGCACCGACTAAGGTAGGCGTTTGCTACTACCACACCAAATTTGGTGGCGAGGCAAAATGTTGCCTGGAACCTTGCGTGTCTCAAGACAGCAAACCTTCGGAAAACTGAAACAGTTGCCTTCCACCGCCGGAGTGAAAGACATCGTAGACTCGACTCCGGAATACCGTTTACACATAATCGATCAACTGTCACACCTCAACTTTCTGATCGATTCGGGTCGTGCGTCTCCATTTTGCCACGATGCGTGGCTAAACAAGAACAGCCACAGATGTTGATATTATACGCAGCCAACAATCCCCAAACCAACACATATGGGAAACACCTATTAAAGGTCCACTTAGGCTTCAAACGAGTTCGTGGTGGCGAACATTTAAACACCCATCAGCGGTTTTCCTGACGCATTTTGAACTTCTGATTTATCTCAAACACAGGAGGTTAATTGATACCACTTCCTTGCGCTGCAGCTCTGGTCGACTAGAACAAGTAGATGAGCTTGGGCTATCCACGATCACACCTAAAATCCGACGGTGAACACCACTAACGCTACGGCAACGGACATAAAGGCAATCACCACCAACACTTTCGAAACGGACATAAAGGCAACCGCTACCAACGCTAAGGCAACGGGTATAAAGGCAACCGCCACCAACGGAATGGCAACGGACATAAAGGCAACTGACACTAACGCTACGAAAACGGGCACAGAGGCAACGGCCATGCATGCGACGTCGACCACTGTTAACTCTACGGAAACAGCTCCACACTTCAAGTCAACTGCAGCAACTGCAAAGGCGCATACCAACGCACTATCAGGTACACAGAACTCAGCACCAGCTAATCCAGTAGCACATTGTATTGAGACTACTGGACCCCCAGTTGCCCAACGTCCTCGTCGACTCACTGGCGGCAAACTAAAAGCAGCTCGTGCAGAGTTCGACACTATGCTGAAACAGGGCATCTGCCGAATATCAAACAGCCCTTGGGCTAGCCCAATCCATCTCGTGGTAAAGATAGCTGGAGGATGGAGAGTCTTTGGCGATTACCGCAAATTCAACGCGCAGACTGTGTTTGACCGATACCCGATATCACACATTCACGATGTCACAGACCGCTTATTTGAAAAAACTGTATTTTCAGCAGTTGATTTTGAAAGACCATATCATCAAATACCTATGGCCGAAACGGACATTAAAAAAACAGCCGTTAAAACACCATTCGGACTGTTTGAGTTTCTAGTCATGCCCTTCGGTCTAAGAAATGGCACGCAAACCTTCCAACGACGTATGTATCATATACTTCAGGGTCTAGAATTTGTATTCTGCTACATTGATGATATCCTCATCGTATCTGAAATGATGGATCAACATCGACAACACCTCAACATAGTGATCCAGCGACTTCAACAACATGGTAGGCAAATAAATTCAAACAAGTCAAGTTATTTTTCCAAACAAGATCAACTATTTGGGCTACACCATAAATAAGGTCGGCTGCCGATCTCCACAAAAACGGGTTGCCGCACTCCTCGATTACAAAAACCCGGAAACAATTGTTGAACTTCGTCGATTCCTCGGTGCTGTCAATTACTACAGGCTTCGCCTTCAACATGCAGCGCATCATCATGCCTCGTTGAATAATTTTCTCCATGACAGCAAGAAAAATGACAACCGCAAACTCCCTTGGACACCTGAAACGGAAGCTGATTTTGAAACTTGCAAACGTGACCTTGCAAATGCAGCATTGCTTTCCCATCGAAACTACAAGGCATAACTCGCACTAGTGACTGACACATCGGACACTGTGATGGAAGCAACACTGGAACAATGAGATGGTGAGCAGTGGTGTCCGCTAGGTTTTTTCTCGCGCAAACCAAGGTATATAAACTAGACATGGTAAACTCATGCGCAGCTTTTCTTCCACCTCGCTCGCACAGCAGGCCCTACGTGCGTCATTTTCGCCAAAAAATTTGGACTGCCAAATGAACAAAATATAGGGTACACATCTGGCAAGGCGAAAGAAAAAGAGATGCCACAATTCAAAATGTATAAATGGCGGAAACCGGCGGCGGATAGTCGGTGAATTGCGTGGGAAACGTGTAAAAGAAAGACAAGTGAAGTGACGATGGTGACTTGTTCGGCGCGTGGGTGCAATAGCAGCAACAATAAAACTGTACATCTATATATATACATGTAGTGGACACCGAGCCTGCCAGGTGTGCGGCCAACACAGGACGTAAAAGGACTTACATCATCTAAATAAAGATACAAAAATAGCCATGAGAACGAGAAGAAATGGAATTTCGTCGACCGCCGTTCTTTCTGGTTCTCATGAACTGATAGTTCAAGTGAGCTTTATTTGTAAAAGTAGCATATATATATATATATATATATATATATATATATATATATATATATATATATATATATATATTCAAACTTTGTAGGGAGTAGGAGTGTAGTTTCTGGAGTGTAATTTATAAGCAAATAAAAGTATACAGTCCAAAACTCAAAACAAGATCCGTTTTGGTCCGTCGAGCCGGATCTGAAAGAACCTACGGAGCATATTGAGTGCATATCCAGAGCAGCGGACACCCATCAACCGATCACGATGGTCATCACTCGAAGCCAAGGGTATGCAGCGGAGATAGAGGAGCAGAGGCGTTGCGAGAAGCAGAGGATCGAGCTCGAACGGCAGAGAAGACTATCCCTGGAGTTGGCAGCTTCGCTTCCATTGGTACCGACCGGTACAGCGGTGAACACCGCAAGGGAGATAATGAGAGAGGCCGCGGTTGCAAGAACAACATCGCAGCACATAATTTGTATAGGTGAGCGATCCAAGTTCACGGCGCGCTCAGTACACTCGCAGCGATCTACAGCAAGTGTCGAAACAATGTTGCAACTGGCGGAATTATATGCCACTGAAAAATTAGCTTAGAAAAATAAGGATTGTTTAGAGGCCGAATTGATAAAGAAGCGATTGGCCGCAGATATTTCAGCTTTTCGCGAAAAAAAGAGTCTGTACGACGAGCAACTGTCCCACGCTGGCGACGATCAAAAGGTCAGTAACTGGCTGCATACGAGCCATTTACACCCACGAAGAGAGGAAACCAATGCTGAACAGCAGACTCGGCTAGAAGATAAAAGTTACAATCGAATCGAGATACCGAGAGAAAGATCACCGGGAAACGGCATCGAGCAGCTGGCGGAAACATTGCAAAAAATGGTAAGATCACGTCATCGTCATACCGAATTACCAACGTTCTCCGGATCACCGAATGAATGGCTATCATTCAAAGCATCCATGCACTACTCCACAAAGATATGCGACATCACAGCCGCTGAAAATATACAACGGTTAAGAAGCTGCCTTAAAGGGGAAGCTCGAGATGTAGTTGCTGCATTACTCCACACAGCCACCGATCCAGACGTCATCATGAAGACCTTAGAGCAGTGTTTCTGGCGACCAGAAATCATCCTCGACCGAGCATTCGAAGAGCTGAGGAAGCTACCAAGACTTGGGTCATCAGCGATCGAACTTAATAATTTTGCTATCAAACTTCAGAACGTTACCTATGTTCTCAAGACAATCGACCGACGAGCATACCCATATAACTCTTTGCTAGCCCGCGAAGTATTGGACAAATTGAGCCCGCATCTCCGGTCACGCTGATGCGACTACGATATTGACCACGAAGAAACTACGGACCGCGAGATCATCGTCCTATCTCGCTTTCTCATGCGTGAGGGAGATCGGGCATTAAAGTACACGTACGTGCCCTCTACGAGCACCGCTTTGCCTGTAACAACAAGAGAAGTCAAGTACGCTGTAATCATAAAAAAGAAAGCAAGCAAGGTATACACCGTCGCCGAAGCAACCTAAGAACGCATCACTCAATGTCCAAGCTGCGAACAAACCCACGTCTTATCTCAGTGCCCGAACTACAAATCTTTGACGATCAATCAGCGCTGGGACCTTGTGCGCGACAAAAGGCTATGCTTTAAATGTATACAGAAGAAACACAGACGCATCATTTGCAAAGCAAAATCATGCGATCAATGCCACCGTCCGCATCTTCCTACACTTCATCAGGAAGAGAGATATTCAGAGCAATCACCCACCTCGGGACATTCAGCACGGGCCACGTGGAGAAACACCGAAGCTGTATTGTAGCAAATCTATCTGCCACCAGCCCACGAACTGTTTTGCTGAAGATGTGGCCAGTCGTTATCAGCGGAACACGGGGGAGATTGACACATATGCACTGCTGGATGATGGAGCTACCATTTCACTCATCGACGAAGAGTTTACACGAAACGTCGGACCGACACAACCTCTACATTTGAAAGGCGTCAACATGACACAGCGAGAAAGAGACAGCAAGCTTGTCACTATATATCTGAAGAGAAATAACGAGAACAAACTACATAAACTGCGAGCACGAACAATCAAGGATCTGAAACTCCTTCAGAAGTCCATTTCGGCTGCGCTACTGCAGCACGACCACTTACGAGACCTGCTCCAGAAAGAAGTGTGCTACGATTTAGCACGGCCCGGAATTCAGGTGGGGACAGACCACTGCGAGTGCATCGTATCCCGGGAACTGCGAATTGGTGACCCCGATCAGCCGGCCGCGTCCAAAACCCAGCTGGGCTGGGTGGTGCACGGAACCGTACAAAGCAAGATGATCTACACTCAGGAAAGCATGCTGCACATCTATGAGTCCAACGAACACATTGACATGAGCGGGCAGCCCGGTCAGCACCTTCATGACCTAGTAGAAGCCCACTTCCGGATAGACGCGCTTGGCGTCACTGGCAAGCCACGAGTGAACGAAGCAGACCAACGAGCCATCAATATTGTCAAGCAGACAATAAAGAAGATTGATAACGGATACGAAATTGGGTCACCCTGGCTACAGGATGATGTGACCTTGCCTCCAAGTTACAAAGCTGCATACCGCCAACTAAGGAAGATTGAGCAGAAGATGGACAAGGACCCCGAGTACGGCAAGAGATATGCAGCCCAAATAGAGAACCTGCTAGACAAAGGCTTTGCCGTACCGTGCGACGGCTCGGAACAGAAAAGCCCCATTTGCTGGTACCTTCCACACTTCGCCGTTCAGAACCCAAACAAGCCCGGTAACCAACGGCTGGTATTCGACGCGGCGGCAATAAGCAACGGTGTGAGCCTCAATGAACAATTGCTGGAAAGATCGGACTTACTGCTATCATTACAAGGCATTATGTTCCGGTTTACAGAGAAACCAGTCGCGATTACAGCAGACATTCAGGAAATGTTTCTACAAGTAAAAATACGCCGTGAAGATCAGCCAACACAACAGTTCCTATGGAGAGGCGATGACAGAGTCGAGCCTCCTCGACACTAAAAAATACCGAGTATGATCTTCGGGGCAAAGAGTTCACCTTTTATGGCGCATTAGGTGCGTGGCCATAATGAGAAAACAAACGCGAAAACCTATTCACGCGCCCTGGAAGCCATCACACAAAACCACTATATGGATGACCTGGTGGCAAGCTACAATGACGAAGAAGAAACCCGGCGCACCATTAAGGAAACAAGAACGGTGCACGCAGCTGCTGGATTTACATTACGCAAGTGGAGCACTAATAGCCAGAGCGTGCTATTTGATGTGCCAACGTAACTACACGCAACCCAGTCTGTGCAAGTAGTTGGGGGTCCTGATAAAAAAATACTTGGCCTTTTCTGGAATGCCGAGCGAGATGAGCTGGGATTTAATACATCAATGAATCGAGTCCCAGCCGAGGTGCGCGCACAGACCCGGAGACCAACAAAACGAGAGGCACTCAGTACAGTGATGTCAATCTACGATCCACTGGGGCTGTTGAGTAATCATACTATCCGAGCGAAGATCGTTTTGCAGAGCCTGTGGCGCCTGAAGATTCTATGGGACCAACCAATTCCTGAGAAGAGTGAGAACTTTTTACCGAGTGGCTACAACACCTCTCCGCTATAACTCGCTTACGACTGAGGCGGTTCTACGCACCCAAAGACTATAGTAGGTTAGAGCTCCATGTGTTTTGCGACGCCAGCAAGCAAGCTTACGCAAGAGTGGCCTATTGGCGGATCATCCATTACGATGGAGAATCAACATCGCCCTGGTTGTCGCCAAGGCTAAGGTGGCACCACGACGGACACACTGCAGGCGGCCGTAATCGGAGCCAGGCTCGCTGTAAATATCAAAAGAGAACATCGCATGGAAGGAGTAAGAACAATTTATTGAATCGACTCATCCACAGTGGTGCATTGGGTACACAACGAAATGCGACAATACACACTCTTTGTTGCTCATTGACTTGGTGAAATTGCGAAACTCACCCACAAAGAGGAATGGCGATGGCTACCAACCATCGATAATGTTGCCGAAGACGCCACGAGATTCACACGCGAACCCATCAACAAAAACGACCGCTGGTTTCAGGGACCCAGCTTACTATACCGACCCGAGGAGCAATGGCCTACGTTACAAACGCTCGCAGTAGAAGCAGAGGTTCTATTTCACACGAAAAAGGGGATCTCGGAAAGAAACGACTGGCTGTCTGATCCCGACAGATTCTCGAAGTACGAAACACTGATACGAACGACTGCGCGAGTATTCCCATTCATTGACACGTGCCGACGCAGATCAACGAATATGGAACATGAACACACAGAACGCGCCAAACGAAAACTCATACAGCACGCACCGCGGAAAGCTTCGGACCGGATCTACAGAAGATTGAAGCAACCCGCCCTATTACTAAGACAAGCCGATTATTCAAGCTTGATCCAGTGCTTGAAAATGGAATTCTACGGGTGCGAGGTTGCATTGGAGCAGCAACCACACTGAATGAGACGAAGCGACCAATAATTCTTGACGGCCGCCACTGCCTGACAAAACGCATCGTGCTGCGGGAACACTGCGCCGCCGGTCACGCAAATCGAGAAAGTGTGACAAAAGACCTGCGACAGCGCTACTGGATTATACATCTTCGACACACTGTACGCGCTATAGAACGCAGCTGTGCCCTCTGCCGGCTCCGACGAGTGAAACCCCAAACACCAGCCGCCGGATACCTACCACGGGCTCGTCTCGACCCTTTCCATCGTCCGTTCACCAAGTGCGGAGCGGACTACTTCGGGCCAATGATGCTGAAAGTAGGACGCCGCCGGGAGAAAAGGTGGTGCGCTCTATTTACCTGCCTCACTTCCCGTGCCGTGCACCTAGAACTTGTCGCATCACTATCTACCGACTCTGCAATAATGGCACTACGAGGCATGGCTGCACGCAGATGGTGGCCCCAAATAATGTACTCAGACTGGGAACTACGAGCTGCATACGCCGAATGGGCACCACTACTACGAGATGAGGGGCTATTACACCGCATGGAGTGGCGCTACATACCTCGGGTGCTCCCAGCCAAGGTGGAGCATGGGAACGGCGAGTACGATCAGTGAAAACAGCACTGAGCGTCACTTCACGAGAAAGGGTGCCGGAAGAAGTGTTAAGGACCCTATTGCCCGAAGCAGAATTTACAATCAACGCTCGACCCCTAACACACGTAAGTGTGAGTCCGAACGATCCAGAAGCGCTCACACCAAACCATTTCATGCTGGGTTCCTCGTCAGGACTGCCGACTACGGGACCATGTGACGGGGCCGACCGAAGGACTTGGCGAGCATATAAGCCACTTGCTGATCACTTATGGCGACGGTGGGTGCGGCAATACCTCCCCACGTTGGTGCCACGCGCAGTTTGGCGAAAAAGGAGTGACCACTACGAATCGGCGACATTGTGATCGTAGTCTACCACACACGCCTTCCCGAAACGTCTGGCCAATGGGTATCATCGAGCACACTTATATGGGAACAGACGGCGGTATACGAGTTGCCGACGTAAGGACGAGAACAGGTGTTTTTAAGCGCCCCGCCAGCAAGCTCGCCGTGTTACTAAAGAAAGAGTCTACGCAGGCTACGCCAGGGGAGAGATGTTTTGCACACCGAGCCTGCCCAGCGTGCGGGCAACATAGGACGTAAAAGGACTTACATCATGTAAATAAAGATACAAAAATAGCCATGAGCTCATGAACTGATAGTCCAAGAGAGCGCTATTTGTAAAAGTAGTATATATTTATTCAAACTTTGTATGGAGTAGGAGTGTAGTTGCTTGAGTGTAATTTATAAGCAAATAAAAGTATACAGTCCTAAATTCAAAACAAGATCCGACCCTATAAAATACATATATATACATATATATATATATATATAATATATATTTATATATATATATATATATATATATATATATATATATATATATATATAATCATTCGCGTCGCAACCTTTACATTATTTTATGAAACGTCTGTGTTTCATATACCGAATATGTATATTTTCCAATTATATACATATTTCGGCTGCTACTTGCAGCCTTCTCCAGTAATTCATTGTACACGGCGGTCAATCGTACACAATTCATCGAACAGTACGTCTTATGCATATTTGGTGTATTAAATACAGAGACTTTCATTAAAATTTCCAACATCCCTTGCCATTTTCCCTTTCCTACAAGGCGGAACGTGTTCTCCTACTGGGCATTTTTCAGTCACTTCAGGCCTAAGTGACGTACATGGGCAGTAGTGAACGCATTTGGGAATCGGGAATAGACTACCATGTCTAGTTTATATGCCTTGCGCGCAAACTAAGTCCAGCGGAGACTAAATATAGCGCGTATGACCGAGAACTACTTGTTATTTATGCCGGTATCAAGTTTTTCAGACATATGCTGGAGGGTCGGCACTTCATCATCAAGACTGATCACAAACCTTTGGTGTACGTTTTTGCGCAAAATTTGGAAAAAGCCTATCCTAGACAATTGCGACATTTTTTTCAACGTTGGGAGGTGGAAATCTTCAATAGATACCGATCAGCACCTTCCTCTCAGCATGTCGGATTTTTACCGACTAAAACCTTTGCCTCTGTGCATAGACTTGCTCATTCTACACCAGCTGCGCGAAAAATATATCTGGCCCAACATACGAAGAGACACAATTCAATGGGCACGTAACTGCATCGCCTGTCAACGGTCAAAAATCCAACGGCACACTAGGAACATGCCCATTGCAATCAACGTACCCAACGAACGGTTCGACCATGTTCACATTGATATCGCCATCATGCCATTGGTCAATGGTTATCGCTACTGTTTGACAATGGTAGACATGTTCTCGCGGTGGCCAGCAGCAGCCCCTTTGAGAGACATTACAGTGGATACGGTTGCCAGCGTCTTTTTGAACGTCTGGGTAGCCCGTTTTGGAACTCCCAAAACGCTTACTACTGATCAGGGTACACAATTTGATAGCGCACTGTTTCGAGATCTCACTAGTCTCATTGGGACCAAACGTATACGGACAATTCCATACCAGCCGGTCTAGAACGGTGCTATTGAATGATGGCATCGAACTTTCAAAGCAGCACTAAGGTTCCATCAATCATGGCTTGAATTGTTGCCAACGGTCCTACTTGGACTACGAACATCGCTCAAGGAGAACTTGAAAGCTTCTCCAGTAGAACTGCCATACGGTGAACAACTACGTATTTCAGGCGAATCCTTCACGAATCAAGACATGCCAGCTGATCCTACTTATTTCGTAGAACAATTCTGCGAAAGCATGCGGCTCCTCCCTCCAACACCGACTGCTCATCACATCAAACGGAGCTTGTTTCTGTATAAAGATTTATACACATGCTTCCATGTCAACCTGCGAGTTGACGCAGTGAGACAGCCTCTTGAGCCGCCTTACATGGGACCACACGAGCTGGTCAAACGCATCATTATCAAACTCAAGGATCAAGAGGTTACCGTCTCCACAGATCGACTCAACCCAGCCTACATCGCAAAAGATGGCAGCGAATAGCATCACCTAACGTCCCCCTCAGAACTAACGGTCGCATATCACATAACGATAATACTTGGAAGAGGCGGTTATGAACACCACTTCTACCGTGGAGCGGCGCTGAGATCAGCTCGGAGAAAATAGCTATGTATTCATTCACACTTGTCATAGAACGTTTTTGTAATTGTATTTTTTACAATAAAGTTGTTATATATTGTCTAACAAACTCTTTAAGAAGCGCAGGATTAAAGACCTTTCAAATAGGAAACAATCGCTTCAAGTTTTTTCCTTGCTTAAACTTCCAATGACTGCTTTTGTTTAGTTGCCGCGAAATCATAATCAACCAGAATGAGGTTATATAGAGCGGTGAGATCATCAACGGCCGTAGTGTGTCAGTAGCATAAGTGCCAAGCAACGAATGAAAATTATGATTACCTTAGCGTTACACCTCTTACCTGGACGCATTTGTGATAAAAACCATCACAACCGATCATTAGCATTATCGTGAGCAATTCAAAATGACCTTGCATTCGCTGACTGATATTTGAAAAACTGAATTCAATTTATTTACGAATTTCTATATTTTACTGGCAGCTGAATTTTATTGTAAATTGATGCACCAAATGCAGTTTAAACTTCGACATAATTCGTTGATTCTTCAAAATTATGATTCTAACATGATATTTACGAAATTTGCAGTATATGTGTCTTAGTTTCAAAAAAGATTGAAAATACAATTTAACTTGATAGAACATTCAAAGGGAACTTGTTTACGGTATCATCAATTGTTTTGCAATCCAAATCATTAACATTTGTGTAGAACTCCTCATGTTTTGAAACAACTGAGAATATATACAAAAGATTCAAACATCTTTCATAAATTTGCAGTTCTTGCTAAACTACAGTGTCAGCCGTGATTCGAATAGAATTTTCATCAAAACAAATATAAACATATTAATGTTTGCATGATTTGAGCAGAATATTGATGATTTCGATTCTGCCGTTTCGTTACTTTAATGAAAAAACTGCTTAAGAGAGATTTTGACGCATGATGGCCATTTTGAATAACTCAAAAATTTCTGTGGTCGCTGCATGGTCAATGTGTTTGTGGTTATCATTCTACATTTAAAACTCTTATAAATATTCTTATTTTTGCAGCTGATCTTAAAAAACATTGAATAAGCAAAAAATAATCAGTTAGTATATTTTAAAAAATATAAAATATCATAAAAGATGGAGGAACTCCTCAATTGAAATCCTACAAACCTTCAAAAATCAAACAAAGAAACTACAAAAAGCTACAATTTTTGAATGTATGAACGTGTTTTGAAGCATTTGGCTTTGAAAATTATTGACTACTATATTAACCATATTATACCACCATTTCAACTAAGCAACACCAATAATCATTTCATTTTTAAAAGTTTATCTTTGAACAACATGTAATACGCAGTAAATATTGATGTCTGATTATATTTAAAACACAAAAGTCTTACTTAAGATGGAGAAAGAAGTAACGGAAATCTTACGAACCCGTACAATAAATTAACTTTAAATACTTGACAAACGGTCCTTACATTAATTTATGTACTTTTTTTTGTTCAATATACATATTCATTGTTTATTAATTTTGTATGCACGTTTTTAGAAGTACTATAAAACTTTGATGTTTTATTTGATTCAGAACTTAAAACACCTGATTTCGAAAAACAATTAGCAAAAGTGCAATTTAGATGGAGAAGACTTTGTTTGAAACCAGAACAAGCCGCGAAGTGCAACCCTTGAGGTCCACTTGGTCAACTTCCCAGTAATATCTAGATAAACATTAAAAATATTAAACACAATAATAATTTTGAAAATAGTACTACTTTAAACAATAATAATGAGAGGTATTCATAGCAGTAACAGGAATGAGTTAATATTAATATCATCTCTCTGCAAAAACTGATAGGAATGTATAAATTTTATATACATTTATTACTGTGTTGTGCAAATCAGGTTAAAAAAATATTTTTAATGAAAAAAACCCTAAGTAAATTAACAAAAAGGCTGAAACGGATTTTTATAATGTTAAAATAATCAAAAAGATGTTAAGTCACGTCGATTGACCTCTTAATGATGCAAATATTATATCTGGTTCGTGAGATATAGTGAATGGAAGAAATGACCTTGAAGATGATGATGACTGTCAATAAATTTTTTTTATGTAATGTCTCTGGTTATCATGAGAAAAAGTTTTGATGACGTTTTTCCAAGCATTGGATACTGTGTTCCGTAAATCAAGTTAAAAAATTATTGTCTATTAAAAAAACCTAATTTTTTGCTTTCTTTATTTTCTTAAATTAAAAAACGGCTCCAACGATTTTTCCAAAACTCGAGAGATTTACGAAAATTTGAATACGCGTCGATTGACACGTTAACCATGGAAATCGTATGTTTGGTTCCGATCACCAACCGATCATTAGCATTATCGTGAGCAATTCAAAATGACCTTGCATTCGCTGACTGATATTTGAAAAACTGAATTCAATTTATTTACGAATTTCTATATTTTACTGGCAGCTGAATTTTATTGTAAATTGATGCACCAAATGCAGTTTAAACTTCGACATAATTCGTTGATTCTTCAAAATTATGATTCTAACATGATATTTACGAAATTTGCAGTATATGTGTCTTAGTTTCAAAAAAGATTGAAAATACAATTTAACTTGATAGAACATTCAAAGGGAACTTGTTTACGGTATCATCAATTGTTTTGCAATCCAAATCATTAACATTTGTGTAGAACTCCTCATGTTTTGAAACAACTGAGAATATATACAAAAGATTCAAACATCTTTCATAAATTTGCAGTTCTTGCTAAACTACAGTGTCAGCCGTGATTCGAATAGAATTTTCATCAAAACAAATATAAACATATTAATGTTTGCATGATTTGAGCAGAATATTGATGATTTCGATTCTGCCGTTTCGTTACTTTAATGAAAAAACTGCTTAAGAGAGATTTTGACGCATGATGGCCATTTTGAATAACTCAAAAATTTCTGTGGTCGCTGCATGGTCAATGTGTTTGTGGTTATCATTCTACATTTAAAACTCTTATAAATATTCTTATTTTTGCAGCTGATCTTAAAAAACATTGAATAAGCAAAAAATAATCAGTTAGTATATTTTAAAAAATATAAAATATCATAAAAGATGGAGGAACTCCTCAATTGAAATCCTACAAACCTTCAAAAATCAAACAAAGAAACTACAAAAAGCTACAATTTTTGAATGTATGAACGTGTTTTGAAGCATTTGGCTTTGAAAATTATTGACTACTATATTAACCATATTATACCACCATTTCAACTAAGCAACACCAATAATCATTTCATTTTTAAAAGTTTATCTTTGAACAACATGTAATACGCAGTAAATATTGATGTCTGATTATATTTAAAACACAAAAGTCTTACTTAAGATGGAGAAAGAAGTAACGGAAATCTTACGAACCCGTACAATAAATTAACTTTAAATACTTGACAAACGGTCCTTACATTAATTTATGTACTTTTTTTTGTTCAATATACATATTCATTGTTTATTAATTTTGTATGCACGTTTTTAGAAGTACTATAAAACTTTGATGTTTTATTTGATTCAGAACTTAAAACACCTGATTTCGAAAAACAATTAGCAAAAGTGCAATTTAGATGGAGAAGACTTTGTTTGAAACCAGAACAAGCCGCGAAGTGCAACCCTTGAGGTCCACTTGGTCAACTTCCCAGTAATATCTAGATAAACATTAAAAATATTAAACACAATAATAATTTTGAAAATAGTACTACTTTAAACAATAATAATGAGAGGTATTCATAGCAGTAACAGGAATGAGTTAATATTAATATCATCTCTCTGCAAAAACTGATAGGAATGTATAAATTTTATATACATTTATTACTGTGTTGTGCAAATCAGGTTAAAAAAATATTTTTAATGAAAAAAACCCTAAGTAAATTAACAAAAAGGCTGAAACGGATTTTTATAATGTTAAAATAATCAAAAAGATGTTAAGTCACGTCGATTGACCTCTTAATGATGCAAATATTATATCTGGTTCGTGAGATATAGTGAATGGAAGAAATGACCTTGAAGATGATGATGACTGTCAATAAATTTTTTTTATGTAATGTCTCTGGTTATCATGAGAAAAAGTTTTGATGACGTTTTTCCAAGCATTGGATACTGTGTTCCGTAAATCAAGTTAAAAAATTATTGTCTATTAAAAAAACCTAATTTTTTGCTTTCTTTATTTTCTTAAATTAAAAAACGGCTCCAACGATTTTTCCAAAACTCGAGAGATTTACGAAAATTTGAATACGCGTCGATTGACACGTTAACCATGGAAATCGTATGTTTGGTTCGCGAGATATGTATAACGCATGACAGAAATGACCTTGAAGATCATTATGCCTGTTAATATTTCTTTTATTTTTTATTTAATTTTTTACGTAATCCCGAGAGAAAGTTTTGATGTTGTTTTCACAAACACTGCTTTAAGTATATAAATTTTATAAAAAATGATTACTATGCCCCGTAAATCAGGTTCAAAATTTATTGTTTATTTTAAAAAATCTAATTTTTTGCACTTTTTTTCTTAAATTAAAAAACGGCTTCAACGTTTTTTTCCAAATTTATTGGATTCACATAAATGTTAATACGCGTTGATTGACACCTTAACGTTGCAAATCGTATGTTTGGTTCGCGAGATATAACGCATGCCAGAAATGACCTTCAAAGGGGCAATACAACAAACTCCTCCGATCGAAGTATCCCAAAAACTAATCAGCTCTTAAAATTACAAAGGCGCTTCGATTGACACCTCAACGAAGTCGATACGACTTTGCTTACGTGAGTTATACTCGTAGAAAAAAATGTCCACGAACGTACATACGTACGTACACACACATGCACACACAAAAACACATACATTTCCCTCTCTAAAAACACTTTATATATACTCTATACACCTCAAAACGTAAAGAAATGTTTAAAATTTCGAATTCGATTTTCGAGGCGATTACAAGAACTTCCCATATACAGGGAGTTAATAAGTGAAATAAGGTCACATTGTTCTCACCAATTTGAATCTATATATATAAAAAGAAGTGTACATTTTGATTGTCACTCCATAACTCGAGAAAGACTCAACTGATTGCCATAATTTTTTTAAGGAAAGGTGCAAGGAGGAGTGATAATGGTTAGTTGATTTTGAAATCCAAAATCGGTCCAGCCATTCTCGAGTTATGATTTTTTTCTAGAAAAAATTCAACATTTGGAAACAAAGTTTAAATTTCGGTCCGACCAAACGAAAAAAATCGATCCAACCTAATACACAAACTTATACATACACACATTCATTTGGCAGTGAATGTGATATGGTGGTTTTTGGAGTAGCTGGTGACTAAAGCAACCATGAAATTGCTGAATATCAAATGGGGCGCTACATTAGCACTAATGAAGTTCTTTGGAGAATTTATTCATTTCCAATGCATGAGCGATATCCTGCTGTTGTTCATTTTGCTGTACATCTTGAAAATGGCCAGCGTGTGTATTTTACCGATGCAAATGTACAGCAGAGAACAGCGCAGCCACCAGCAACAACATTAATTGCTTATTTTTAATTGTGCGAAAGCGATGAATTTGCCAGAACGACGCTGTATTCAGATGTAATGCATTATTTCACTTCGACTGCAAAGACGACGTAAACAAGGAACACCTGTTGATGAATATCCGGGTGTTTTATCTGCAGATACCATGGAAAGATTATACACAGTTCATCCAAACAATGCAGAATGTTATTATTTGCGGTTGTTGTTAGTAAATGTTGTTGGACCACGTTCGTTTCAACATTTGCGAAGAGTAAATGGTCATTTATGTGTGACGTATCGTGAAGCATGCGAGCAATTAGGTTTGCTTGAAAATGATGCGCATTGGGACTTAACGCTTCACGATGCATCGAATGCTTCTTCTCCACATCAAATACGTATGTTATATGCCATAATCATATCAACATGTTTTCCATCAAATCCACTTGAATTGTGGAATAAAATCAAAGATTTTACAGCAGAAGACTATTTCATTCGAATGCGCCATCACACAAGAAACGCCGATTTGCTGATTTTTATGGAAATGCATCATGAGGCATTGATAGCGATTGAAGATATGTGCCTTACGATTGCAAATAGAGCATTAGGGCAATTAGGTTTGTCACCACCCAATCGTCCAATCCATGATTTATTTGATCGAGAATTGCAACGTGAACAACAGTATGATCCCAATGAATTGCAAACATTTGTGAATTTGAATGGTTCCAAATTAAATGGACATCAAAAACATGTCTATGGGACCATCATGCATGCTGTACAAAATGAAATCGGTGGATTATATTTTTTTGGTGCGCCTGGTGGTACGGGAAAAACATTTGTGATATCACTGATTTTTGCAGCCATTCGATCGCAACGAAAAATTTCATTGCCTCTTGCTTCGTCGGGAATCATCGCTGCTGCTCTATTGGATGGTGGACGATCAGCGCCCTCTGCATTAAAATTTCCGTTGAATGTGCAGGTGTGCTTATATTTATTGATTGATCACTTTAAAGTTTAATCGATATTAATTAACATTTAATTATTCTCAAATTAACAGGTGATTGAACATCCCACGTGCAATATTTCAAGAAATTCTGCGATGGCAAAAGTTTTGCAACAAGCAGCAATTATTTTATTCGATGAATGTACAATGATGCAGAAAAAATCGCTGGAAGCATTACACCGTAGAATGCAAGATCTACGTCAGAATTAAGAAATCAATCAATCAAGATCAACACCGGCGGATGAGATCAACGCATGTTTAAAGTCTTTTCTTCTGTGGCGACATGTGCAAAAATTGACATTGAACAGAAATATGCGCGTTCAATTGCACAACGACCAATCTGCAGGTCGGTTCTCGAAGCAATTGTTAGATATTGGAGATGGAAAAGTTCGAGTCGATAATACAAATGGATTGATCACATTGCCGACCAATTTTTGTACCATTCTCCAATCAACAGAAATGTTGATTGAAAGTGTGTTTTCAAATATAGTTCGAAATTCAGGAATCACAATTGGTTGAGAGAACGCGCAATACTGGCACCAAAAAATGTACACGTCAATGTAAGCAATTACCAGATTCAAGAAAAATTGCCAGATATAGTGACATCATATAAATCTGTTGATAGCGCAATGAATGCGGATGATGCAGTGAATTATCCAATTAAATTTTTGAATTCATTGGGACCACCTGGTATGCCACCGCATTGTTTGAATTTAAAGGTTGGCTCATCAACTATTTAACTGTGGAATTTAAATGCACCAAAGCTGTGCAATGGCACAAGATTGCCAGTAAAAATATTGATGCTGAATTTAATTGAAGCCACAATATTGACCGGAACAGCGAAAGATGAAATTGTGCTCATAACACGTATTCCAATGATTCCAACAGACATGCCATTTGAACTTAAGCGTTTGCAATTCCCAGTGCGTCTATCATTTGCCATGTCCATCAATAAGGCGCAAGGACAAACGCTTCAAATATGCGGATTAAATTTGGAGGAGCCGTGCTTTTCACATGCACAGCTGTATGTGGCCTGCTCAAGAGTTGGAACTCCAAATTGTTTGTGTGTGCTCGCTTCAAATGGGCAAACGAAAAATATTGTATATCCAAATGTTTTGGATTGACATTAATAATTTTTTTATTAAAAAAATCTAGAATATTTCATTTTTTTTTTTTTTTGGTTGGTTGCAACGAAGTGCATCGGGGTCTGCTAGTTCATTATGAATATTAATGGCAAATTGTTTTGTATGGATATGCTTTGCAATCTTCAAAATGGCGGTTTATTTGCTTCATAAGATATTTTCAAAGCGTCCACCATTTTAATCGTTGATTATCACAAATGGAAATTTTGATTGAAGAAGCAATTGATTCATATGTTAATTTGAAGCAGTGTTTTCATCTGCTCGAATCATGCAAATACGCTTCAGTTGACATGACACTGAGGAAATTAGAATAAGAGAAATCATGTTATATTCTTCGTGTCAACCCTTTGTTTGTAGTGACTATTAATGGTTATTTATTTTTAATTGTTAGTTTCTGTAGCCATGATAAAAACACTTGATGGTATTTTGACTAAAACTGTAAAGAAGAACTGAAATTCACCAGCTTTGGTATCTGGTAGTGCATTGAAGATGAGAAATATTTTTTTCAGGAAAGTCATAATTTTTGCACTGTTACACAATAAAAAAAGGTTATCACCAAACTTTTTGAAATTTAATTTAATCATATAAATGCTAAAACGCACTGATCAAGAACTTATTGCCGCAAGTCTAATGATTGATTTACGAGATATGGTGTATAACACAAATGACCTTGGAGGGGTCAAAACAACCACCCAACTAAAGTTCGCCTAAATCTAATAAGGTGTAGTAAAAATATAAACAAGCCGCGAGGTGCGAACCTTGAGGTCCACACGGTCAACTTCCCAGTAATATCTACATGAATATTAAAAATATTAAACACAAAAGAAATTATGAAAATACTACTACTTGAAATAATAATAATAAGAGGTACTCACAATCGTAATTGAAATGAGCTAATATCAATCATATCATCTACTGTAGCGTTCATTGATTACGTAATGCTTTTGTTGGATGGGGGGTGGATTGGTTTGATTGACTATTCACGCGGATAAATCGGAGGGGGCGGGCTATAAAGCCTTTTTTTCGTTATTTGTTATTTTTATATCGATGCTTGAAGGACAAAAGAGCGCTAGCAAAAATGAATGCATTCTTGTTATTACGCCCACTGAAGAGGTTTTCTCGCGAGGTGTCCATTTTAAATAATTTTCTTCAAAATTGCCATGACTTCGGCATAATCATTGAATTTGTGTTTTTTCACGAGCCGTTTTTAGGTTTTTTTGGATCATGTAAAAAAATTTGACCAGTTTTTCTTCGAAAACTATAAGGAATGTATAAATTATATAAACATTTATTACTGAGCTGTGCAAATCAGGTTGAAAATTTACTTTTTATGAAAAAAACTCTAATTTTTCCCATCTGCCTTTTTTTCCATTTAATAGAAGTTAAATGGAAAAAGCAGCAGAAAGGATTTTTTATGAAGTTAAAAACATAAAAAAAAGCTAACACACGTCGAATGACACCTCAATGATGCAAATATCATATATGGTTCGTGAGATATAGTGAATGATAAAAAGTACCTTGAAAAACATGATGACTTTTAATGATTTTTTAGTTTTAATTAAATTTTTTACGTAATCATGAAAAAAGTTTTGCTTAGTTTCTTACAAGCACTATTTGGACTACATAAATTTTATATACATTAGTTACTGGATACTGCGAATCAGGTTAAAAACTTATTGTTTATGGAAAAACCTAATTTTATGCACTTTTTTTAATAAATTGAAAAACGGTTCGAACGTTTTTTTTAAAATTTGATAGAAGCACAAAAATTTTAATGCGCGTTGATTGACACCTTAATTATGCAAATCGTATGATTTGTTCCGGAGATATAACGCATGACAGAAATGACCTTCAAAGGGTCAAAACAACAAACCCTTCCAACCGAAAAACTAATCAGGTCTTAAAAGACAAAGTAATGGCATTTTTAGAATTATGAGTTTTTTTGGCTGGTATGTAAATTGTACCAACAAAAACTGTATATATCTGATCAAGAATTAAACTGACTACTTTAATTGTCTGTTAGCAGTTGGATTGCTTTTCTAATGTAAAATAGCATGCCTATTTTTGAATGTTTGGTTTGTTCATTTGATTTAATTATTATTAAGTTTGGAGTATTTAGGTCATCGCAAGATCTACTAATAACCATAAACTATGAAAATAAGACAGTTTAAAAGACTTTTAAAAACTTAAGACCATGTTTGATGAGTTTAAGTAATTTAGGTGGACATCATCGTCTGGTAAAATGTTCTAAATCCTCATCTTCCAAAAACGGTGACATTTCTTTCTGATTCCGCTTTCAATAATGTCGTTTTAAATTAATCTTGTTTTCTAAAAAGTGTCACATTAAAACAGATCTGCCTCTTGAGGTTTACAATTTTTTCCAACGTTTGGAGGTGGAAATCTTCAAAAGATACCGATCAGCTCCTGCCTTTCGGCATGCCGGATATCTACCGACCAAAACCACCTTCAGTTCCTTCAATCACTCTCTCCATCAAATTAAGAAATTATCTGTATTTCGAATTTCAGTGCATAGTACTTCCCAGACGATAAGAATCGGTATAAGGGATAGTGTCAAATTTGTAAGTTTTAGTGTCCTTTTAGTTAGATTAATAGCTCAGAGTATATGTTTATGAATTATTTTCTGTCGACTACATGTTTGACTTTGAATTTAGTGGAGCTGATTGTGCTTGTAACTTACTTCGTTTTAAAGGAAGTTGGGTTCGCTATGTTTTTAATTTTGTCCGGTAGTGTATTGTAAAAACTAGCTGCTTTGTTGAAGGGTATTTTTTAGCCTTTCAGTTCTGGCAAATGCAATAGCTATATTATTCATGTTTTTCATTATGTAAGTGTTTTTTCCCTCTATTCTTTCTAATTTCACAGTAGTGTTTTCATTACGGTGTAAATTCTTATGTATGAATTTAGCTCTCACTTTAGCCTTACACTTGATAAAAAATACACTACTTTTCGGCAATTACAAAAGGAACTTTGGTTTTGCTTTCCAGCGTTAGATTGATCTTTAAAAAATTCAACATAAAGTTGGCTTAGCCAAACACACGTGAAGTTGTGGATATATTGGACGTGGAAACAGCAAGTACGTTGAAGTTGTAAAGTTTGCCTTCATTAACTTAGCTGATACTCGCATTGCATTATTGGTAGATCTGAATACATATGCCTCTAGTTTTTGCAGTTTGGTTCGGCAGACGTTCCAAAATATCTCATGTAGTTCTTAATTTTTAAACGATAGAGTTAGGTGTACAGTCGGACTGCTAAGTGCTTCCAAAAAATCGCTGACAGTTTCATCTGCTTTTTATGCTCGCTAGAAAGCCGTTATTTCGTATTGGCATCGTTTTCCACTTGTGACTTAGTTACACAGTAGGGATTAATTAAGAAGCTATTCAGTGATTATTAATTCGAGTTTTCTTTCAAAGTAATCAAGGTAATCATGTTAATCCTGGAAGGTTAACTTAAAACTAATATTGGCAGCCATTATCGCAGGCATCATTGAGAATTGTCTAAAAGTTTGCAACGAAACAGTTGATTTTGAAACAGTGAGGTAGAAACTTGGCCGTGAGTAGATGTATTGATCTACCAAGTGAAGCTTTTGAAAAGCTTCAGAGAGTTTCAGATTACAAGCAGCAATCAGTAGCTATCTGCTATAATTCATAGATGGTTCAGACTCATGGGTATTCAAAACATCAGGGTTAGTTGAGTCATAACACCACTTTCCACAAATCCCCCTACATCCATAAAACTACTTTCAACTTCTCCTTCTACTTCTAAAATATCGATATTCTAAAACTTCGCATCGATACCATTCCATTTATAACCACACATTAACATTCCTTTACCATTCATCTTTCTTGATATTACCAACCTAAATTGCATGCATTTATAATTGTCGCTTATTGTTTTGAAACTAACAACGAAAACATAAAACACATTTACCGTGGTCCAAATGCTTTTCGCGTAAATACAATCACCCACCAGATTGAGGTATCAAATATCTTTTTGCATGTACTATCGGTACAAAGATAAATAACTTGAATTTTGTTGAAGATGCATTTCGAATTGCATCCAAAGATCGTCCCGAGAATTTTGCGATGCAGAAAATCTTATCTTTGTTTTCTCCAAGAGTATTTAAGTGAGTTTTGTAATTAAATTAAGTGCAGTCTAATTTCCAAAACGGTCGGAGACTATGATAGTCTAAATTGAGAAATAAATAAATCGATTTTAAAGTTAAACGCGGTGTTTTATTTACGTCAAAGTACGAACGTACGTACGAACACATTACTGGCGCAGTCGGTCAACCTACAGTTAATAAAATTTGTAAAATCGCGTTTAACCACAAAAGTGAAATCATCAAAATAATATATAAATCTAAAAATATTCGTATCTAAGAATATTGTTTTAATCTCAGCCGCGATCGCATTTTGAATAATTAGACGTGAACCGTAGACACAAATTGGTTCGCAAGCCTACTGCTGAGCCTGGCGTCTTTAAAAATAATAATAAATAATAAGTTAATAAGTTTTAGCAAAACCATACCGATTCTCATACCCTGCAAAGCGTATATTCGACCTTAAATCATGGCGACCAACAATAGCAGTAACAGCAGCAGCAACAGTAGCAGTAACATACAACATCAGCAGCCGTTACTCCCTCTGGAAGTAGATCCTTTTGCGTATGTGAGCCGCATACCATTTTTTGATGGTGAAAGTAGCTGTATAAAAAGTTTTGTCGATGCAGTGGATGCTCTGGCACCAAAGTTGAGCAGATACGACGCAGCTTCACAAACAGTCACAGCAAACTTAATAAAAACAAGGATAACAGGTAAAGCAAGAAAAATTTTAGTAACTAACCCCCAAGTGACAAAATGGGAGGACATTAAATCAGTCTTATACGCGAATTTCACGAATAGTCGCAGCAGTTTCTTAATTGCTGACGAACTCAACAATTTATCACCAAGAACTAGTATTATTGATTTCTATAATCAAATCGAAGAAAAATTGTACCAACTAAACTTAAAAACGGAGTTAGAAATGGACAATTCAAAACCAGAATTTGTGGAAAAAATCGAAGCCAATAATAGAATGGCACTTAACGTGTTTAAAAATAAATTGTTTGAGCCGGTCAAAAGTTATCTGAAATGTAATAAACCCTCTACGCTCTACGACCTCTTACGAGAGGAAGGGTATTTAAACTATAAGCCCAGAAAACCAGATTTTAATCAAGTGAACCGAAATACAATGTATTGTCCAAATTTTAATAATCAAATGTATAACAACCAAAATTATCGTCCCAATTTTCAAACAAATCACAACCAAAATTATCGTCCCAATTTTCAAACAAATCACAATTAAAATTATCGTTTCAATTCGAATTACAATGTTCCATTTAATAACAGCCAAAATAATCATTCAAACTTAAATTACCGGTCAAATCAACAGAATCGCACAAATTTTTATCCAAATTATCAAAATGTTTACAATAATCGTAATACAGCTCGAAACAACAGTGTTTCCAATTCGCTACAAAACAACTACCAGACAAACTCACAACAGAGCAGAATACGTAGATTTGGTAGACCAACTCCTATGGAAGTTGACAACTCCACCCAATTTGCCAATGCAAATCAAGTCGAAAATTTTCGGTCTCTTGCCTCGGAAATACAACCTCCGGAGCAAAACTCCCATATATTCGAATAGACTTCTATGATAAACCACTACGTTTCGTTTTAGATACTGGTGCTAGCATAAGTATAATCAACCCAAACATTTGTGCACCACAATTACGTCAAAAAACGGAGTGCTTTTCCCTTCGTACGTTAAATTCTGAAGTGAAGTGTAATTACATTTGCTCTATTAAGCCCTTTATTGAATTCGGTGGAATCACCAAAATGGACTTTGTTGAGCTACCATTTCATAATTACTTTCAAGGTTTGATAGGCAACAATATTTTTAAAAACTACCAAACTGTTATCGATTACAAAAACAAAAAGTTGCTAATTGATGGTAACGAAATTCCACTATATTTTTCGCTTGAAGAAGAGGAATATTGTGAAAACATTAAAGTTTTTCTTACTGAAGAAACTGAAAGAAAACCATGTACGAGTCCTCCTTCTCAGCTTCGAATCAGCCATTTAAACTCGGAAGAAAGTAAAAAATTGACTGGACTTCTTAAAAATTACAAATCTATTTTTTACCAAGAAGATTCTGATCTCAGTTTTACGAGCGCTATAAAACATGAGATAAAAACAAACACCAATTCACCAATTTATAGTAAATTATACAGATACCCTGAAGTGCACAAGCAAGAGGTAAATAGACAAATTCAAGAGATGCTTCATCAAAATATAATACGACCGAACATACTCATCACCTATCTGGATTGTTCCGAAGAAAACGGACGCATCCGGGAAAACAAAATGGAGAATTGTAGTAGATTATAGGAAATTGAACGATGTCACGATTGACGACAAGTACCCTATCCCAGTAATTGATGAGATACTTGATAAACTAGGAAGAGCGATGTATTTTACAACGCTCGATTTGGCCAAAGGATTTCATCAAATTGAAATTGCTGAATCCGATGTTCCTAAAACAGCCTTCTCCACTGGCAATGGACATTATGAATTCCTTCGTATGCCGTTTGGGCTCAAGAACGCTCCGGCTACGTTCCAAAGGTTGATGAACACTATTTTACAGCCATTAATTGGAAAAATTTGTTATGTCTATCTTGACGACATCATTGTCTTTAGCACTAGCCTCGAAGAACATATTCAATCCTTGGACAAAATATTCAAAATTTTAAAACAAGCCAATTTGAAAATTCAAATGGACAAAAGTGAATTTTTAAAGAAAGAAACGGAATTTCTCGGACATATTGTGACTAGAAACGGAATTAGGCCCAATCCAAAAAAAATACAAACTGTTGTTGAATTTAAAATCCCAAAAACTGTTAAACAGATCAAGCAATTTTTAGGACTTGTAGGTTTTTATAGAAAGAAAGAAACCCATGACATTGCGCTTAAAAAAGAATACAAAAATCAATCCTCATGACAAAGACTATACCGAATCCTTTGAAAAATTAAAGCTGTTGATGACGAATGAACCTATTTTGGCTTATCCAGACTTTGAAAACAAGCCGCCAGGTGCGACCCTTGAGGACCACACGGTCAACTTCCCAGTAATATTTACATAAATATTAAAAATACTAAACAAAATAATAATTATGAAAATAATACTACTTTAAATAATAATAATGTACCTCTCATAACAGTAACTGGAATGACTTAATATTAATCGTATCATCTACGGGAGCGTCAATTGATTACGTAAAGTTTTTGGTCGATGGGGACAGATTGATTTGATTGAATATTCACGCGGATCAATGGGGGGGGGGGGGTGGTTCTACATTATTTGTTATTTTCATATTGATGACAGCTTTTTTTATAGCATATGATCTAGCAAAGTATTGACTACGAAACATTTTACCATTCAAAGCGTTCATTGCCACAAATACAAATTTGATTTTTTTTTTGATTTTTAAAATTTAAGCAGTTTTGATAAAAAAATTAAAACACGGTGCTATGAAGACTATTAAAAATCTGCTTAAATTATGAAAATATTATTAGCTAGATCAAAAGACATTTGCGAAGCAACTAATTTGACCATTGAATTAGAAGAAAGAAACAAGCCGCGAGGTGCGACCCTTGAGGACCACACGGTCAACTTCCCAGTAATATTTACATAAATATAAAAAATACTAAACAAAATAATAATTATGAAAATAATACTACTTTAAATAATAATAATGTACCTCTCATAACAGTAACTGGAATGACTTAATATTAATCGTATCATCTACGGGAGCGTCAATTGATTACGTAAAGTTTTTGGTCGATGGGGACAGATTGATTTGATTGAATATTCACGCGGATCAATGGGGGGGGGGGGTGGTTCTACATTATTTGTTATTTTCATATTGATGACAGCTTTTTTTATAGCATATGATCTAGCAAAGTATTGACTACGAAACATTTTACCATTCAAAGCGTTCATTGCCACAAATACAAATTTGATTTTTTTTTTGATTTTTAAAATTTAAGCAGTTTTGATAAAAAAATTAAAACACGGTGCTATGAAGACTATTAAAAATCTGCTTAAATTATGAAAATATTAATAAACTGTGATTGGCTTAACAACAATGTCTTCAGAATAAGAGTAGTCGGGTAAAATCATTCATATGAACACTTTTTACATGGCGACTTCGAATGATTTTTTATTTTTAATTTAATTTTTTTAAACATCATGGAAAAGCGTTTTGCTGGTTTGTCTCGAAAAATTGATAAGGATTTATAAATTTTATAAACATTTATTACCGTGTTGTGCAAATCTGGTTAACAAATTTATTTTTTATGAAAAAATCCTAAATTTTTGCATTTTTTTTTTGTTAAATTAAAAAACACCTCCAACGATTTTTATAAATAAAAAAACATTACACAAATGTTAATACACGTCGATTGACACCTAAGTGATGCAAATATTATATTTGGTTCGTGAGATATAGTGAATGGCAGAAATGACCTTGAAATCATGATGACTTTTAATGATTTTTGATTTTTAATTTAATTTTTTTTGTGATCATGAGAAAAAATTTTGTTAGTGTTTGCACAAAAAATGTTTGGAGTATATGAATTTTATAAGCATTGATTACTGTGTTTCGAAAATCAGGTTAAAAATTTACTGTTTATGAAAACAACCTAATTTTTTGCACTTTTTTCAAAAAAATTAAAAAACGCCTACATGAATTTTTTTAAAAACTTGATAAAATCACATAGATGTTAATACGCGTCGATTGAAACCTTAATGATGAAAATCGCGTATTTGGTTCGGGAGATATAACGCATGACAGAAATGACCTTCAAACGGGTAAAACAGCAAACCCCCCCAACCGAAGTTTTCCAAAAACTAATCAGCTCTTAAAATTGCAAAGACGCTTTGATTGACACCTCAACGAAAACGATAAGACTTTGTTTACGTGAGTTATGCTCGTATAAGAAACTGTCCACGAACGCACATACGTACGTACGGACGTACGTACACACACACACACACACACACACACACACACACACATACATACTTCTTTCTAAAAACACTTAAAATATACTCGTAAGACCTCAAAACGTAAAGAAATGTTGAAAATTTCAATTTCGATTTTCGAGGTGATTACAAGAACTTCCCATGTACTGGGAAGTTAAAAAATTCATTTTAACTACCGATGCTTCAAATTATGCAATTGGAGCAGTCCTTTCACAGGATGGTCACCCTACTTGTTATGCGAGTAGGACGTTGAATGACCACGAAACAAGATACTCAGCGATAGAGAAAGAACTTCCTGCCATTGTATGGTCTACCAAGTATTTTAGACCATATCTTTATGGCAGGAAATTCACTATAAGAACATATCATAGACCTTTAACATGGATTTCTAAACTTAAAGAACCAAATTGCAAACTCCAGCGATGGAAGTGTCTTCTTGAAGAGTATAACTTTGATATAGAATACATCAAAGGAAAAGACAATGTTGTAGCAGACGCTCTTTCTCGCCCCGAAATTAATATCAACCAATTAGAATCAGATTCTGCAGCCGCTACAGTACATAGTGCACAAGAGGACAACTCATTGTATATTCAAATATCAGAAAAACCACTGAATATCTATAGGCATCAAATTATTATAAGAAAAAGTAAATCCAATTCGATCAAAAAGAAAAAAATATTCGGCAGAACCAGAACCACATTTTTTAGTCAAAACCCCGATGAAAAATTCATGACTTACATTTTAAGAAACCACATGCCAGATAAAGGAATGGTTGGACTTTATGTCCCTGAAATAGAAATTTTCAGCACCTTTCAAAATGAATATTTGAAATGGTTAAGTCCACACTCTAAGATTAGAATCGTTAAATGTCCATATATGTTATACGATTGTGAAAATTTGTCCCAGATTCAAGAAGAAATCCTGAAGGAACATCTTCGTAACAACCACAGAGGCATAGACGAAGTATGTCGCGAAACTAAAACTAAGTATTATTATCCTAATCTCAAAGATCACATAGCTTAAATTATTAATAATTGTAATACCTGTAATGTAGCAAAATTTGAAAGAAAGCCATACAAACCACCGTTTTTCAAAACTAAAATTCCCAACAAACCTCATGAAATAATCCATATGGACATCTGGTTCAAAGACAGAAATACTATGTTTCTTACTCTGATTGACAAGTTTTCAAAATTTGCGCAAGCTATTCCCATTAAAAGCCGAAATTGGCCGGATATTAAAACCGCCCTTAATACTTATTTTGGATCGTGTTCTGTTCCAAGAAAAATTGTAACAGACAACGAATCAACTTTGACAGCAAATTTAAAAAATTTTCTCGATACTGAAAACGTACATTTGCATTTCACAACTCCTGGACTCAAAACTGGAAACTTAGATATTGAACGTTTCCATGCAACATTGAATGAACATATACGATTAATGAATGAGGAAAAACGAAAAAGGCCTGACAATTATGTCTGTGTGCAGGAAGTAGTCAAATATTATAACCGAACACACCACTCTACCACTGGAGAAAGGCCCATCGAAATCCATAACGGGATAATTTCCTCTGAAAAATTCCCTGATATTAGGAAAAGAATCGAAAGTAAACAAAAACAGAGACTCGAATACCACAATAAAAATAAAATTGAAACTGATGTAAACCCAAACTATGTAAAAAATGTTCATAGATCTAAAAAATTAGAGCCTTATTTCAACCACAAACCGAAACACAAAAAACAAGTTCATAAAAAACTTTTAATAAAAGCCAAAAAACATCAGCCTAACAGAATATCTTTCCAGGCATCGTCATCTTGCTCGCCTTATGTCTCTTCATCCCATGTTCCCAAACGCAATACATAGAAGTAAATGAGGTCAAACAAGGAAATGGATTTATTTTAACCCGAATGGAATCCGTCAACATAATCGAAAATTTCACGAATACCGTTCATCTTGTTAATCTTACTCTTTTTAAGCATTAGAAACTATCCATCTAAGTATTGACAAAGCAACCTTTAAAAATAACTTAGCTCTAAAATTACTCGAACAACAAATTGTTGATAAGTTAAAAACATTAGAACCCCATAGATTCGGACGTGGTCTAATAAACTTACATGGTAAATTTTTGAGATGGATAGGAGGTACTGTGGACGACGAAGATAGAGAAGATATCAACAATCATTTTAACAAAATCGAAAAGGACATAAACGTCATTGCAGACGATATTAATAAACAGATTACTATAAACAAAGATATTAACAACAACTTAAAAAAACTGACAGATCATATTAATATTCAACATACGATCATTGTAAATAAAATTAATCAAATAACAGCTGAAACTAATGTTCTGAAAAAAAAATTCGAAGAGTATAAATTAAAAGAAGAAATCAAAGAAAATTTGAGAACTACACTTGATAATTTATCAAAAATCGAAGATATTGTTTTCACCAGTAAACTGGGGATATTAAGTAGAAGCATCTTAAGTACCGATGAAATTCAAAAGCACAAAATTGACATACAAAAGCTGCAAAATATCAGAATTTCTGTTGCACAACAAGAAATGATAATTTTAATTGTATTGCAAATACCTTATTTCACTGCGAATAAATATTATAAAACATTAAACACACCCATACCTAATAAAGACGATAATTTAGAGTTATTTACAGCATATTCAGAAGTTTTAATTAGCCAGTTAAATGTATATGAATATTCAACAGAAAATGTTAAAAGAAAGCTTGCATTAGTATCAGATAGGTGTATTAAGAATATATTAAATAGCGATTTGAATTATTGTAAAATGACTACATGTAACGAATCTAAAATTTTGAAAATCACGCCTAACATTATTATCACAAAAAACTTAAATCAAACTACTTTGCACCAAATTTGTGATGATCATATTGTAAAAATCCAATAAAATAACATTATAAAGTTTGAAAAATGTAACATTTCAATTCTAAACGAAAATTATGTAAATAACGTTGAACAATACAACGAGTATGTAATTTTACCAAACACTTTAAAAAATATATCATACGTTAAAGAAGACCCTTTTGTATTGGAAAAAATGTATTATAAAAACTTGGAGAATCTAAAGAAGATTAATATAACGAAATACGAACATAAAACAAATAGTTGGATCAGTATCTCAACTGACATTGTAATCATTCTGTCAATTATTGTAATTGGCATTCTACTTTTTTTCAAATTGAAAAACAAAATTAGAAATCCCGCCGTAACGGTCCAAAATTTAATTCGTCAGGAGCCGAATCTTAGGGAGGGTGAAGTCATAACACCACTTTCCACAAATCCCCCTACATCCATAAAACCACTTTCAACTTCTCCTTCTACTTCTAAAATATCGATATTCTAAAACTTCGCATCGATACCATTACATTTATAACCACACATTAACATTCCTTTACCATTCATCTTTCTTGATATTACCAACCTAAATTGCATGCATTTATAATTGTCACTTATTGTTTTGAAACTAACAACGAAAACATAAAACACATTTACCGTGGTCCAAATGCTCTTCGCTTAAATACAATCACCCACCAGATTGAGGTATCAAATATCTTTTTGCATGTACTATCGGTACAAAGATAAATAACTTGAATTTTGTTGAGGATGCACTTCGAATTGCATCCAAAGATCGTTCCGAGAATTTTTCAATGCAGAATATCTTATCTTTGTTTTCTCCAAGAGTATTAAAGTGAGTTTTGTAATTAAATTAAGTGCAGTCTAATTTCCAAAGCGGTCGGAGACTATGATAGTCTAAATTGAGAAATAAATAAATCGATTTTAAAGTTAAACGCGGTGTTTTATTTACGTCAAAGTACGAACGTACGTACGAACACATTACTGTTGCTTGTGTGACAAAGTGGAGTTTTTTGCACAAAAATTTCCTTACTTATTAAGGAAATCGACTCCCCAAATATTGATCTAGCTATTGAAACCGGTCATGGACACTGAAAAATTATAATGGTTATGATTTGCGATCATTTCTCTACGAAACATGTTTGTAAAATTTATAAACTCCAAACAGTTTTTGGAATAAAAAAACTGCAAAACTTTTTCTCGTGAAGAAAAAAGTAAATTCAAAACAAAAATCCTTAAAAATCATCGTGAGCTTCAAGGTCATTTAAGTCAATCGCTAGGTATCGCTAGGTATAGAAAAAACTGTCCACGTACGTACGTTCGTGGACAGTTTTTTCTACGAGCATAACTCACGTAAACAAAGTTTTATCGACTTCGTTGAGGTGTCAATCGAAGCGTCTTTGCAATCTTAAGAGCTGATTGGTTTTTGGGATACTTCGGTCGGGGGTGTGCTATTTTGCCCGTATGAAGGTTATTTCTGTCATGCGTTATATCTCGCGAACCAAACATACGATTTCCTTGATCAAGGTGTTATTCGACGCGTATCAACATTTTTATGAATCTTTGAAGTGTTTAAATAATCGTTGGAACCGTTTTTTAATTTATTAAAAAAAGTGCTAAAATCTAGGTTTTTTTCCATAAACAATAAGTTTTTAACCTGATTTGCAATACGCAGTAGTCAATGTATATTAAATTTATATACTCCAAATAGATTTTGTAAGAAAACCAGCAAAAATTTTTCATGATTACGTAAAAATTCAATTAAAAATAAAAATCATTCAAAGTCATCATGCTTTTCTAGGTCATTTTTATCAATCAATATATCTCGCAAACCAAAAATGATATTTCAATCATTAAGTTGTCAATCGACGTGTATTAACATTTTTCTGCTGTTTTTAACTTTGTAAAAAATCGTTTCAGCCGTTTTTTTATTTAATAAACTGAAATACGGAAAATTAGGATTTCTTTCATAAAAAGAAATGTTTGACACGATTTACACAGCTCACTAATAACTGTTTATTGAATTTATACATTGCTTTCAGTTTTTGAAGAAAACCAGCAAAAATTTTTTGGATAATACTCAAAAAAAAATCAAAGTTACCATGCAGAAAGGCTTGATATATTTTGTTCTAAAGACTTTGTTATAAAGTCAATTAAAATTTTATAATATTTGCATAATTTGAGCCGGTTTTGAATAGTTTTCATAACGTTTTAATTTCATAAAAAAACTGCTTAAATTTGAAAGCCAACAAAATTTCAATCAAGTTTGCTTTTGAGCTATTCAACTCTTTAGTGTTCGTAAGATTTCAATTACTTCCTCCATCATTATGTGTATAACACTTTACTCTTTACAAGCAATTAAACTGATTTTTGACTGCATATTCAATGTTTTTCAAGATCAACTGAAAATAAGAAATAATTATTAGTCTCATTTATGTGGAATCGTAAAAAAACACAAATTCAATGATTATGCCGAATTTTGAACAAAACTATTCAAAATCGCCACCACGCGCGAAAATTTCTTCAGTTTGCGTAATAACAAAAAACGCATTCATTTTTGCTAGCGCTCTTTTGTCCTTCAGGCATCGATATAAAAATAACAAATAACGTAAAAAAAGCTTTGTAGCCTGCCTCCTCCGATTGATCCGCGTGAATATTCAATCAAACCAATCCACCCTCCAACCAACAAAAGCCTTACGTAATCAATGAACGCTCCTGTAGATGATATGGTTGATATTAGCTCATTTCAATTACTGTTATGAGCACCTCTCATTATTATTATTTGGTTGTAGTGGCAGCCCTCTTTGTCAAAAAGATGGCTCACTTAGGCCAAGATAGGCCCATTGTGATATTATTATTATTTAAAGTATCAATTATTCGTTTCACAAATATTTTTTTTGTGTTCAATATTTTTAAGATTTATGTACATATTACTGGGAAGTTGCCGCACCTCGCGGCTTATTGTAATGTTTTCAATTATATAAAAGAAAACCGTTAGACCCGTTTTTTAATCTAATGGAAAAAATTGCAGAAAATTGGGGTTTATATCATAAAAAATACACTTTCAATCTGATTTGCACAGCACAGGAATAAATGTTTATAAAATTTATAAATTTTTATCAGTTTTTGTAGAGAAACAAGCAAAAAAATTGTCCACGTTTGCAAAAAAAAATTAAATGAAAAATCATTCAAAGCCATCATGGCAAAAGGGTTCATACGACTGATATTACCTGATATCTATTATTTTTAAGAAATTGTTGTTAAGTCAGTCAAAATTTATTAATAATTGCATCATTAGAACAGAATTTAAATAGTATTCACAGTACTGTGATTGAACTTGTACGGCCACTTGTGGATTAAGAAATACGACGTACAATATTATATACAGGGTGTTTGGTACTCGGTGAGCACTTTTGTAAGGAGGTGTCCCTTGATATATTTTGAACAAAAAATCGTTCTACATGATGGTCCGGATTTCAAAATCTGCGGAGTTACAGGGTGGTCAAGAATAGCGTTTCGGACCTGTACCCTGACTCACTTAAACCATTATATCTCAAAAACTAATTATGACAACTCAACGTTTTATAACTCATTTTATATGGAACCAAATTACCTTCCATTTAATGTGACATCCTAAATTGTAACTGTATCCAATTTTAGGATATTTACTTCAAAGCACAAAATTTTGGAACTTCTTCCCTGAAAATTCTGTGTTCAGTGTCGTTCTTCTCAGAAAACCTCATTAGTACGAGTATATGCCATTTTAATTTTATTTATTTTGTAGGCAATCTTATTGGCTACACAAGTTGCAAACATATTTATGATTTAGGTTCTATCATTTCCCAAGTATTAAGCGAAAATACATATCGCTTAAAAACTAAATATGCCATAAAGTGGCCCTCGTTGTCGATCTACACTCTTTGCTTGAACTGAAACAATTTAATAATGGTTTTTATGCTTTATTTCAAAAATTAGGAGCTACAGTAAATGTTCAAAATGGCCACCTTCATTTTGAATACACGCTAAAGCTCGTTTTGCAAGCATTCTTTTCGTATTCATACTTCTCAGCTGCTGCCTCACTTCTGTTGCAGCCGCATCGATCCTGGTATATAGGTCTTCCAGTGTTGATACTTCCGTTGCGTAGACAAAGTCCTTCATCCGTCCCCATACAAAAAAATCCATAATAGTTAGATCAGGAGATCTTGCAGGCCAGTGTATTGGTCCATTTCTACCGATCCAGCGATTGGTATAATTGGAATTCAACCACTCTCTGACTGGTCGGCCGTAGTGAGCTGGAGCACCATCGTGTTGGTAAAACATGGAAGCCAATCGTTGCAGGGGAATATCGTCCAATGATTCCTGCAGATCATGTGTTAAAAAATATAAGTAATTGGTACTATTATTGGTAGGCGGGAGCCGAATAGGTCCAATTAAATCGTTACCAATCACTCCTGCCCATAAATTTACGCTGAATCTATGCTGAAATGATGAAGTTCTTCTCGTGTGTGGATTGCTCTCAGCCCAAGTATGCAATTTGTGAAAGTTCGTGACACCGTCCCTAGTAAATAACGCCTCATCCGTCCAGAGAATGTTATTTAAAAAATGTTCGTTGTCTAATTGTCTCCAATTGCATTCGTGCAATTGCAGAATTCCATCCTTTCGGGCAAATCGATGGGTAGCAGCTCCTGCACTGGTGTGTGATGGTAGGGATGTAAACGGGATGCTTTTAAAATACTCCAAACTTTCCATGTAGACACGTTAAATTGTAACGCCAAGCGTCGAATACTGGTTGATGGGTTAGTTTCCACTGCATGTATTATTTCTTCATCGGTCCGTACAGCGATTGCAGGCGCAGGATTTGCGTTTACTCGGCTCGTCCTTACGCTGCCAGTTTCCCGAATCCTTGTGTAGAGTTGTTGAAACACTCTCCTTGTAGGAACCCGTCGATGGGGATATCTATGTTGATACAACGATTGCGCCGCTTTTGAACTTGCCCGACACTCTCCATATACGTACATAATATCTGCATATTCTTCATTACTGTAGTGAGACATTTTGAATTTATTTTTAAAATGTTAGCTATATCCTGTAGTTCGAGTAATGTACTGAAACTGAAAAAAATTTGAAAGTGGTTTTGTTTTTATAGGTTCTTAATTTTTTTACGTATCCCATTAATAAAGGCGAAGAACAGTACCCAATTTTACCTGTCACATCCAGGTAGGTGCACGAATTATATTCACACTATTGTTAATTTAGTTCATTTTATTAATAGTTGAGATAGTAATGAATGGGCAATAAAAATACTTAAGTACAGCTAACTATTTAACCTTTTTTTTCAACGAGGGCCACTTTATGGCATATTTAGTTTTTAAGCGATAAGTATTTTCGCTTAATACTTGGGAAATGATAGAACCTAAATCATAAATATGTTTGCAATTTGTGTAGCCAATATGATTGCCTACAAAATAAATAAAATTAAAATGGCATATACTAATGAGGTTTTCTGAGAAAAACAACTCTGAACACAGAATTTTCAGGGAAGAAGTTCCAAAATTTTGTGCTTTGAAGTAAATATCCTAAAATTGGATACAGTTACAATTTAGGATGTCACATTAAATGAAAGGTAATTTGGTTCCATATAAAATGAGTTATAAAACGTTGCGTTGTCATAATTAGTTTTTGAGATATAATGGTTTAAGTGAGTCAGGGTACAGGTCCGTAACGCTATTCTTGACCACCCTGTAACTCCGCAGATTTTGAAATCCGGACCATCATGTAGAACGATTTTTTGTTCAAAATATATCAAGGGACACCTCCTTACAAAAGTGCTCACCGAGTACCAAACACCCTGTATATACATATATATATAGCTTTATTGACTTGAACAAGAATATACTTTTTATACAATCATTGTAGTTACGTATGATAGCGTTGACGTTCCCGGTCGAATTGCCTCGGTCTAGCTGCTACGTTGACTTTTGTATCACGCAATGTTTCGCCTGGTTATGGGTTCCTGTACTTGCATGTTCTGCCAACTTCACAATGTTGGCACAGTACTCCCTCCATAGTGACGTCTCCATTTGCCGAATGAACGTCACGATGACACCTTGATGGTAGACTACTAATGGCTTGATCTGATGCGACTTCTGTGATGAAATTAACGCCAAAACGCTTGTTTATGGAAGATAGGTATGTCCTCGGCGCTTGATTAGCCGACCATTGTGGCCGAGTGGCGTCGGCAGGGTTGTATTCTAGCTGCTTTGGCACAGCTGAGGACTCTGTTGCGATCTTTTAATGCGTTGAGAACGGGCGCGGCACTTCCTTACTATCCAGTGGTGTTGTTTGCGGCTCATTATTCAAAAATGCGGGTTTCAACCGTTCTGTGGAGATATTTACTCTATGACCGTTCACTTCGACCTCGCAGAGTACGTTCGAAATACGCCTAAGCACTCTATGGGTGCCTGAAAACGGCAGTGTAAGTGGCTTTCGTACATAGTCAATCCGGAGAAAAACATGAGAACATTTGTCCAGCTCTTTATTAATAAATGTTCACTCATGATGTCTGTGGGACGTTGGCGCTGGTCAGATCCGATTCATGACGTTTCTTATGTTACCCAGGAACTCATGCGGTTCTACTGCGTTGTCGTTTGACACCAGAAACTCTTCTGGCAAAGATAACGTGGTTCCGTACAGCATTTTGGCACATGAAGCCGATAGGTCTTCTTTGAAAGTGCTGCGCAACCCTAATAGTACAACAGGGAGCGTATCTGGCCAACTGGAGCTATTACCGTGACACATTACAGCGGCCATAAGTGTGCGGTGCCAGCGTTCTATGACACCATTTGATGCAGGAGGGTAAGGCGACGTTCTGTTCCTTTCACATCCCATAAACGCGGCTAACGATTTGAAGAGCAATGACTCGAACTGCCTGCCTTGGTCTGTAGTAACTGTGCGTGGTACTTCATAGCGTGCAATCCAACCACTAAAAAATGCTTTGGCTACCGAGTTCGCTGTCTGATCAGTCAATGGGATTGCCTTCGGCCATCTTGAGAAACGGTCGATGACGGTCAAACAATATTTGTAGCCGTTTGCCGGTGTAAGAGGGCCCACAATATCCATGTGGACATGTTGGAAACGATTTTCGGGCACCGGTTAGTCTTGCAATGGGTTCCTTTGATGACGGGAGGTCTTAGAGCGCTGCCATGGGACACAGGTTCTCGCCCACTCCCGGATGTGTTTCTTCATGCGAGTCCATAAGAACTTCTTCGATATTGTCTTGCACGTCGCACGCCCGCCGGGATGTGACGGGTTATGAAAAATATCAAAAATGTGTTTGCGTAGCGATGCTGGCACGAAGGGGCGGTCTCCTTCGAGGGAAACGTCGCAAACCAGTTCCTTATTTTCTCCAATAAGTCTGCGAACCAGCCTGAGGGACGTCGCATTTCTATTGTGGCCACGCGTGAGAATGTGTCTGCTACTTTGTTTCTTATTCCTGGGATATAGCGTATATCCGTCCAAAACTGGGACATGTAGCCCAGATGTTATAGCTGACGGGGTGATGCCTTGTCTGTGAGTTGTGCGAACGCATATGTCAACGGCTTGTGGTCCGTTAAGATATGAAAATTGGACCCTTCCAGAAAATGGCGAAAGTAACGTACACTAGTATATATCGCTAGCAGCTCATGGTCGTACACACTGTACCTGCTTTCGGGTCCTGTCAATTTTCTTTGGGAGAACACCAGTGGCAGACAGTTTCCCTGCTTCTTCTGCTCCAAAACTGTTCGACCGCAACGCTGGAAGCGTCCGTTGTAAGTTTTAATGGTGCATTCGTTTGAAAATGTGTTAGCTGAAGAACATGAGCCAGGATGTCCCTACACTGCTGGAAAGCGCATTCGGTCTCCAGCGTCCAATTGATGATGGTTCGGTCTCCTTTTGCTGCTTTTGTGCAGTATTTATTGAGCGGTGCTTGCATGGTGGTGGCCTCTGGAATAAAACGCCTATAAAAATTTATGGTTCCCAGGAATCGCCGTAGATCCCGAACGGTGATAGGTTTCTTGAACCTCTTTATCGCTTCTACTCGTGATGGCGGTGAGGACAGACCGTTTTGACTAACGATATGTCCCAGGTATTCTACTTTGTCGGCTCCAAAGATGCAATTGGCAATATTTACCGTACTTTGCCAGGCGTTCAAAAAGTATTCGTAAATGTTCCAAGTGCTGCACCTCTGACTCCGAGGCCACCAGAATGTCATCCAGATAGCAGACACAGAAATGGCGGCATTGAGGCGGCGGTAATTTCCGCACGGTCTCCAGGAGCCGTCTTTTTTAGCGACCAGATGCAGTGGGCTCGCCCACGGACTGCTGGAGGGTTTGCAATACCATTTATTCAACAGGTACTGAATCTCTAATGTTGCGAGGTTGAGCTTCTCCTGATTTAACCTGCGTGGGCGATCAAATACAGGTGGTCCTGTTGTCGTGATGAAATGACGTGTATCATGGTTTGGGGTGGTAGTGCTAACCGCAGGGTTTGTCAAGCTCGGAAATTCTTTTAGCAACGCTGAATAGGGTGAACTGCTGCTTACAGTGGAAACGGAACCTTGATTCTCGCAGTTGATTTTTCCTTTGCATGATACCTGCATTTCAGTATCGGTGACTTTTTTTGCTTCAAATATACCAACAGGCCGTATTGTTTAATGAAATCGGCGCCTAAGATTGGGCGAGCAACTTTTGCAACACAAAATTGCCATTTAAAAGAGCGTCGAGGCCCAATGGAAATGGTATGCAGCTTCGGGCCGTAAGTATCAATGGGTGTACCATTGGCGGCGAATAATTTGTACTGGTCAACTTTATGGTTACCCCGAAACATGGCAGCCGGTACCACAGTCACGTCCGCGCCTGTGTCAATCAAAAAAGTTAATTTACACGTCTTGTCGTGCACTTCCAGGTGATTTACCGATGAACCACTAGCCATCGCCATAGGAACTAGTGGTTCGATTCGTTACCCGTTTGATATTTGAAAAAACGACACGGTGGTCGACACCAAATTTCTTGTGAAAATAGCATATTTGGTTTGTGGCCGATGCAGACGGTGTTGCTGCTCGCTGAGCCGTATGGCGACATGAGCTGCATTCTGTAGGTGTGGTTGCACCCGACGATGATCGGATTCTACTTATTTCTAAGCGTAGTTCACTTATCTGTTGGTTTAATGTTTTGCTACCCAGCGATGGTTGCGCGTTTGCGTTCACTTCCATACTTGCTACTGTGTCCTGCCCGCTTAGAACAGCGATCCGATCTGCGATGACGGCTAGTCTATCTACGTCGTCCGCATCGTTGGCGGTCAGACTGACACGTATGTTTGAGGGCAGTCGCTGCAGCCATAATGTCTTGATTACAGCCTCTGATAAGATTCCGCCGTTGACGCTTTGAAGGCGGCGTAAGAAATGCGAAGGACGTTGGTTGTCCAAATCGAGGTCGAAAAGTATTTGCCGCGTACGCTAGACGTCGGAAAGCCCGAATGCTGTAAGAAGCCTGAGTTTCAGGGCCTCGTATCGGTCGGAATTTGTGGGATTCTCTACCAAATCTGCAACGTGTACCAACATGGCCAACCCTAACTCCGCGACTACCTTGTCGAACCGAGCATTATCGCTCAATATCATGTGTGTCCTAAACTGCGATTCAATGCGCGCGAACCATAAGTTAGAGTTGATTGCCAGAAAGGGGGAAGCTTCAACGAAAGTGCTGACTTCGACTGAAGGGGCAACCTTGGTTGGGCCCGAGAGTTACACATGCATCCCATACTATACCCGACATACTCCTTATCATACATACTCCTCTTACCGCGAAACCACGAATATCCAATCAGTCACGTACAGCCAATTTCAATAACATAACCCACCAAATAATATAAACATCCCGACAGAATCAATCATAACAACCCACTTCTATCCAAATACTCAGCCCAACTCTAAATAAACATTCATACATTTAATTGCATGGTCAGCCCAAAATCAATTATAAAAGTCCACGATCTATTGTAAACAATTCACATTTAATTGCATGGTCAGCTCAAAATCAATTACCAAAGTCCACGATCTATTGCAAACAGAAGATCGAATTATGAATGCTGATGCAGCATACCAAATGTATAAATACGCCAAGTCTCATGATAAGAGAATCAGTTCAAATTAAGAATTGTAAAGAACAAAAATTTGGATGTTTAGGAAATAAAGTCCATCTTTTTTGTAAAATCAGTGTTTTATTTTGGCAATTCCGCGTCGAGGAAATCGACCGGTTTTTTTTTAATATAACGTTTGCTAAAAACGTAACTGGCGCACTCGTCCGTCTAAAGAAGGGAGAATCCTCTTTCGACAACAAAAGAATCTAATCGCGACATCGCTAAACACGGTGTGTTAAGTGTTTTTATTCGCAATAGAATCGGTGCATAAAAACTTAAAACTAATAGTAACAAAAATATCCTCTCCAAAAAAAATTTGGAAGGATTGTGTAATAAAATAAACAACCAAAAGTAAAACAAGTGCATCAAGACAAAGAACTACGAGATCAAGCTGGAAAGGCACACAGGTAACGTAAGCTATAAGGTTAAACCTCTCCGCAAAAAAATGGCAACCCAAGAAGATGTCCCACAGCTACCGCCATTACCATCAATACTACCATTAGAACCAACTTTCGAAGAGCTGTTGAAAGAACCCAGAAGATTACCAATATAAAATGGTTATAGTGAAGAATTCGCCCTAAACTCCTGGATCACAGAAGCCAATACGATACTTTCATTAACACCACCTGGGAATCAAACATCATATATTTTCCGATTAATACTCAACCGAATTCAAGGAAAAGCACGTCAAACAATGCAAAAGATACCAGACCCAACTTGATAAACAGTCCAGGATGCCCTCATTTCTACATACGGCATCACCGAATCATTTAACCATATTGTCAATTTAATACATAAGGTTAGCCCTAATAATAAAGATATATAAAACATAAGTTAGACGATCTTTTGAAAAGATTAAATATAAAATATATACAAAGTCCGAATCAAAATCAACATTATGAATTCAACCCTGTGCGAAACGAAAATTTAGTGTTGAACAAATTTAAAAGTCTTCTACCAGAAAATAAAATGTTTCTCTTAGAAAGTCGAAATGTCCAAACCCTAGATCAAGCTTATAACTTACTTAACGAGCTACAATTAAATACATTCGACCAAAATATTGACCAAAATTCGCGTAAAAATAACAACTTTAAAAGTAATTCACGCCCAAACAATTTTTACAACAATAATCATAACCGAAACAATTTTAACAATACTTATGGACCAAATAATTTTCGAAATAATAATAACCCTAATAAATTTCTTCAACCAAACCATCAAAATAGTTATTACAGATTTAAAAATTACAACAAGCCGTGAGGTGCGACCCATGAGGTCCACACGGTCAACTTCCCAGTAATATCTAAAAAGATATTGAAAATATTAAACACAATAATAATTATGGAAATAATACTACTTCAAATAATAAAAATGTACTTCTCGTAAAAGTTATTGGAATGACTTAATATTAATCGTTTCATCTACGGGAGCGTCCATTGATTGAGTATTCATCGGAGTGGGGACAGGTTACAAAGCAGTTTTTTCATTAAAGTTGAAACATGGTGATGTGAAGACTATTGAAAATCTGCTTAAATTTTGCAAATATTAATAAACTTTGAGTGACTTTACAACAATGTCTTTAGAATAAGAGATTTAAGGTTTTATAATTCGAATGAACCCTGTTTACATGGTGACTTTGAATGATTTTTTATGTTTAATTTTTTTTGTAATCATGAGAAAAGTTATTGCTGGTTTCTCTACAAAAGTTGATAAAATTTTATAAATTCTACAAACATTTATTATTACAAGGGCAAATGCAAATGAAAAATGAATTTTTCTATGTAAAAAAAAACCCTACTTTTCCAATTTTTTTCAATAAATTTAAAAAACCACTTTAAAGATTTTTTTAACATATAAAAACATCATTAAAATGATAATACGCGTCGATTGACACCTTAATGATGGAAATATTATATTTAGTTCTCGAGATATAATGAATGACGTAAATGACCTTGAACGTTTAATGATTTTTTATTTTTTATTTAATTTTTTTCATAATCATGAATAAAACTTTTGCTAGTTTTTACACAAGAACTATTTGGAGTATATAAATTATATAAACATTGATTACTTAGGTTTGAAAATTAGGTTAAAAATTTGATGTTTTTGAAAAAAAAACCTAATTTTTTGCACTTTTTTTAAAAAAATTAAAAAACGGCTCCAAGAATTTTTTTAAAAATTTGATAAAATCATATCAATGTTAAAATGCGTCGATTGACATCTTAACAATGAAAATCGCATGTTTGGTTCGTGAGTTATAGCGCATAACATGGTTGACCTTCAAGGGGCGAAAACAGCAAACCCCCCCGACCGAAGTATCCCAAAAACTAATCAGCTCTTAAAATTGCAAAGACGCTTCGATTGACACCTCAGCAAAGTTGATACGACTTTGTTTACGTGAGTTATCGTCGTAGAAAAAAGTGTCCACGAACGTACATACGTACGTACATACACACACACACACACACATACATCTCCCTTTCTAAAAACACTTTATATATACTCTATAGACCTCAAAACGTAAAGAAATGTTGAAAATTTCAATTTCGATTTTCGAGGCGATTACAAGAACTTCCCATATACTGGGAAGTTAATAACCAGAATAACTATCGTAGATTCGAAAATGATAACCATTTAACAAAAATCAATTCCAAACTAATAGACACCAATTTAGAAATTATAAACCAGACCCAATGCAAGTCGACAACTCCAATATGTATAAACAGGAAAAAATTGATACAAATTTTCTAATTCCTGCCTCGGAAACCCTCTACCTATAGTATATTTAAACATTGACAATGAAATAATACCGACATTAATAGATATCGGCGCATCAACCTCAAGTCTAGATAAAAAATTGCTTAAAAAACCATAATAGAATAAAATTAACAAACCATATAACAGTATAAGGATTAGAAGGAGAAACTTACGTCACAGCTAAAATAAAGACAAGAATGCCCAAAGAATTAGATTAACCCCATTCTCATAAAATTCTATGGAATGTAATGGACTTCCATAACAAAACCTTCAAGGCAGTCATAGGACAAAATATTCTTTTCCCTATAAATGCAAAAATAACTTCAGGAGAAGGAACTCTTGAAATTAATAACAAAATATTACATTTCACATATGCCGTACCCCAAGAAGTAAACTTCTTAGAAAAAAATAATAATTACACTCCCAAACAATCAAAAGAATCCACTGATATTCTTTTTAAAGATCTGGACAATGAAGAGATAAAAAGTCTCAAAAACCTTTTCAAAAATAATAGTGACTTATTTTACAAAGAAGGAGATATTCTTTCCTGTACCAGTCAAACCAAACATGATATAGTCACAAAATCCAACAAACCACTATGCTCAAAGATATACAGATTCCCTCAGGTACACGAGAACGAAGTTACCACTCAAATTAATGAAATGCTAGAACAAGGTATTATCCAACCTTCGTCATCTCCATACAACGCACCCATTTGGATTGTACCAAAGAAAATGGACAATTCAGGGAAAACTAAATGGAGAATTGTAATAGATTATCGAAAACTAAACGAGGAAACTACGGCATATAAATTCCCAATTCCAAACATAGAGTCAATTTTCGATAAATTGGGAAAAACCCAATACTTTTCAACCCTTGACCTCACTAAAGGCTTTCATCAAATTGAAGTGAACAAAGCCAATCGACACAAAACCGCTTTTTCACCTCCCCAAGGACACTACGAGTTCATTTGAATGCCCTTCGGATTAAAAAACGCACCCGCAACATTCCAACGTATGATGAATGAAGTTCTCAGAGAACATATTAATAAAATGTGTGTTGTATATCTCGACGATATTCTAATATTCGTAACATCCCTTCAGGAAATGGAGACTAATATAAAAATAATATTCGAATCTTTAAAAAAATATAAATTAAAAAAACAAATCGAAAGATGCAAATTCTTTGCAAAAGAAACTAACTATTTAGGTCATATCTTATCAGTTGATGGCATTAAACCAAACCCAGAAAAAATTAACGTAATAAAAAATTTCCACATTTCACACACAACAAAAAAAAAATATTTTCTCGGAATAACCAGATATTACCGAAAGTTCATAAATAACTATCCTAAGATAGCATCTCCATTAACAGACGCTCTAAAAAAACAAAATAAAATTGACACTAATAACCCTAAATACATTGTAGCATTTGAAAAACTTAAAGACCTAATAACTAATTATCCTATTCTTAGATACCCTGACTTTAAACAAAGATTTAAACTTTCAACCGATGCTTCAGATAAAGCAATAGGCGCAGTCCTATCCCAAAACGGACATCCACTTTCATATGCAAGTAGAACCCTTAACGATCATGAACGTAATTATTCCACCATAGAAAAATAATTACTGTCAATAATCTGGGCAACACAGTATTTCAGACCATATTTATACGGAGCTCAATTCGATATTAAAACCGACCACAGACCACTCGTATGGTTAAGTTATTTAAAAGAACCTAATAGCAAACTTCAACGATGGAAAATAAAACTTAACGAGTATAACTACAAAATAGAGTATGTCAAAGGAAAAGACAACAAAGTAGCTAATTTTCTTAGTAGAATTAATCTTAATAACCATGAGATAAATCTGAATGACGGAATAACTAGCAATATGGCAACAATTCATTCAGGGGTTGAAGATCAACATGACTTTATACCCATTAGAGAAGGAATTGTAAACATATACAAAACACAAATCATCATCGTCAAAAAGAAACAAAAGGAAATAAAAACCGTAAACAAGAACAGGAAAATATTTATTGACGAAAATGACATAGAAAGCATAACCAAAGATATCTTACGACGTTACATACCCGAAAAAGAAAGAATCGGAATCCATTGTGAATTAACTGACCACGAATGGAATAAAGTCCAACTAGCTTTTATCCATCTATTCTCTAAAAACCAAAATATAAAATTTATTAAATGTAGTCATCATGCCACCGATTCGCTGAACGAATAACAAGGCTTCGAACAAATAAAAAAACACGAAAAAAACATAGAGGAACAATAGAAAACTACGAAGAATTGAAACTTAAATACTGCTACAAAAATTTAATAAAATTAATAACAAAATATATAAACAATTGTGAAACATGTAATTTAGTCAAATACGATCGAAATCCCGTGAAACCCGAATTTAAATCGACAGAAACTCAATCAGATATAAACCAAATAATACATATCGCTATATTCTTTATTGGAAAACGAAAATATTTCACAGCGATCGATAAATTTTCTAAACAATATACACAAAAGAAACAACAGACAAAAATGCTATTACATTCATAAATCTTATTCGAGAACGAAATGCAATCTTAGGAAAACCAGATAAAATTATATCCGACAACGAATTTAACGTAGTTAATGTGAAAGATTACTTACGAAAGGGAAACTTCGAAAATCACTTCTCATCACCTAAAGCACATACAGGTAATTCAGATATGAACAGATGCCACAATACCCTTCTAGAACACATAAGAATCTTATCAATTACGAATCCTGAATTAACTACTACAGAAAGCATATTAAAAGCTACAGAGTACTACAACAATTCAATTCATTCGAGCACTCACCAACGTCCAAAGGACATACAATACGGATTATGCAGTAAAGACAAAATATTTCAAACACTCGAAGAAAGGAAACGTAAATGGCTATCATATCATAACAAAAACAGAGAAAAAGAAATTCCATTTAAACATGTTTATATAAAAAACGAAAAGAAGACATAACTAAAAATGATAAAAGCGAAATAATAATAGTTCGAAAAAATAAATCACGGAACATAAAAAGAATAAAAAAATATTACGAGGAAACACCAGAGATAATTGAATCTACCACACAAGATAACAAATTTAGAGATAAAAAAGTAGAAAAAATCAATAACGATCTTAATCAAGAATCCCAAAACGAAGTACTTATAACAAAATTCGGATTGAATATCACTAGAAAAGACATAAACACACTAAATAACACTTCATGGTTGAACGATCAAATAATTAACTTTTAAATAAATCTTATATCTAAACCTAGCAAAAATTCAGAAAAATCCCCTCAAGTTTATTCATTTAATACATTCTTCATCCCTACACTCCAAAGATTAGGATACAATTCAGTTAAACGCTGGACCCGAAAAATAAATCTATTTTCTTCTGACTTAATATTGATCCCCGTACATGTAAACAACAATCACTGGACACTAGCAGCAATATCATTAAAAAATCATACTATAAAATACTTTGATTCACTTGGCAATACAAACACCGAATTATTAAAACCACGAAAGGACTACCTAGAGAAAGAATCCTTAGATAAACCTAACAAACCATTCAATACAGCAACCTTATCCTTATCAAACGAAATAAACACCCCATTACAAGAAAATAATAATGACTGGGACGAATTTGTATGCACAATCGCAAAATATCTCTCAGACAATAAACCTATAGATTTCACTCAAAGCCAAAATCCTCAAATCAGACAAAAAATGATTTTAGAAATAACTAGTAGACCCCGATGCACTTCGTTGCAACCAACCAAAAAAAAAGAAATGAAATATTCTAGATGTTTTTAATAAAATGAATGCATTGTATTTCAAAATTATTAATGTCAATCCAAAACATTTGGATATACAATATTTTTCGTTTGCCCATTTGAAGCGAGCACACACAAACAATTTGGAGTTCCAACTCTTGAGCAGGCCACATACAGCTGTCCATGTGAAAAGCACGGCTCCTCCAAATTTAGTCCGCATATTTGAAGCGTTTGTCCTTGCGCCTTATTGATGGACATGGCAAATGATAGACGTACTGGGAATTGCGAACGCTTAAGTTTAAATGGCATGTCTGTTGGAATCACTGGAATACGTGGTATGAGCACAATTTCATCTTTCGCTGTTCCGGTCAATATTGTGGCTTCAATTAAATTCAGCACCATTTTTTTTATTGGCAATCTTGTGCCATTGCACAGCTTTGGTGCATTTAAATTCCACAGTTAAATAATTGATGAGCCAACCTTTAAATTCAAACAATGCGGTGGCATACCAGGTGGTTCCAATGAATTCAAAAATTCAATTGGATAATTCACTGCATCATCCGCATTCATTGCGCTATCAACAGATTTATATGATGTCACTATATCTGCCAATTTTTCTTGAATCTGGTAATTGATTACATTGACGTGTACATTTTTTGGTGCCAGTATTGCGCGTTCTCTCAACCAATTGTGATTCCTGAGTTTCGAACTATATTTGAAAACACACTTTCAATCAACTCATCTGTTGATTGGAGAATGGTACAAAAATTGGTCGGCAATGTGATCAATCCATTTGTATTATCGACTCGAACTTTTCCATCTCCAATATCTAACAATTGCTTCGCGAACCAATCTGCAGATTGATCGTTGTGCAATTGAACGCGCATATTTCTGTTCAATGTCAATTTTTGCACATGTCGCCACAGAAGAAAAGACTTTAAACATGCGTTGATCTCATCCGCCGGTGTTGATCTTGATTGATTGATTTCTTAATTCTGACGTAGATCTTGCATTCTACGGTGTAATGCTTCCAGCGATTTTTTCTGCATCATTGTACATTCATCGAATAAAATAATTGCTGCTTGTTGCAAAACTTTTGCCATCGCAGAATTTCTTGAAATATTGCACGTGGGATGTTCAATCACCTGTTAATTTGAGAATAATTAAATGTTAATTAATATCGATTAAATTTTAAAGTGATCAATCAATAAATATAAGCACACCTGCACATTCAACGGAAATTTTAATGCAGAGGGCGCTGTTCGTCCACCATCCAATAGAGCAGCAGCGATGATTCCCGACGAAGCAAGAGGCAATGAAATTTTTCGTTGCAATCGAATGGCTGCAAAAATCAGTGATATCACAAATGTTTTTCCCGTACCACCAGGCGCATCCAAAAAATATAAACCACCAATTTCATTTTGTACAGCATGCATGATGGTCTCATAGACATGTTTTTGATGTCCATTTAATTTGGGAACATTCAAATTCACAAATGTTTGCAATTCATTGGGATCATACTGTTGTTCACGTTGCAATTCTCGATCAAATAAATCATGGATTGGACGATTGGGTGGTGACAAACCTAATTGCCCTAATGCTCTATTTGCAATCGTAAGGCACATATCTTCAATCGCTATCAATGCCTCATGATGCATTTCCATAAAAATCAGCAAATCAGCGTTTCTTGTGTGATGGCGCATTCGAATGAAATAGTCTTCTGCTGTAAAATCTTTGATTTTATTCCACAGTTCAAGTGGATTTGATGGAAAACATGTTGATATGATTATGGCATATAACATACGTATTTGATGTGGAGAAGAAGCATTCGATGCATCGTGAAGCGTTAAGTCCCAATGCGCATCATTTTCAAGCAAACCTAATTGCTCGCATGCTTCACGATACGTCACACATAAATGACCATTTACTCTTCGCAAATGTTGAAACGAACGTGGTCCAACAACATTTACTAACAACAACCGCAAATAATAACATTCTGCATTGTTTGGATGAACTGTGTATAATCTTTCCATGATATCTGCAGATAAAACACCCGGATAGTCATCAACAGGTGTTCCTTGTTTACGTCGTCTTTGCAGTCGAAGTGAAATAATGCATTACATCTGAATACACCACCGTTCTGGCAAATTTATCGCTTTCGCACAATTGAAAATAAGTAATTAATGTTGTTGCTGCTGGCTGCGCTGTTCTCTACTGTACATTTGCATCGGTAAAATAAACACGCTGGCCATTTTTAAGATGTACAGCCAAATGAACAACAGCAGGATATCGCTCATGCATTGGAAATGAATAAATTCTCCAAAGAACTTCATTAGTGCTAATGTAGCGCCCCATTTGATATTCAGCAATTTCATGGTTGCTTTAGTCACCAGCTACTCCAAAAATCACCATATCACATTCACTGCCAAATGAATGTGTGTATGTATAAGTTTGTGTATTAGGTTGGATCGATTTTTTTCGTTTGGTCGGACCGAAATTTAAACTTTGTTTCCAAATGTTGAATTTTTTCTAGAAAAAAATCATAACTCGAGAATGGCTGGACCGATTTTGGATTTCAAAATCAACTAACCATTATCACTCCTCCTTGCACCTTTCCTTAAAAAAACTATGGCAATCAGTTGAGTCGCTCTCGAGTTATGGAGTGACAATCAAAATGTACACTTCTTTTTATATATATAGATAGAAGAAAAATTAATTTCATAAACACCACATTTTCAAAACAACATTCCTAAATTGATCGTAATTATTCTTCTAATGTCAACTACCATACCAAGCTGTAAAACAGAGATTACAATCGAACAAGCAGAATTCGAATCAGAAATTATTCTCATCAAAAAGGATCCTGTTAGACTCATAAAAAACTATACACATATTTACCATAAAATAAATTTAAAACAAAACGAAGAAGCTATTGATCATATAACCCACACAATTGAAAGACACAACAAAGCAAATAAACGAAATTTTATTAAACATGCAATTAGTACATAATCTTGATCTAAAAAAAGACGAACTAAGAAACATAAATATTGACGTTTCAATCAAAAATAGTATTATCATATTCGCCATAAATATCCCAGTTTTAACACAACCACTATTATCTTATTATGTTCAACAAGTTCCAAATAAAACCATCAAACATTAAACATAAATGGTAAAGAAGCTATATTGTTCCAAGGAACTTACTGCAAAAGCGAAAAACATGTAAAAATCTCTTCAAAATGAAATAAAATGTAACAAGAGGGATTGTATTATTAATGCAAGTATTATTTCTCATGTGAAAGAAGTAGAAAGTGGATGAGTTCTAGCTATCAATATGAATGAATTAATATTAGCAATTGTTAATTGGAAATACTCGGCAAGGTGTATTACAATGATATAGAAGAATTTCAACAAATATTAAAATTAAATCCTATCACAAACACTACTGGATATATTAGATAAATTAATTTAAAAAAACCTAAAATTGGATAACGAAAAAAGTTAGATAATATATAGGAAATAAAATACGTAAATACCAGAAACAACATTACAGCTGCATCAGCAACGTTTATAATTATTATAATACTTGCAACTACATTAATTTTCTACAGTCACTGCAAAAATAAATTTTCCAATTTTAAATATAAATAATGACAAAAAAGAAAACAACAACTTACCAATATTCAAATTTGTTGAGGACAACATAGATCTTAAGAAGGGAGAAGTAACATATGCATCCCATACTATACCCGACATACCCCCTATCATACATACTCCTCCTACCCCGAAACCACGAATATCCAATCAGTCACGTACAGCCAATTTCAATAACATAAACCACCAAATAATATAAACATCCCGAAAGAATCAATCATAACAACCCACTTCTATCCAAATACTCAGCCCAACTCTAAATAAACATTCTCACATTTAATTGCATGGTCAGCCCAAAATCAATTATAAAAGTTCACGATCTATTGTAAACAATTCACATTTAATTGCATGGTCAGCTCAAAATCAATTACCAAAGTCCACGATCTATTGCAAACAGAAGATTTAATTATGAATGCTGATGCAGCATACCAAATGTATAAATACGCCAAGCCTCTTGATAAGAGAATCAGTTCAAATTAAGAATTTTTAAGAATAAAAATTTGGATGTTTAGGAAATAAAGTCCACCTTTTTTTAAAATCAGTGTTTTATTTTGGCAATTCCGCGTCGAGGAAATCGACCGATTTTTTTGAAATATAAAGTTTGCTAAAAACGTAACTCGCGTGGGCGCTTGAGGTTGGGGCCTGGCTGTGGCTTCCCGCGTTGGCGTCATGAAATTCGTCGTCCGGCATACTTATATGGCAAAAAATTTACCTTTGTCGTGGATCACCAATTGTACGTCCACTTGTGGATTAAGAAATACTACGTACAATATTATATATATTTATATATATATATATATATATATATATATATATATATATATATATATATTTATATATATATATATATATTGTAGCTTTATTGACTTGTACAAGAATATACTTTTAATACAATCGTTGTGGCTACGTATGATAGCGTTGACGTTCCCGGTCGAATTGCCCCGGTCCAGCTGCTACGTTGCCTTTTGTATCACGTGATGTTTCGCCTAGTTGTGGGTTCCTGTACTTGCATGTTCTGCCAACTTCACAATGTCGGCAGAAACTTTAATAAAAAAACTGTTTAAATTTAGAAAACCGAAAAAAATCCACTCAAATTTGCATTTGTGATAATCAACGCTTTGAAGGCAATACTTTGCAAGCTAGTATGTGTTAAAAACTAACATCAAACTAAAAATTGTAGTTTATAGAAGTTTTGTTCTGTAGCGTTTGTACGATTTCAATTTTTTCCTCCATCAATTGTAATACATTTCACTTTTTACATCCATTTCAACATATTACACAGGTCTACAATGGTTTTGGTGCCACCATGACTAAAGTAGTTATTTGTTAGTTATATGGATTCCAACTGTATATATATTTTTTTAATTCTACATGTAGCTTTTGTGATGAAGCATATACCAAAATAATACAGATTTTATTAATTTTTTTTTTTTTTTTATTCTACACAAACAAAACTTCTTTTTCGAGACTTTTTCGCATGGATGTCTTTGAAACATTCTCTAGTAATGCTCCAGCAGTAATCTGCCATCATGTGTTTATCCCATCGACCTTGATATCTGTCCTCCATGACTTTCAAATCCTGATGATATCGCTCTCCTTGCTCTTCGCTATAAGAGCCAAGATTTTCGGGAAATCTATCCAGATGGTTATGAAGATAGTGGACTTTGATACTCATATTACACCCAAGCTTTTTAAAATTTTCCAACAGGTCCAGCACTAATTCTTGGTAATTTACTGACTTATGATTCCCTAAAAAGTTTTTCGCAACACTGACGAAAGATATCCAGGCCGCCGATTCTAGATCATTCATTGATTGCATAAAATTGTTATCCTTCAATAAAAGTCTTATCTGAGGTCCATCAAAAATACCAGCTTTCAATTTTTCAGTACTCAAACTCGGTAGTTTTTTTGTTATATAAGTAAAACAAGAGCCAGTTTTCGCCAATGCCTTAACGAATTGTTTCATTAATCCTAATTTGATATGCAATGGTGACAAAATTATTTTTTCTCTGGGAACCAAAGGTGGCTTTATAACGTTTTGTGTCCCAATTGTTAAGGTTTTCCTAACAGGCCAATCTTTTTTTATCCAGTGGTCATGTTTCGCTCTGCTGTCCCATAAACAAATGAAGCATGGAAATTTTGTGTATCCGCTTTGTTGTCCTAATAGAAAATGTACCATTTTTAAATCCACGCATATTAACCACTGATGATCGCGGTATTTAATTTTATCTAAAACGAGAGACACATTTTGATACCCCTTTTTCAATTTCGTGGAATGAGCGATCGGGACAGCGCCATGTTTATTACCATTATTTAATAAAACACACTTTAAACTTCGTTTCGAGCTGTCGATAAACAGAGACCCATTTGAGTTAAAAGACCACCAATATTGTTACAAAAAACATTATCGTTTTTAGAATTAAAAAACTGAAGAAATTCTTTTTCTCGATTGCGATAAAATGTGATATTCGTACCTGTAGAAAGTAAATTTCTTTTTTAAGTCTGGATGCCAATAGTTCTGATGATTCTTTTGAAAGGTCTAAATCGCGTACCAGATCATTCAACGCATCTTGAGTGAAAAGTAAAGGCACCGACGATCGCAATGTCGTCTCAAAATCGCTATCACTTTTACCTTCAGAGCTGCCTTGTGAAGCGCCAATAGTATCCATTTCTGTATCCAATATATCTGGCGGAAATGGGAAATGGTATATCTGCTGAGTGGGGCACAGGCCTTTTAGCGGACTCCAGGTCAGGGTAGGTCATTTTTTCCGATTAACACCATGTAATTTGACGGCACAAAAATAACAAACATTGTAGTGATTTTTCGGTTCCTTCCAAATCATAGGTACATCAAACTTTAAATGGCTTCGTTTTCCGTTTACCCATTGCCTTAAATGCTCACTACACAATTTGCAAACCGTATTTGGAATCCATGGCTTGATAAGGTCCGTAATATGTATCTTAAAGTAAGCAAAGTACGCATTTTTCACAAAGCCGGATAAAGTTTTTCGACACTTTTTCACTAAATATTCACCGCAAATGTAACAAAATGTGTTCGGATTATTTGAGCAACTTCCCCTCAACGAAGATATATTGAAAATTTCTATTGAAAACGTTAATAATTAACGAAATGATGTAAACAAACTAGTAAAACCGGTATTTTTTACGAATTTTTTTAAAGTGAGGTTATTTCCAAAACTACACGTAGGTTTGACGTTTAAATACCACTTTTTGTACTTGAAGGCAGTAGATATTGAAGTTATAACGCAATTATGTTGGCACCAAAAAAATATTTATTTTGTAGACCTGTGTTATTGACTGCATATTCAATGTTTTCAAGTCCAACAGAAAATAAGAAATGATTAGTCTCATTAATGGAAAATCATGAAAAAATCTAAATCCAGTGATTATGCCGAAGTCATGGCAATTTTGAACGTAACTATTGAAATTGGCCACCACGCAAGGAAATCTCTTCAGTGAAGGTTATACCAAAAACTGCATGTTCCAGCACTCTTTTGTCCGTCACGCATCGATATGAAAACAATCCGCGAAGTGCGACCCTTGAGGTCCACACGGTCAACTTCCCAGTAATATCTATATAAACATTAAAAAAATTAAACACAATAATAATTTTGAAAATTATAATATTATTTTGAATAACAATAATGAAAGTACTCATAACAGTAATTGTAATGAAATAATATTAATCATATCATCTACGGGAGTGTCCATTGATTATATAAGGTTTTTGCTGAATGGAGGTAGATTCATTTGATTGATTCACGCGGATCAATCGATGGGGGCCTTTTCTACGTAACTTGTCATTTTCATATCGATGCTTGAAGGAAAAAATACCGCTAGCAAAAATGAAAGCAGTTTTTGTTATTACGCCCACTGAAAAGATTTTGTCGTGTGATGGCCATTTTGAATAGTTGCGTTCAAAATTGCCATCATTCCGACATAATCACTGAATTTATATTTTTTCACGATTTTGCGTAAATAAGATTGATAATTATTTCTTATTTTTTGTTGGTCTTGAAAAATATATAATATGCAGTGAAAAATAGGTTCAATTGCGTGTACAAAGTAAAAAGGAAGTAATTGAAATCTACTACATTTTTTTATTTGATGAAAGCTTTTTAAAGCATATAAACTTGCAAAGTACTGACTACAAAACATTTCACCATTCCAAGCGTTGATTACCACAAATGCAAATTTGATTGAATTTTTTCTGATTTTCAAAATTTAAGTGCATTTTTTTATTAAAATTAAAACACTGTTAAAACTATTGAAAATCTGCTTAAATTATGCAAATACAGGCAGTCCTCGACTTACGTCGCTTCAAGTTACGTCGAACAATGTTTTGACACTATTCCTCAAGCATACGTCAATTGTTTCGATTTTCGGCATAGGAGAATTCACTTGTCGGGAGGTAAATGTGCGTTAGGCCGGCGGGGCGCGGTGTCGGTGAGCGTCTTTGTCAGTTTTTGTTTTTACATACGTATTTAAGTGAATTTAAATCTAAGTATGCCACCTAAACAAGACAGCAATAGTAAATTGAAGAAGAGAGTAAGATAGACAATTACAATGGAGGTTAAATCTAAGATTTTAAAACTCAAAGATCGCGGTTGTTCGACTTCATCTATTGGAAAAGAACTTAATTTATCACGCACGACCGTACAAACAATATTGAAAGATTAAAAAAAACTCCTAACAGCTCTACCTTCCGTCTCTTTAAAGAGCACTATTATACGAAAAAGGAATGCTTTTATTTGTGAAATGGAAAAACTCTTGTACACTTGGATTCAAAATCAAACTCAGCGACAGGTTCCTCTAAGTGTGGCTTTTATTCAAAATAATGGCTTGAGTATCATAAGCACACTGCAAAATAAACGTGGCGAGAATAATAGTGAAGAAACAAAATCTTTTTCTGCCAGTCGCGGATAAAACGAGATATTCGCTACATAACATTCGAGTGCAAGGAAGCTGCTAGTGCCGATCATGTGGCTGCTCAGAAATTTCCTGGAATATTAAAGGAAATTATCGAAAGTGGAGATTATTCGGCTAAACAAATTTTTAACGTGGACGAAACTGGCTTATTTTGGAAGAAAATGCCTTTTCGTACTTTTAAATCGCAGGAGGAAAGTTTATGCTTGGGTTTAAAGCGGCTAAAGATCGTTTGATGTTGTTATTGGGTTCGAATGTTGAAGGTGAGTTTAAATTGAAATTCCTTTTGGTTTATAGGTCTGAATATCTTCGGGCTCTTAAAAATTACGTCAAGAGTACTCTTCCAGTTATATGGGAGGCTAATCCAAAGGCATGGGTTACATCAATACTTTTTGAAGAATGGTTTACTAAACATTTTATATCTGAAGTGGAACAGTAAAGTTTAAACAATAATTTGGCTTATTTGTTTATTTTGGACAATGCTCCCGGCCATCTTGTGCGTATTGCCGATATCGATCCTCAAATCAAAGTTTTGTTCCTGCCTCTAAACACCACTTCATTGTTACAGCCGATGGATTAAAGAGTTATAGCGTCTTTTACGGCCTATTATCTCCAGAGAACTTTTTCACAGGCTGTAAAGGCTAATGAAAAAGATGACATGGAGCTGAGAGATTTTTGGAAAAGTTATAATATCTTGCAATGCGTAGAAAATATTGCTGCTTCATGGGATGAGGTGACACCCAACAATTCAAAAGGAGTTTGGAAAAAGTTATGCCCACATTTTTTTAAGCCATCTGAAAGTTCTTCATCTACAGATTAACCAAATATCGATGAGATCACAACTGACATTGTTCATTTGGCTACCCGTTTGCCTGATATTGCAGTTACTGCTGATGATATTGATGATCTGTTATGCTCACATTCGCAAAAACTGACTGATGAAGATCTTATTGAATTGAAGGCACAATTACAATAGGAAGCAATCGAGCCACATGAAATAGCTTCTTCTATTAGTAACTCTGAAAAAGAACTTACACTAGAAAAACTTTCCGTAGCCTTTGCAAATTTGGAGAATACCATGAAATTTTTTGAAGGAAATGATCCTAATTTTGAGAGAAGTTTTAATGTTAATGTGTGGATCCTAACCCTTGAGTTTTACATATAAACATGTGAAAAAATATGTCTCGACTTACGTCGTTTCGATTTACGTTGCGTATTTCGAGAACCTAACATGCCGTAAGGACGAGGACTGCCTGTATTATAATACTTTGATTGAATTTACAACAACGTTTTTAGAATAAAAGATATTGAGTAATATCATTCGTATCAACCCTCTTTAAATGATAACTTTGAATGATTTTTTATTTTTAATTTAGGTTTTTTCATAATCATGGAAGAAAATTTATATGTACATACACACACACACATATATATCTCCCTTTATAAAAATACTTAATATATACTCTATAGACCTCAAAACGTATAGAAATGTTGAAAATTTCAAGGCGGAATTTATGCTCTTCACAAGAAGGTACAAAATTCCACGATTTGGCCCACCTAAACTTGATGAGATAAGCCTCATATCGTCTCACCAAGCTAAATTTTTAAGTCTAATTCTGGACTCCGAGCTGGCGTGCAAAGCGAACAAAGAAGAAAGAGTGCGTAAAGCGACATGCGCAATTTACTGCTGCTAAAGAGCCACTGGAAAAAGAAGGGGATTGAAACCCAATATTGTATCATAGCTCTATACAGCGATAGTGGAACCAATTTTTTTGTATGGCGAAGTTATTTGGTGGCCAGCTTAGGCAAAGTCATCAAATGTAAGCCTGCTAAACAAGGTCAAAAGGATTGCAACTATTGCAATAACCGGGGCTCTACGCACCACAACAAAAAAAACATTGTTCATGCTACAAAATTGGTTCCCGACTGAGCTACTCACGAGACAGAAGCCAAGTACTCTGCGGTTCGGTTGAAAGCTCTACGTCTCTGGCACGAGGGGAACAATGGCGACTCCACAATACTATGGAGAGATGGACCAACGCCAGGAAAGGTAGACCTCGCTTCTTCGATTCTATGTTTTTACCACGGTTTCAAGTCGATCATCCCGAGTAGGGATGACTGGACCATAAAAAAAGTGAGATACAGGAATCGATCGGCATCTACACTGATGAATCAAAAATGAATGGAAAAATTGGCTGTGGCGTGTTCTCAGAACAACAAGGCCTGAAACTATCGTTCCGATTACCAGACCACTGCATCGTATTTCAGTCAGAGGTCATTGTGATTTAGAAGGCAGTAGACTGGCTGAGAAAACAGAAAATACTGATATGAAATTGAAAGATCTTTACTGACAGTCAAGCTGCTATTCAATCACTATAGAACGTCCATACTTCAATAAAAATTGCAATGGAATGCCGCTCACAACTGAACATGATATCGCTTCATTGTTAAGTGATCCTGGCCTGGGTACTGGTGATATACCGAGAAATTGCGAAGCAGATGCCCTAGCGAGAACTGGTACTGAGCTTCAAGAGTAAACACTTTCACCCCAGGTCGGCCAACCTCTAGCTTTCATGAAGCTAAAATTCAAGCAATACTGCATGGAGGCTGCAAATAGGGCCTGACTACTTGACGCAACCTGTAGGACAACCAGGTAAACTTGGCACGCACTGTGCTCCAAACTCAGCAGGCGACTTTTTAACACTAGACGCGAAAACTTGAGTACCATCGTATCCCTATTGACGGGGCACTGTCTGATTTGCAGACACGAAGAAAGATTGAGTGTTCCTTTCAACGATTTCTGCGAAAGTTGCAGATCGAAAGACGAAGAATAGACAATCCAACACTTTCTGTGTGAATGCCCAGCACTATCCAGCAAACTCATGCAAACCCTAGGCTCATCTTTTCTGGACAGTTTCAAGGAAGTAGCTGATTTGAATATTAGCTGCATAGCCAACTTCATACTAGAATCTGAATGGTTTCTATAATGGCCTAAGTGAGCTATCTTTGGATGAAGGAGGCTGTCACTACAACCAAGCAACCTACCACTCATCCAAAAACTTCTCATAACACGTTCCAACACTCCATTTTCACCCTCACTGGTATTATCCTTAACGATACTTCAACTATCGATACTTATCCTAGCTTAGATACCCTATCATTCACTTCTTATACTCAATATCCCAAGTGGCTGGCACTAGGTTATTTATCGCGAAGATATTTCTTGCCACGTTATTACATTTAACGCTTAACGCTTTTAAAGCGAAGATTGTTATGAACCGTATCGCCACACAAGACGAACTCAAGTGCATTCTTAAGACGCGACAATAAATCAAGCAGGATGCTTATTCCTAATAGCCAAAATATCCGATTTCAATTTCAGTTCTTCGGTGAAAAATTAGTTTGTAGCGACGCTGTCCAAATTAGATACTCGAATCGTGCAGACGTATAATGAAATAAATATTCGTATTTTTAAAGGAAGAAGTATTTTTATATTAAAAATGTTCGCACAAGCAAACACGCAGCTAACTCATCACTTTATGTTAATACTTGTTTTGCAACCTACCATTGCTGATTTGACGCTTACTGATTTTCCCTTTTTAATTTGAACGTCAACTTTCAACGCTTGGAAATAAAACAAACCCACTTGATGGGACAATCTACAACGAAAGTGATCATCTTTCGATAAACAGACTATTACAATTGTATATACAATTTCCTTCCAAAACTTAATGGTGACTATCTGAAATGGTCACAGTTTTGGCATCTTTTCAAACGAATGATCCACAGTCAAACAATAGGAGAGTCTGTTTTCAACCTCGAAGTTAATTCAGATTGCAAAGCTGCAAACTCTTCGTGCAACTTCCAATAAATGATAAAGATTATCCTTTAGCTTGGACGATATTAAACAATTGATATGATAATGAAATGATTGTGGTAACAGACGATTTAGATAAAATGGTGACGCAACGACCAATAAATAACGAACATCTTCTCAACTCAAAATGCTACATGATACAACCAAGCAGTGTTAATAAAGTCGGCACGATATGCATCTTATGTATATAATTCAAAATAACGATGAGGAATTTGAGAAGCCTTCCAACACAATATACGAACAAACAATACACACAACACGTGTTTCAACCTCCTTATAAACTGTTAAAATTCATTGAAATAGGATTGCATGCATTTGAAATTCGTGGCTAAAACGATAATATTCAAGTAAAGATTCAGCAAACAATTAGCTGCGATGCATTTTTGGATATGCAAAAACAAATTCAAATGTGACAAAAAAATTACCTTTGTTAAGTTTATTGAAAAAATTAACATTACTTTAAAAAAAAACTTTCCGATCATTCAACCCACTTGAAAAAAGGGATATACGATGAAAGTGTTCGCTGGTTACTGTGGCATACTCGCCACAGTAAATAAATAAATAAATATTGTTTATTGGAAATTTTAAAGTCATCTGTCACTAGCTCATGATCCTCTTGGATTAGTAAGTTTTGATATCGTAACAGTCAAATTATACATGCAATAGCTAGAGCAATTACGTTCGTTACGTATTGATTGAGACGCAAGTACTCCAAAAGAATTTTGAGAAATATGATTGTGATTCAAGAGCAGCTGTAAGTATCAAGTTAAATTAAAAACACCAGATACTTTTACAGTGAGAACAAAGCAATAAAAGTATTTGTAAACGCCAGAGAAAAATCATTGGCAAAACAGTTTATTTTTGATCGAATAGTTCGAATGAAAAGATCGAAAGTTTTGTGCGTTTGGTCTATAGTGGCACCCGTTTAACTCAACAAATCAAATCATAAGTTTCTCCGAAAAAACTCGTTGAACACAACCTATCTTCTTATAGATATGTAAAAGTAGATACGCCTGCTAAGTTCAAAAAAGCTTGAAATCTAAAAAACTTGTTTAGGGTGTAATCTTAAGATGCATAAAACTTTTTAACAAATGAAACACAAATAAAAAATTCTCATGCTCAATTTTTGAGCTTTATAAGGTTACAAATTTTATGACATTGAGTACACAAAATTATTTGCGGCATATTATCACCGTGACAACGTCTTATGAGGACCGTACTGTTGGTCAAATTTTGTATCATTTTTCTAGCATAGCCAAATTAATTTTCCCAACAATGCGTCAAATGTTGACTTTGAAGTCATCAATCATTGGGGGTTTATCAGCAAGGACATGTGAACTGACGTACTTTCACAAATAGTCTTGGGGTCATCCACACAAAACGAAAATAGCAATTTTGCTAGTTTTCATATCAGTGATATCAGAAATGCGCCTTATTCAACATTAAACTCATTCTCAGACTATTCATCAAACGTACGAAACAAACGGTCCAAAGGCTTTAATTGCTGCACTTGTTTGATTTGATAGGACTTTATTCCAAGATCTGTCCTCAAAATGTTCAATGAACTAGATGGTTAGAGGCTAAGTTTTTGAGAACGGCGTCCAAGCAATAACTTGGGATATACGGTCACACTATCCTCCAGCAGCGATAGCTGCCTTGATTGGTACTGTGTGAAATCATTTTAGATGAATATTGTCTGAAAGAGTATACTTGGAAATAAATCCTCTCATCGTATTTTTATGAGCTGCTCAAATGGACGTTTATGAGCAGTATAAATTGGACAAAGTGCTCCCTAATTTTTACACCACTTCCAACAATTAGTCCTTGTTTGGGAAATTTCTTACTGCTTTGGAGTGTTTTATATTTTGCCACAAGTGCTCGATTGCATTTTAATCAGATTCGTTGGTCAGTCTGAAACGGCGACGCAGGTGTCCTCCAGAAACTTCCTTGTGTGACGTGCCATTTGTTAACTTCCCAGGATATGGAAAGTTCTTGTTATCGCCTCGAAAGTCGATATTAAAATTTTTTACATATATTTACGTTTTGAGGTCTTAGCAGCATATGTAAAGTGCTTGTGGAAAGAAGTCTGTAAATCTTTGAGTGTTTGAATGTACGTATGTTCGTGAGCAGTTTTTCTACGAGCATAACTCACGTAAATGAAGTCGTATCAACTTCGAAAGAATATCAATCGAAGCGTCATGTCAGATTTTAAAAGCTGATTAGTTTGTAGAAAACTTCGGTGGGGTGATCTTGACCCCTCCATGGTCATTTCTGTCATGCACTATATCTCGTAAACCATACATAGAATTTGCATTGATGTCAATTGACACGTTTTAACAATTTTATGATTCTATACAATGTTGGAAAAAGTGTTGGAGCCGTTTTGTATTTTAATGAAAAAAAGTGGATTTTTTTTTTAAATATTGTAACCAATGTTTATAAAATTTATGTATTTGAAACAGTTTTTGTAAAAAACCATTGACACTTTTTTCATAGTAACAAAAGAAACATGGAAATAAAAATAAGAAAACTTATTAAAAGACACTATAGAAAAAGGGTTCTTACAAATAGTATTACCTGAAGTGTCACTTACTAAAGACATCGTTATTATGCCAAACAAAGCATATTTATATTAGCATAATTACTTTCAAAGTACCGTTTTTTATTTTGATGGGAAAAAATTGGTTAAAACTTGAAAATAAATACAATAAAATTTGTGTTTGTGATTCTCAACGTTTTGAAATTCAAAAATGTTTTTAACATTAAGTTATCTTTTTAAACAAAAAAAAACAAATGTTTCGTTATAACAAAACATATTCATACAAAAACAATACACCATTATAATGTAAAAAAAGTTGATAAAAAATATATCAGCTAATTTCACTTATCCTAATTACGTGATTACTCTCTCTCTCTCTTTTCTAATTTTCACTTCTGTTGATTATTGCTTTTCGAAGTCATAAGTTTTTTACTACTTTCCAAAAACAATCATACATTCATACCATTGATCCACGTGAAGATTCTATCAACCTCATCCACCAAAAGCTGTACGTTATCAATGAACGCTCATCAAGATGGAACGATTAAAACAAGGAAGTTGACCGTGACCTCAAGTGTTGCACCTCGCGGCTTGTTAACTTCCCTGTAGGTATATGGGAAGTCCTTGTAATCGCCGCGAAAATCGTTTTGAGGTCTTTAGAGTATATTTAAAGTGTTTTTAGAAATATAGATATGTGTGTACGTACGTACGTTCGTGGACAGTTTTTCTACGAACATAACTGACGTAACCAATTTCTGAGGTGTATATCGACGCGAAATAACATTTTTGTGATGTTGTTGAACGTGTTGTGTATATTACTTTCAATCTTTATGTAAATATTACTGAGAAGTTGACTGAGGGTCGCACGTCGCGGCTTGTTTGGGATGGTAGTCGTCCTTAAACTTCCATATATTTTCTAAGATGTCAACGTACTATGTCTTGGTACATGTTCCTTCAATATGGTCCAACACCAAACCTTAAGTAATATCCCCAAACATTGATGGATCCACCTCTTATGCTAACAACAGTTGAAATGTAGCGAGGGTCGACTTCTTCACTCTTTGGCCGTCTTTTTATAATGCCAAAATCGCATTGGCGACAGCAGAACCTTTTGGTGACGTTTTGATGTACGGGCAGTTTTCGTATCCATGCAATTAGTTATCTTCCAGATTCTTTCAGCCCGGGAAATTCAGTTCACCGTAAACCATTTTTATGGAACACTATAGGTGGCTAGCACTTTGTCGGGATGACAAGCCGAACACTCTCAAGTCTTCAATTTTTTGTTGAACTAGAGGAGTGCAACTCTTAGCGTATCCAATGGTTTTTCAAATTAAAAAAAAAATCCAACATTTTCAAAATTACAAATAAATTGCAAAAAATGAAAACAGTATCTCGAGCTTATCATTAGAAATCTGCATGCCATCCTATATATTGTTAAAAAAGCGTTCCTAGTTACGTGTTTGCTCCCAGTCCTTGGATTTGCAGGACTTTTTTGTCCTGTCGTCCTTAAAAGGCAGAATCTTTCAACTTTTCGCTTCCATCAATTGTCATAAAATCAAGAAAAAAACACATCTTATGAATATAACTTTAACAGTTCCTTTATTTATTACAGTTGAATAACAATAATTTAACAAAAAAATTTATTCCCTTTATACTGTAAAAGTTTTTATTTAATTTTTTTTCGCAAACAACGTTGTTTCGGGTACAACATGTACCCTTCTTCACCGTAAAATTTTTATTTGATTTTTTCCGCAAACAACGTTGTTTCGGGTACAACATGTAGCCTTCTTCACTGAAAAGCAACATGTACCCTTTTTCACTGAAGAATGGTACATGTTGTACTCGAAGCAACGTTGTTTGCGGAAAAAAGTAAATAAAATTTTTACAGTATAAAAGGGAATAAAAGATTTTGTTTAATTATTGAAACCTTATGAATTTTGTCGGAAAATTCATCGACAAATTGGGTTTCCTTAGTTAGCTACATATGGTTCTAATTTTTTACCACGGTTCTATTTGGTAGTGGGCTTTGTGAGGCTTTTCAATCAGAAGCTGATTAATATACCAATACTACAGTTTTGACTGTTGCAGCCATGAGATCATTGGAGCCGAAAAGTCATCGTCATTTAATAGGACCAGCTCAACATGAGATTTCCATTGCCGCAATCACCAGTTTTTCGTTCTTTGCTTGAGAAAGACTGAAGCGAACCACATTAACCTCACACGTGATTGTTGTGAAAAGCAATAAACCTATAACACAGTGGCTTTTTTGTCTCTCCGGCGGTGGAAAAGCTATTGTATGCTTAGTTGGAGAAAATGCTTGCAATTGGCGTTCTTGTGGATTCCTCAAGCAGTTGGTTGTCTTCCGTAATACTGACAATCAAACCGGAGAAGATAGAAATGTGCCTAGATGCACGAAAGGTAAACAAAGTCACGGTGAAAGACACACTTCTACAAATAATCGACGGTATACTAGGTGAACTTCCTCCTGGTCGTTTCCTTTACTACTTGATACTATGCTTCATAGGCTAAGCAAGGTGCCTCCAATTATGCAAGTACTCATGGACAAAGCAATTCTCGCGCATCTCTACTTTCACGTGTTTATCTACTTACATGGCCTGCCGATACTGTTTTTTAGAAAGTGTACACATCCTCTCATGACGCTGAATGATATGTGACAGCTATTCTTCTTTCATTCTCAGGGTATTTGATATAGATTGTGCCATGCGCATCTCAAAAAACAATCGAAAAGTACGTTAACACCTGCAACGTCTGCAAGAAGACAAAGGTTCCTAACCAGGTGTTATGAGCCTCCATGACGCCATAGCTCACACCAAAGCACGTCTTGTAGTGCTTGTGCATGGATCTGCTTGGTTTCCAAGATCAGCTGCGGGAAACGTTTATATATTGATAGTGTCAGACCATCTATCAAAACTCGTCTTACACAAACCACTCCGGACGTTATCGGCTAAATTAATTATAAGCTTCTTCAAAAAATGAGTAGTCCATACTTTTGGAGTTCCCGAGAAAACTGTTTCGGACAATAAGCCGCAGTTAGAGTATAATGCTTTTAACCATCTGCTATTTTGGTGTCAATCCGTGCCTACATCCGTTGCAGACAGGGCAACTGCGATAGCAGGTTGTCTGCTATCGGTTACGTATTGAGATCCTCCCACGATTTCTCCCTGGGATTCTCACCCTACTTTATAACTTTTGGCCAGATCATGGCAGGTCATATACGCTCTGCTCAAGGAACCCACTACCGATATGAAACCGCATGAAAAAATTCGGATCACACGGCGCCAGGTCGCTACTCATCTGGAAGAGGCATTGCATGACCACATGAAAGGAAGTTCATCAAAACGTTCCCATAATATTTGAAAAAATAAAAATAAAAACAAATCATGGGAATTCGGAGAACGACGCTACGCCACGTGCTTCAAGTCAAACAGAATTCGATTCGCTTCCAAACAAACTTAAAATGTGAACACGAATGAAATTTGCCTCACAATCGACCCCTCTCTCATAATTGCGTCGATGTTTGTGCTGAATTTTATTTGCGACTTATGTATCATTTCCTTCCTAGTCCAGCAAAAATTTATCTGAATATTTTATCTGCAATATTTTTAATGACTATGGTTTTCAATTGCTGTAATTGCTTTTTTCTATACATAAGTAGTAGAATACAAACATTATTTATTTATTTATTAACTTTCTGGTATATGAAAATTTGTTTTAATTGCCTCGCAAATCAAAATTGAAATTTCCGACATTTCTTTGCATGTTGAGGTCCTTAGAGCATACTTAAAGTGTTTTTAGAAAGAAAGATGTATGTGTCTGTGTGTTTATGTATGTACGTACGTTTGTTTGACCGTTTTTGCGACGAGCATAACTCACGGAAACAAAGTCGCATCGACTTCATTGAGGTATCAATCGAAGCGTCATTGCAATTTTAAGAGCTGATTTTTTTTGAGACACTTTGGTGGGGCAGGGGTTGTTTTTTGACCATTTGAAGATCATTTCTACCATGCACTATATCTCGCGAACAAAACAAAGGATCTGCATGATTAAGGTGTCAATTGACGTGTATTAGCGTTTGTGTGATTCGGTCAAATTTTGAAAAAAAATTTGGAGTCGTTTTCTAGAAACGCAAAATTATTTTTCATAAACAATATTTTTTTTCATTTTTTACTATTACAATTACCTGTATTGCTGTTTATTCTTTGTTCAGAGGGTATTTAAATAATTTCTAAGCTTTCTATAGCGTAAATTTTTTGAAATTTGGTAACTACTTTAATTATATCTAAGTCGTTAAAGCTAATTATATGTTTTTTTTATTATCATGTGCTCTGCCATTGACAATTTGAAGTTATGGTATTTGAGGCTACTACCATCTTTTTGACTTCCCAGTATATGGGAAGTTCTTGAAATCTTCTCGAAAATCGAAATCAAAATTTTCAACATTTCTTTACGTTATGAGGTCTATAGAGTCTATATAAAGTGTTTTTAGAGAGGGATATGTATGTGTGTGTATGTGCGTGTGTGTGTACGTACGTACGTATGTTCGTGGACACTTTTTTCTACGAGCATAACTCACGTAAAACAAAGTCGTATCGACTTAGTTTGGGTGTCAATCGAAGCGTCCTCGCAATTTTAACAGCTGATTAGTTTTTGGGATACTTCGGTCGGGGCATTTTGCATTTTTGAAGGTCATTTCTGTCTTGCCTTATATCTCGCGAACCAAACATACGATTTGCATAATTAAGGTGTAAATCAACGCGTCTTAACATTTTTGTGAATCTATCAAATTTTGAAAAAAACGTTGATGTCGTTTTTTAATTTAAGTAAAAAACGTGCAAAAAATTAGGTTTCTTAATAAACAATATACTTTTAACCTGATTTACGAAAGACAGTAATCAATTTTTATAAAATTTATATACTCTAAGCCGTGTTTGTAAAAATAACATCAAAAGTTTTCCTCGTGATTACGTAAAAAATTAAATAAAATATAGAAAATTATTAACAGGCATCATGATCTTCAAGGTCATTTCTGTCATGCGTTAAATCTCGTGAACCAAACATACGATTTGCATTGTTTAGGTGTCAATCGACGCGTATGAAAATTATTGTCAATCTGTGAAATTTTGAAAAAAATCGTTGGAGCAGTTTTTTAATTTTAGAAAACAAGGGCAAAAATTTAGTTTTTTTAATAATCAGTAACTTTTTAACCTGATTTACGGAAGACAGTATTCAATTTTTATAAAATTTATATACTTCAAGCAGTGCTTGTAAAACTTTTTCCCGTGACTAAGTAAAAAATTTAATAAAAAATTAAAAAATCATTAACAGGCATCATGATCTTCAAGGTCATTTCTGTCATGCGTTATACCAAAGAACATGCAACATAAAGAAGTCGAATGCTCGAATACTTTTTTACTCCACGAAATTTTATCAAAAATGGACATAAGGGGGAAACGTGAGGTGTGTTGCACGAGCAGAGAGAAAACGAGGTTTCAGCAGGCAGCTTTTTGTCAACAAGCAAGCGTATTTCGATGGTTTTACATCTTTTACGTTGCTCACGAAGATGTTGGCGGAAAGCTTTTCGAGAGACTCATTTCAGATTTGGCAAAGGGAAATGATTTCTGAAAGCACTCGGGCGGTTATGGAAAACAAACCATACTAAAAACGCGAATATCATTCGATTGATGTGATTTGCATACTTTGTACTTCCAAATAATTTAGTTTATTTTGATAAAATATCGTTTAACACATATACTGCTTTTCAAAAAAGTCTATAAAAATACTTCCTCCAGCATGAAACATAAATATGTGTTGAAATTTTTGGCTACAATTTTGGGATGCTAGTACCTTAACTTTAATTTTAAATATAGGATTTCAAGTAAATAATTTCTAGCAATTTAATACTCTGTGGAAATAAATCCAGTACGACTTGTGAATTTCCACTCCACCCTAGAGGTATCACATACAGAGCGTTAACTGATTTAGAGTGATCGGTTTCCCCAATAACAGATTTGCCGAGAACCAAAATATTTTTAGTTGGAAAATTAGTTGAATACTTTTTGAAAAATTTTGTGTATTCTGAATACTTTAATTTATATGTAGGTAACTCGTTCCAGCAAAACTGTTGTTGGGCCTATTCCAGTTTCGAATTTTTTTTTTAATAATTCACTTTTGGATGATTGGAATTTATTTTAGCAACGCGTTTTTCAAAGAATTTTAAAGAAAATTTTGATTAATAAAAGCCTAAAAATAAAGGCAAAAAATTCTGACTGACCGTTAGTCTGTAATTATTTGAAGTTTTTTGCTGGATATTTTTTTTGTTTTTCATCACCGCCCAATTACAATGCTTTCTCAACAAAACTAAAATCATAAATTCCAATAGTGTAATTTTGTGATCATAACAGCAATTCATTTCTTCGAACCAGTTTGGGGTGACAAGCTTACATTTTCTAATAATGGTTTCTTTAATATTTCTTCTTTCTGGGCAGATTTTGAAAACTTCTGCAAAACAGATGACGTGTTGCTTGCAAACACTAAAAAACTCATCAGATGGAGCATATAAATTCCCGAAATCCGACGAGGCTGCGCTGTAATTTTTCGCAAATATAAATAATTCCGAAGCACACGACAAAACTTCATCAGTTTTCCTTGTGATGCGCTCATATGATTCGCAATTCAGTTTCGTCACAACTTTGAAGGCAACATAGCCGGTAAAATATCTCAATGATGGAAGCTGTATCTGGATTTCAGCATTTTCGAAAGTATCTTCAGTCATAAAATCGAAATATGTGGTCTTTAGTACTTCGTTAAGATCTATGAAGAATTCCTTCTCTTGGAGTTCTGCGCAATCAACAATTTCACTTTTTTCATATCCATCTAAATCTATTGTGAACATGATGTCACTATTATCTGCACAATTTGTTTTATTGCTGAATTTAATTAAATTGTACGACATTATTTTGGTAAGTAGAATATTCAATTCGAAAACCGAAGTGTTTCTATTATTACCACCTTTTTGCCGTTTTACTGCGAATAGATTCTCTTTCTTGAGATAACCGTTTTGTTAATATAAAAAAAAATCTTGGAATTCTCATTTATAACGTTATCTGCTAACATCAAAACACCAGTTAATGTCTGCTTCATTCCGTTGAGAAAATAAACAGTTTTTGACATATTTTCGCCATTCACATTTGAAATATACGTTATGAACTCGTTAATAAAAGTGTGGACTTCATTATCCAAGGTTAAACCACGTTTAAAAATATTTCCTTGTTTTAAAGACCCGCTTTTTAAACAATCAAATATTTTATCAATTTTTTCCACAAATGAAGCAGTTGATAACGCTATTTCATTTGAATTTTTACTGAATTGTTTAGTTTCAACAGCGGTATGAATGGCAGCAGCTACAGTTCTGCTAAATACCTGTGAAGCTAAATTTACGCGCATTTTTCAAAAGAGTTTGGGTGGATATGTTGAAATGTTAATTTTGTGCACATTTTAGTCACTTTCTTTTGCTCAAGCTCCCATAATTCTTTTATTACGTCCCAGCTTACACGACCATCTGGTGTACAAATGATAGTATTAAGAAGAAGATTTCTCAAAGATTTAATTAAATGAGGGAAATCAAAAAGGCATATTGCTTTTTCCCAACCTACATGGAAGAATGGTTTTTCTGTGGAGATTCCTAAATCAGTAAAGCATTTCCTATTATTGGAACCCTGGTCACAAGTTATGACTCTGATTTTAAGACCCCAGCTTGAAAGAGTTTTGATGTTTTCTTTCAGGATGTCTTGCAAGTTGTGACCTCTTATTCCATTTTGAGAAACAAAATAATTCAACACACATTTTCAGTTGCTGATAAGCCCTCTTATCATAAAAACACACACTTGCTTTCCAATAGTGTTTTTTCTGTTGAAACCGTTGTCTTCTTACCCATCTATTAAGTCATGTGGAACATTATACCTCAATTCCCTTCTTATAGCTATTTCATCAAAAGATAAGACTGCATATTTCCCCACTTCACTTAATAGTTCGCATTTTTTTTAATAAATGGAAATGCATTATTAATTAAGCCTGGCTGTAATTGCTTCACAGGTGCCCAGTTGTATACTGTAGATGGATGCGGTAAATTAACTTTTAAAATATTTTTCAAAATTTTATATGTAGACTGAGATATGTAAAAATATTTTGAACTAAATTCTTTTCATCATTGTAATATTTTATTTTTTTTACATTGACTATCATTTTACCCAAGACTTTGCTTTCACTACTAGTATTTTGTGAATTAACTATTTCTTCTAGTAGTGTTTTATTCGATTATGATAACGAATATGAATAATTGCTTCAGCACATCGCCAACCATATGTCATGAGCTTTTTAGCAAAAGCTCTGGCTCTCTCAAAATAATAACTCTCCGTTGCTCGGCGGGTTCTAGCGCCAGAACCCGCCATATAAAATTTTGGGCGGAAAATTTTGTTCGAGATGCGACTTCTTTATGTTGTATCTTCTTTGGTTATACATATCTCGCGAACCAAACATACGATTTAAATTATCAAGGTACCAATAAACGCGTATTAAAATTTTCGTCAATCTCTCGTTTTGAAAAACATCGTTGGAGCCGTTTTTTAATTTAGGAAAATAAAGTGCAAAAAATTAGGTTGTTTTAATAAACAATAAATTTTTAACCTGATTTACGGAAGACAGTATTCAATTTTTATAAAATTTACATGCATCAAGCCATGTTTGAAAAAACTTCATCAAAACTTTTTCTCATGATAACAAGAAACGTTAAATAAAAAATAAAAAATCATTAACAGTCATCATGATCTTCAAGGTCATTTCATCCATTCACTATATCTCACGAACCAGATATAATATTTGCATCATTAAGGTCAATCGACGTGTCTTAACATCTTTTTGATTATTTTAACATTTTACAAATCCGTTTCAGCGTTTTTGTTAATTTAATAGAAGAAAATGCAAAAACTTTGGGTTTTTTTCATAAAAAATATTTTTGTAACCTGATTTGCACAACACAGTAATAAATGTTTATAAAATTTATACATTCCTATCAGTTTTTGTAGAGAGATGATATGTTTAATAGTAACTCATTCCTGTTACTACTATGAATACCTCTCATTATTATTATTTAAAGTATTACTATTTTCAAAATTATTTTTGTGTTTAATATTTTTAATGTTTATCTAGATATTACTGGGAAGCTGACCGTGTGGACCTCAGAGGTCGCACTTCGCGGCTTGTTTAGTAAACACTCAGCTTCTTTTTTATGCTCCGAGAACCTGGTTCCCACTAATCTCCTTGTTTGGCCAACATCCATTTTTTTGCACTAAGGACAGACAATTTTATATACTCCGTTGACTTCTTCTTTGGCCTCCCCATATTTTTCTTTGCTAAAGAAATTTTCTTAGCATATTGTTCCTGCTGTTGCCACATATTACCATGCCTTATTTTCCCAGCTCTTTCTGGATCTTCATGAATGTATCCGAATTTGGTATGCTGATTCTTTTTCTGCCGACTTTTTTCATCACATCACATCATTTCTTGTCTAGAAGGGGTAGAGAGGATTGCCTGTTTTGGCCGTTTTTTGGCGATGATACTTTCAGTTTCCTTCTTTTTGTAACCATGTTTTGCCCTTTCCATTATATACGCTAGCTCTTTGTTGAAGTTACCGTGTGACATCAAAATTCTAAGCAGTCTATGGATCATTCTATGGTATACAGCCATTTTTTGGGGGTAAGTGTGATTTGAATCGAATGTTATGGTCCTTTGGGACGCTGTTGGTTTTCTCTATACAGCGAAGTCTACGTGGCTGCTCACTCGGATAACCATTATGTCGAGGATCGATCCGTTTTCTTCAGTTTCGGCAGTAAACTTAATGTTATTATTAAGTTTGTTAATTGCATCGAGGGTCGCGTTTATTCTATCTTTCTGGACTACGGCGATGACATTATCTACATATCGATACCAGACTCTCGGCTTGATTTTTAATGCCGCTTCTTTTTTGATGAACGTCATTTATGTATATCTCAGTGAGCATTGGGGATAACGGATTTCCAATAGCTACTCTTTTTGTGGTCTTAGAAAATTTCCCTCGAATTGTAAAGGAAAACGCTAGATTTGTAAATTATCGTACTTTTCCATATAGCCGTCGTACTCTATTGCTTTAACCATAATTCATATTGAAAAATAGCTTGTTTTACTGGGTACTAGGGAAAAAGCCAACAACATCGAAGAATACTAGAGTCTCGTTCTCGCTGAGTTCAATATGTTTGATTTTATCTGTTAGTTCCAATGAGTTCTGACAGAACTTTTTTCGTATATACTACCTACTTTTCTACTTTGTGCTATGAGCCATTTTGTCAGCTTATAAGTTGGCGAATACTCATCTGCAATTATTTCTCGGGACTGATTGCCTTCTTTGTGTGTTTCCGGTTGAAATCTAGGGAGCAATGGGTTGGTTACCTTCAAGTTTGGTCTAGTATGGTTTTTGCGTCGTTTCCAGCCTTGGCAACCCTCTTAATCAAACTGGGCAAGGGATCCATCCTTAGCTGGAAACAGTTTTCACCATGCAACTTTTCCATCACTAGTTTGTTGTTTTTCTCTCTGTCCATGACCACGATCTGGTTGCGTTTGTCGGCTTTGATAAAATAGGGTTTCTTGCCAAGTTTTTGAGCTACCTGAGTATAACTATCTAATCTACAGGGTGGCACAAAAAATACTGACCATAGTATTCCTTGTATAAAATTTGAAAGAAAAGAAATTGGTTCAATATTATATTTTCATTATAAACTACACAAATTAGGTCAAATAAAATAATAATATAATTAGTATGAAGCAGGTCCTCTTCCGTTTTCTATACACTCGAAAAGTCGTTTTCTGAAACTTTCACATAATTTTTTTAGGTAGTTTGCAGAAATTGCGTCCCACTCAACTTGTACACGTCGAATCAGCTGCTGCCTATTTTTTGGTCTAGAATCTCTAAACACACTCTCCATTAATAAGGACCATACATTTTTGATGGAACTTAAATTAGGGGAATTACTAGGCCAATCAATCCACTCATTAGAAAAATACTCATAAATCGCCTCATAAGGTTTTAAAGCAGTATGCGGCTTGATGCCATCTTGAATCAAAATCACTTCCATTCCGTCCCTGAATTGTTGGCGATTAGTAGGGTATTGCACAAAAACATGGCGAATATTTTCCCGGTAATATTCTCCATTAACAGACACTCCTTGCTGAGGTAAAGTTGGCTTTTTCCGCGACTGCTCACTTCATCAACAACCATGATTTTTAAGTCGAATTTTTTAGTGTGTACTCCGGGAATATCTGCGGGATTGCTGGTTCTCATTGTCCTATTCTTTCGATTGGGTATTGGATGCAGTTAGATCCACGACTGGTCCGTTAAAAGGATGTTTGCACGCAGCCTTTCACCACGGGCATTGTCATCAGCAAATCCGAGGTTTTTGCGATTTTGCCAAAAGTTCAGCTGGTATCGAATTTTTTCTTGGAAAGGATATGTTTCTTGCATAGTCTATAGGCTTGCCGGTCCCAAATGGCGGACTGAATGTATCGTTGAACAGTTCGCCTCGACACGTTTTTAATGGCCTCCAGAGAGATGTTAAGCCGTTTCGTCACTGTTCGCGTCCCCATTCCTGGTCTATTTTCAGCCAATGTTCGAATTTTTATTTTTGCTTCTGCTGAAAGTACCGACGGTCGACCACTTCTTTGCATATCTTCCACGTTTCCTTCTTCGGCATTGCACCATTTTTTCACGATGTTCTTGCTGATCCTAAGTTTTCTGCATATGTCGCTGCAGCTGTTCCCCAATCGATGCATGCGCTAAATTGCAATACGTTTTTAAATTTGACCACTAAAAATTATCGTTGCAAAAAAATTCAATTCAATTCGTTGAAGATGTTTTTGGGTTTGTACAAAAAGCCGTAAAATTAAGGTCTTTCGATAAATGAGATACTTTCACTGCAAGTAATTAGATCTGAATGGATAAACTTATATATTCAAAAGTATTTTTACTGTACAGGAGGTAACATCTTAGGCTAATAAAAAAATACCCAAATGCTTATGGGTCTGCATATTTTACTTGTAATTAAGCCTATCTACAAATTCTCTTTGAATTTTTGTACCTGATTGTGCTGAGTCTTCAATAAAAGTCATTATTTTCGTATTATCGTTTGAATTTCTGTTTTAATTTTTTATGGAAATGAATTAAAGCTATGTAGCTATAAGAAAATTTAAAGTGGGTGTCAAAATTTTTGAAGATAGATTTTGGCGATAAATTTGAGTTGATTTTTTATGTCGAAGGACAGAAACTTTTGCGCCACTCTGTTTTTTTTGGAATTTTGCTTAATGATGAGGTCAACTTTATATCTTATCTCTTCTTTCGTCTCTTAATCTGATCGAGTAATACCAGCTTCTATATCGATTATGATTTTTTCTATTGGATCTCTTGGTGTTATAGTGAATTTTAGACCTGTATTTAGAAAGCAACTTTCTTCTGCAGTGAATTCGCTTTCTGATTTGTTAATTACAAAGTTCGGTATAAAAATTACTTTCGATGTTCCTTTTGTTGATTTTTACTACGTAACTGTTCTAGTTTCTGTCCCAGGATTCCTTGTTTACGAAGACTATCACATTCGTATGCACGTTTTATTTTGAAGAAAATCGGCTGTATTGGGGTAAACTCTTTCGTAACTTCTTTGGCTAATTTTAAATGTAATTAATATACTTCCAATGTGGTTTTCGTTAATTTAGAGTAAAAGATTTTTATACTACGTATAATCAGGTTCTTTTCTACTATCCTTTTTTAGTCCTTAATATTGAGAACTCCCGTATTTACTTGAACCTGAATCGCATAACACATAAATCAATGTTGATAAAATTTATGTGCTCTAAACAATGTTGTTAAAAAAAACCAGCAAAACTTTCTTTCGTGATTACAAAAAAAAATTAAATTAAAATTCAAAATTCATTAGAAGTCATCATGACCTTCAAAATCTTTTATGTCATTCACTATATCACACTTACCAAATACAATATTTGCATCATCGAGGTGTCCATTGAAGCATATTAACATTTTTGTGATTTTTTCAAATTTACAGAAAAAAAGGTTTAAGCCATCTTTGAATTTTATAGTTGAAAATGTGAAAAATTAGGAGTTTTTCATAAAAAGGAAAGTGTAACCGGATTTTCACATCACAATAATAAATGTTAATAAAATTTATAAGCTCTTATTGATTTTCAGAAATTTCCACCATGATTACAAAAAAAACTAACTAACTAACTAACTCGTTGTCTGAAACTAATATTTTCGGGGCTTTGAAATAGTGAAGCATTTTAATCATCTTATCACGCAAATGTATGACAGAGTAATCTTTCAAGAGCAAATATTTTGCGAACTGGCTAAATTTATCTATGCATGTGAGATATTTTTCACCCGATATCTTGAAAATGTATATATGCAAGATCTGCGTGGGGTTCTCTGAGACAGGTGTTTCCTGCAATTCCGGTGTTATTGGATGACGGTCATATTTATTTGTTGAAAAGTATCGCATTTAAAAGCAACACATTTGTTTACACAGCCCTACCGCTGTTTGACAGCACTGTACATAGAGATATTTTATCACTTTTGAATAAAACGTCGTGGAGTACAGACGTACCGTGAAAAGACTGCGTGTTTTTTTTCGACAAAAGTCCAACAGGTTATGGGCCCAGGCACCCAAGATAACCACGTGTTTTCCCGAAAGTGTTTAGTATTTCGTGCGTAGCTTGTGTAGCTTAATTTGTTAAACAAATAATTCGCGGACAAACTGAAAATGAGTGTTTCAATGTACAACATTGAAAAGTTGAACGAAACAAACTATGACTCGTGGTGCCTGCAAATGAGAAGTGTGTTAGTGCATCAGGATTTGTGGAATATAACATCTGGAGAAGTCGTAAAGCCAGAGTTAAACGACGAATCTGGTGAAATAACAGCCGCGTCTTGGAACAAAAAAGACGAGAAGGCTATAGCAACCATTATATTGAGCGCTACGCCATTGCAAATAGCGCATATAAAAGGCTGTAAAACTTCAAGCGAGGTATGGAACACCTTGAAGGAAATTCAACGGCCACGAGGGCCAGTGCGTAAAGTAACGTTATTTAAACAGCTACTTGCCATGCGCATGGACGACAACGAATGTGTGCAACAGTATCTTTGCAAGTTTACAACAACAGTTGAGAAATTAGCAGAAATCGGAGTTACGCTTCAGGAGGAGTTATTCGCAATAATGCTATTGGCAAGCCTACCAAAAAGTTACGAGAACTTTGTAGTTGCGTTAGAAACGCGAGATGAGCTCCCTAAGCTAAGTGCACTGAAGGTAAAGTTAACCGAAGAAGGTGAACGGCGTAAGGCAAGCAGTAATGATGTCGCTAATGCTGAATGTAACGAAGAAGCATTTATGGTTCGCACGAATAACGGGAAACGCCAGAACTTCGTCAAAAGAAGCAAGAATAGTGAAAATAGTAACAGTAAAAGAACCGTGCGGAAAACAGTAAATTTCAGTTGTTATAACTGTGGTCGCAAAGGGCATTATGCTGCAAAGTGTAGAGAGAAGGAGAAGAAAACAGATCAAACGAAAGTATCGTTCTCAGTGTTCACAAACTCGAACTCCAACGTGTTGAGCGCAGATATTTGGTGTAATAACAGTGGCGCTTCTTCACATCTATGCAGCAGACGTGAAATGTTTGAGACTTTGAAAGCATACGACGAGAATATCTGTATGGCAGATAACAAGAAAATGAAAGCAGAAGGAATTGGCAAAGTACGCATAAGGAGTGCTACGGCTGACATTGAATTGAATGACGTTCTTTTCGTGCCGGGATTGCAGTGTAATTTCATCTCCGTTGGAAAAGCCGTGAAAAAAAATTACTTTGTGAAGTTTACATCAGCAGCGGCAAGGATTATCAACAGTAGTGGTGAGATTATTCTTCAAGCCAATAAGGTCGGAGACCTTTTTCTGTTTAATGCATCTTGTAACCAATTGTTTTTTACATGTAATGAGCTTGCTACCAAATGGCATAATCGTTATGGTCATATGAATTGTGCGAGTTTAAACGAGCTTGTCAACAAAGACATGGTGCGCGGTCTCAACGTCAAGTTTCCGGAAATTATCGATTGCCAAGTATGCATGAAAAGCATATGTACTGTGAAGCCATTTCTACATTCCGAGAACCGAGCCAAGGAAGTTTTAGAAGTAATCCACACCGACTTATGTGGACCGATGAAAAGAATATCGAATGGTGGGAAACGATATTTTTTAACTTTTATCGACGATAAATCTCGATATGTATTCGTGTATTTCATCAAGTCAAAAGACGAAGTATTTGAGAAGTTTTGTGATTTCAAGTCTATGGTGGAGCGACATTGTGATAAGAAAATAAAAATACTACGTATCGACAATGGTACTGAATTCGTCAATCGTGCCTTTGACGATTATCTGAGGAAAGCCGGCATTAAGAGGCAGTTAACCGTTCCCTACACGCCTCAACAAAATGGAGTGACTGAGCGCTTTAATAGAACGCTGGTTGAAATGGCCAGGAGCATGATCATAGGTGCTGATGCGAACGAAGCTCTGTGGGCAGAAGCAGTGAATACGGCAGCATATTTGAGAAATAGGGCGCCGACTAAAGCATTAAGTGGTAAGACGCCATATGAAGTATGGTTCAATCGAAAGCCTAATGTATCGCACTTGAAGACATTTGGCGCAATAGCAATCGCCCTAGATAAGAAGCCTCACGGTAAATTTCGACCAAAAGGTAAACAATGCCTGATGGTGGGGTATTCTGACGAATCAAAAGCTTATCGTCTAATGGAGAAAGCAACCCAGAGAATCGTTATAAGCCGTGATGTTTACTTTGTTGAACCCCAAGTTCGAAATGAATTTATCGACGTGACAATTGAGAATAAAAGTTCATTTGACGAACAGTTGAAAAAAGACAACAATAATATTGCAGCAGAGCCTGAGCCAGATGTAGTTAGCAATGTTGATCGAGCTGAAAACATGCAAGAGGCTGAGTACATGGCCTTATCATCAGCGGCAAAAGAGGCCATATACTTGAGGAAATTACTCAGAGAAGTCAAACTATTTCCTGATGAGCCGATAACTATACATTGCGATAATCTAAGTGCAATGCATTTAGTCAAAAATCCAGTGTATCATAGCCGAAGCAAACACATTGATATTCGTTATCATCACGTAAGATATTCTTACAAAAATGGAGAGATACAATTGAAATATTGTAACACAAGCGACATGATCGCAGATATCTTTACGAAAAATCTTTCAAAGATTGTTCATTTGAAACAAATGAAAATGTTAAGTTTAACTTTATGAATATAGTTTTTGTAATGTAAACACATGAGTTGAGGAGGAGTGTTGAAAAGTATCGCATTTAAAAGCAACACATTTGTTTACACAGCCCTACCACTGTTTGACAGCACTGTACATAGAGATATTTTATCACTTTTGAATAAAACGTCGTGGAGTACAGACGTACCGTGAAAAGACTGCGTGTTTTTTTTCGACAAAAGTCCAACATTATTCCTATCACAAGTGATGCTTGAGTTTTGTTTTAACTCTAACAAAACACGAAAAAATACGAGTAAGTGACGTCAAACCTTTTACTGAAGCACTTTGTTTAATTTTAGAAATACATTATTGAAACTATTACTTTACAATCGACCTACAGGAACAAAATCTGAACTAGACTCTTGATCTGTTCGAGAACCGATTTTAACTTAGACTGTCCGCACGAAATTCTTCTCGCGGTACATATATTAGTTTCTTATCTGTATTTTCCCATGGATTGATTTCATTAACATTCATCTTCTGCATTGATGCAATATCCATATCTAGAATTGCGGATGCAGATGTGCGAGTCAGTAATTCTTCCAATTTCCTGGATATTGCTAGGCATTCACACAGAAAGTGTTTGATTGTTTCTTCTTCGTCTTCTGATCTGCAACTTCAGCAGAAATCGTTGAAAGGAACACCTAATCTTTCTGCGTGTCTGCCAATCAAACAGTGCGCGACTCGTGTTCAGAAGCCACTTGGTGCGTTTGGAGCACAGTGCGTGCCAAGTTTGCCTACTTGTCCTTAATGTTTCTTCAAGTAGCCAGGCCCTATTTGCAGCCTCCATGTAGTATTGCTTGAATCCTAGCTTCATGGAAGCTAGATGTTGGGTGACCTGGGGTGTAAGTGTTTACTCTTGAAGCTCAGTACCAGTTCTCGCTAGGGCATCTGCTTCGCAATTTCTCGATATATCACCAGTACCCAGGCAAGGATCACTTAACAATGAAGCGATATCATGTTCAGTTGTGAGCGGCATTCCATTGCAATTTTGAATGAAATATGAACGTTCTATAGTGATTGAATAGCAGCTTGACTGTCAGTAAAGATGTGTCAATTTCATATGTGTATTTTCTGTTTTCTCAGCCAGTCTACCGCCTTGTAAATCGCAATGACCTCTGTCTGAAAGACGCTGCAGTGGTCTGGTAATCGGAACGATAGTTTCAGGCTTAGCTGTTCTGAGAACACGCCACAGCCAATTTTTCCATTCATTTTTGATTCATCAGTGTAGATGCCAATCGATTCCTGTACCTCACTTTTTTTATGGTCCAGTCATCCCTACTCGGGATGATCGACTTGAAACCGTGGTAAAAACATAGAATCGAAGAAGCGAGGTCTACCTTTCCTGGCGTTGGTCCATCTCTCCATAGTATTGTGGAGTCGCCATTGTTCCCCTCGTGCCAGAGACATAGAGCTTTCAACCGAACCGCAGAGTACTTGGCTTCTGTCTTGTGAGTAGCTCAGTCGGGAACCAATTTTGTAGCATGAACAATGTTTTTTTTGTTGTGGTGCGTAGAGCCCCGGTTATTGCAATAGTTGCAATCCTTCTGACCTTGTTTAGCAGGCTTACATTTGATGACTTCGCCATAGCTGACCACCATACGGAAAGATGACTTCCACTATCGCCGTAAAGATTCATGATACAATATTGGGTTTCAATCCCCTTCTTTTCCCAGTGGCTCTTTAGCAGCAGTAGATTGCGCATGTCACTTTGACCGCTCTTTCTTCTAGGTTTGCTTTCCATGCGAGCTTGAAGTCTAAAATTAGACCCGAAAATTTAGCTTGGTGAGACGGTATGAGGCTTATCTCATCAAGTTTGGGTGGGACAAATCGTGGAATTTTGTACCTTCTTGTGAAGAGCATAAATTTCGCCTTCTGCGGATTAATCTTTAGTCCGCACTCTTTGCTCCATTTGGTAAGAATGTCCAGAGCAAAGTTTAGTCTTTCAGAGAGGGTACTAACAAATTAGCCCGATATTTTCATTGCAACATCGTCGGGATAAGCTACGGCTTTGCAGCTAGTTGCTTCTATTTTTGACAGGAGTTTATCCACCACTAGGTTTCATATGAGGGGTGATAGCATTCAACCTTTTGGTGTGCCTCTGCAAATCCTCCTTCTTAAGGTACTGTTTCCAAGCGTGGAGCTTATGTTTCTGCTGCTAAGCAGTTGTCCGATGTACCCTATCAGGTTGATATCGGCATTGCTTTCCCAGAGTGCTTTGCCAATAGCCTTGTGGCTGATATTGTTGCAAATCCCTTCGATGTCTATAAAAACCGCTTGCATATATTCTTTGACGCTTAGCGATTTTTCGATGTAGCTGGTCAGCGAGTGAATCGATTTCCCTTTTGTGTGTGCGTACTACGCATTAGAGATTGGTTGCAGAGTAGCTCTCAAATGAATCTCTATCAGCCGTTCCAAAGTTTTCAGCAGAAAAGAGGTGAGGCTGATAAGTCCACAGTTCTTAGATGAGGAGTGGGATGTCTTACCAGCTTTAGCCATCCTTGAGCATGCTTTGAAAATAGCGTTAAACCATGGCAGTGCCCTGCCGTTGATTTCCTGCTGGATCTCAACAGGTGGGATAGCGTCCATTCCAGAAGATTTAAAAGGTTGAATAGAGCTGATTGCCAAGTGTAGGAGCCTGTAGTTTAAAGATCCATTGGTTGACAGACAGCCTGGGAGCGTATGTGACTCTGTTTTATCAGTCACCTCCTCATTACCCGGGAAGTGCGTATCGGCGATAACGGCCATCGTTTCGGAGCTGAATTTCGTTCAGACACTACTTGCGTATTTGACAGTCCCAAAAAATGAGGAAGAGCTCATCATGACTTTTCTCAGACGACCGACATCCTTAGAGTTTTCTATTTTTGCACAGAAACTTCTTCAAGAGGTGCGTCCAGCCTTTTTAATGGAGCATTCAAGCTCCTTCAGTTTGGTTTCATATGAAGACCAGCTCATTGGATTCTTTATCCCAATTAAAGGACTTCCCTCTTTTATTCCACAGCTCCGCAATGTCACTGTTCCACCAGGGAGGCTTATACTTCACTCTAAGCTTCGTTGGACTACAAGCAGATATTGCTGCTTCATTTGGGGCCGATGTAAGGGTCCCAACGTCTTCCTAAAGACCACATATGTCTTCAATATTTGGAGGTCCACCTTAAGGCGTAGACTTAAATACTGGTTGGTATTTGACCCAATCCATTCTCCTTTTGTTAATGAAAGTTGGATTTACTGGAGGGTCAAAATCCACATCAAATCCTTTATATAGATGGTCAGAGAACGAGCACTCATGTGATACATGCCACCCTGAAGCCTTATACAAGTTTTCGTTCATTAGAGTGGAATCCAGAACTTCCCTACGGCTTGCCGTAATGATAGTAGGATCCTCACCTTTGTTCACTAGGGCTAGGTCGTGCCATGTAATGAATTCAATAGAGTAACTCATCCCATTTATTCGTATCGGTGCCTACCTAAATACGACGATGGGCATTGGCGTCCGCTCCGACTATCGAAGGGTTGCCTCTTGCAGTGGCTTTTCTTGTATTCCTCTGCACGCTGGTAGGAGGTCATCATGGAGATCATGTGCCATATATCAGAAGACAGCCCAAATGAGTTTGGGCTTCCTTTCCACTGCTATGGCAACGGTGTCCTGATCACTAAGGTCATGCAAGATCTAAAACACCAGACCGTCTTTTAGGATAACGCAAGCTCCAGGGCATACATATTGAAGTGAGTGATACTGTCTTGTATCCCTTCATGTTGAGCCCGCACGCCCGGTTTTTTACAACCAAGGTTCCTGGGCTAGTATTAGCTCCTCTCCTTTTTGGGACAGGTGGAGTAGCAGCGCGGCAGATGCCGCCTTAGAGTGATGAATGGATTATTTGGAGAAATCTCAGCATCACCAGACAAGCTTTTGTCTGCCTCCTCATTAGATGAGGACATCCCTATCTTTGAAAAAAAAATCGAGGGATTGGTGAAAGTCCCCAGCCACCTTTGCAATAGAAGTTGTGTTTATTTCGTCACCGGAGAGAAGATCTGATTCAAAGAGGTCCGCGGTTGACTCTGCTGAAGCTACTACAGTCACTTCGTTCCTACTCTCTTTGCTCGGTTGTCGTATTGCCTTCTCAGTACGGTCCTTGTGGTATGCTCGCAGAGTGATAGTCGAGAAACCTGAGCTTATCACCCCATTCTTAGACTCCAAAGGAGCTAGCGACTCCTGATTGAGGATTATAAGAGTCTCTCGCTGTCCATTGCTTGGCTTTCTTACCTTAGCTTACTTCCAATTGTCCACCGGAAGGTCAGCATTGCTTCCCTTAATTAGCTCAAAAATTTCTTCCGGTGTGGATGGCTCCGCTGTTATCCATAGCCTGGACCTAGACCGATCCGGGATGTATTCCCTGAAGACAACTTCAAGCTTTGGTCCAGGCTAGGCTACTCCCAATCTATCGATAGCCTGCTAGTACAGATTCGCTGAACAATGATCCGTGCAGGCTATGTGCTTGGCATGACTCTGGTATCAACCAACGTCCCGGCAACTTTGTTTAGTGCCTGGATTTGCCTCTAGTATGGGTTTGTACACCCGAAAAAGAACGATTTCTACCATCTTCCAGTTTGAAGGTGAGATGGATCCATCGCTGCTACTCCTGTCAATAACAGCCCATGCTGACCTTTGCTACTTCGTTGAAACTCCTGCCTTTTACAAGGTTGGACGTGATCAATCTTGGTCGTTTGGACACTCTGCTGATTTGGGGCTGCCTCATCAGATCTCCATCTTTTATGAGCTACCAATTGCTTTGAAATAGAGGTTTCGTGAGCCTCTACTTTGGTGGTTGCCCATGCAACGAAATTTTGTCCTTCCGGGAAAGACCGTCGGAAGGTTTATCTTTCAGCCTTTTCAAGACTTTGAAGGCAGATCTTCTGTCCCAGAAATCCATAGTACAGGGTTTTTCCTGCTTTTTAACATCTGAAGAAGAGGTATTAGGGCGTCGTTGTTGCATTGGTGTTGCCACTAATGGCAATAGGCTTGACTGAGGAGGTATTTGCTCCTGGCATAGCTGCCTTGGTGCATGCACCCCTCAAAGAAGTAGGGGGTTGGCTGAACATCGCGCTCTTCTTCCCACCAGAAGGACACGTCACTTTCTTCCACTTCCTTTCTGGGCCGAGTGGATCCTCTTTAGTATCTTTCGGAATCATTGCAATTGGGTTCCTCTTTGCATCCGCTATCTCTACTCGTTGTGAAGTTCCCATAGTTATCTATTCCGAAGCAGGGAGACCATTCGATGGTTGACATATTCCTTTATGTGGATATGTGCTCAGAGCTGGGTCAGGCACTAATCAGAAGTCTGGACTCAACTGAACCTGCACGGCCAGACTAGTGGCGATGGGTTTCGAACGTACCGCGAGACCTGCCAGGGTTTTACTGGCACGGAGGCAGCAGTGGCATTAGCCTGAAAGTCATTTCGGTAGGATGTCACACCACAGCTACCACCCCAAAGCATCAAATAAAGTCGTTAGGAAGAGAAATTTGTCCGAGAACATACGAAGTCGTGCCGTGGTAGATCATTTAGCGCTATCTAGGATGCACCGCAAAAAGGCGAACTACTTCACATCCCTTCACCAGGTGGAAGTGTACCCGGTTTCAAACACATGTTCATGTTTGCTGGTTCATACGAAATTTTTTGTTCTTTTTATAGGGTTGGAAAGTATCTTCACCGTTTTAAACAGTCTTCAGTAAAAATATTTTTGAAAGTGCAACATCTAAGGATTGCATTTTAACAACAATATGCTTTGCCCCATTATATATTGGTACTAGTTTCCCTAGTATGTTAGCCAACGAAAGTCACCATTCATAATAAAAAACATTACATAGTATTTTTAAGGGCTCTGTAAATTCGTTCTCTTCCAGAGAGCTCAAAGTGAAATATTGATTGATTTCGAATATCTGCATTACCTGCGAAAGTTGTATATGATGGTAAGAAAGAATCTTAAGCCTAACTTTTGGATGCGTATGCACTCACATCAATCAAACTGCTTGCCATATTTAAATTTATAATTATAACACAATCTCGTCTGAATTTTTTAAAAGCCGCTCCATGCAATTGCTTCACAATCTGTATTTCATTCATTGTGCTGTATAAAGTATATATGTATATCGCATCTGCTTCACGTTAGTTTTATAGTTAAAAGTGCTTGTTGCTGATGATTCAATTTAACCATGATGGTTGTGAGACCCTCAGCCAGTGGATAAACTTAATTTATGCAAAACCTTTTCGGTAACAAAGCGATCGTCGAACGCACGGTGGAGAAGACCATCTGGCGTAATGTGAAAAAGCGATTGGTTCTTTTTTTGATCTGTTAACAACACAGAGTACTTGAACGCGATCCTGGACAAATTTGAAAATACTACAAATGCAACAAATGCACGTTGTAAGACATTACGTCGACTACATTTTCAAAGCAGGTGTGCGAGTTCTTTACTAAAAGTTCACATCACTTAAAAACTTTGGTAAGATATTTAACACAAAACGTATTTCATCACGAGAAATTTCGCGGCGGTTTATTGATAAATTTATATATATATTTATACGTATATGGTGTTCAAGAATCATTGAGGTAAGAGCTAGTTTTTCCCTACCCTGAAAATTTCATTGAGCTGGTAAAAGGATTAAAAAAATTATACCAGTAGCTCAAAATAATTTGCTGTTTGGTTTGACGTAGAACAAAAACGAACTTTGCAGATTGCGCACGTATATTTTCAACAGTAGATTTACTACGTGCTTTTGCAGTCCAGGTAGTTTGAAGAGTAGCAATCGTATCGAAAATAGAAAGGTGAAAGCACAACGAGCATACGGTATACATTTTCGAGAAGGCTACTTAGTCTGTCAGTATAAAATATCATTGTAAATACGCTGATCATTTACTCATGGGTGAGGTAATCAATAGACTTTGCAGATATAAAAGAACTTGCATGAATTCATTGATGACAAATGATCTAGACAAAGAGAGCGTTGAATTTTAATAGAGCAAGGTGATTTTTCCCATCAAACGTAGAAGTGTACTTTCCGTCATTTTCACGGCGTTGATTGGAATATATTCAAAAATATTTTTCAAAAAAAAGTTTCTTTTTTTACTGGAAGTACATATGTGGGAACTTGGAAGAGATAATTGAAGATTAAAGCAACCAGACTTCATGTTTTATGCAATCAGTAAAATGTTGATAAATCCAAACATGAGTGATTGGGACAAGTTGTATAATCATAGAAACCAACTTGTGAGATTACTAAATGCCAAGCGTACAAACAGCTATGTTTTGAAAAGTGGTGGGGAGGGAAACCAACGTGCAAAAACATTGCTTGATAGTTCTAGTAAATTGAGATCCACTTGTAGGAATGGTATGTCAAACGAATGAATACCTTTCACTAGTATGTATAAAAATGTTTTGGAAATGGGCTTTGCAGCATCACCGACCGATTTGCTATCGCCTGACTCTAAACGGCGGGTGTCTGTAGGTAAGTAGTCACAGCTCAAAAAATATTTATTAACAGCAGTGCAACACAAACTGTCAGTCAGGTTTGTTGCCAGAAAACTTGTCCTCTTGGCCACGCTCACAGCTGGCTACAACGTTATGACTCAGTACAATGGACATGATTATCTATGACTTCACTGGTGTATTGATCAGCTCGTGCAAGGTTATGGAGAAATTGGTGAAGTTGAGCAGAATGTAAGCACCAGACAGCACTGGTATACCAACGCGAAAGAGGTATTGGCAGTTTTCTACTGAACTGGTTTGCTACTTTCAGCCATTATTGTAGCCTGCTGCTAACGCTATAGAAAAACAATGTGTTAATACAAGTAAGTTTATTTTTCAAACAATTGAGAATATACACATCAAAGGTATATTGAAGGAACGGAGAAATTCAGGAATAAATAAATTGGCACAAAGGGGATAAAAAATATGTTTGATAAAATGAAAAGAAATTAAGCAGATGAAATCCACAACTAAACATAAGGAACGACTCTTACACCAGAAAGCGTACAAAAAACCCATTTCACTTTGAGGATATCATCATTACCAACTTCAATATATCAGTGAACGGCGTTCAAATGGCAAACCAGCAGTTCAAATTTGGTTATTCGGGACGCTATTAGTGATAAAATATATTTTACTTCTTTCAACGGTACTGGCATCAACTACTTTTATAAAGGTCCTCAGATATCCAAGAAATTCTACGATGATAGGTGCTTCCTGCTAGCATTTTACTTGACAGTGGACAGTTCATACCAATCGGAGCGTAGTAGTTCCTAAATTCTTGATGTAGTAACGAGCGAGGCGAGATTCAGATAAGCTATAAAGAAAAGCATCACCTGTATCTATACGCAGAAGATGACGGAAGTGTTTAAATTGAAAAAATTTGCAAAGAATACACTAGTTTCTTAAGGTATGAAGACCACAAAAATATGATATTTTAACAGTATATGAATGATTTTAAAACAACGAATAAGATAAATTGCCTGCCAAATATTTAATATTTCCAAGAAAGGCTTCTAGTCTTGTGTAAAAAGGTATCAGTAAGTGCCTACAATTCACAAAACAAGCTAAGCTTGAAAGAAATCACGTAAAAATATCAAACATTCTCAGTGCCAGCCATATATCAATCAGAACTTATAACTTAAATGGCTTGATAAAAATCTTATCAAACTTCTATCTCGATTGTCAGCAATAATCGTTATTGGTGAATCTACAAAAGAATTCTTACAAAGCTACGTCATATCATATATAAACGTTGTTAAGCTCGAGGACATATTCGTGAAACAACAAGAAAGAACACGTTCGAAATAAAAATTGCATTATGCAGCAACATTATTACAAACAATACCTATGATCGTTCAGCTAAAAAAATAAGAAAGCCTCCATGTGCAGGGTTGCCAAGTTGGGGGTTTTCACCCCCATTTTGGGGTATTTCACATACCTTTGGAGAGAAATTGGGGGTCAGTGAATTATATTTTTGTTTTGGGGGTGAAATGGGGGTTTTATCAAATTAATCAATTGTTTGCAAAATGCAATTTATGAAATCTGATTCACTTATTGCACATTAACAATTATTTTTATTGTGCCATTCGAAGACTTCAAGTATTATTGGCATATCCAGGAAATTACCATTGGCTGAGATAAAAATTCACACTAGCAAGGAGCTTTCACCAAATTTAATTTATTAATATTTTTTATTACTTTCAGTGTCAGGTCTGCTATTATAACGTTTTATTTTATTCAATACTGTTTTGGGCAATTTTATGCACAATCTTACCGATTTCAGATTGCCAAATTATGGCTTTTTTTAATTCAATTGAAGTTTGAGTTCCTCTTGGTGTCATATTGCTGCCGTAATGTTTTAAACATAGATTATGCTCAAAAAATGATGAAAAAACACTTTCTGATGACTTCCCACACCCTTCAAATTATAAAAGGCAAGTCATCTCTAGTCCGTTAAGGCAACGCAAATCATGTTAGTGCGTGTTCCATTTTATCTTTAAATTTTAAATAAATTTTTATAGATTTATTTGTTTCAACCCATCTACAATTTAAGAATATCATTTAATTTTACATATTTCAATAAATTACACATGAAACTCCAAAAATATATTAAAAGTTTTTCTTTAATTTCATTATGCTGCTACTTGTGTTAATTTTAAGTCTCGAAAGTTTATTCGTTCTATTTTGACTTTAACTCACTATGAAATGCAGATGAAAATTTTCTTGTTACATATAGTTATTTGACAACATTTTTTGCTAATTATCAATGCTTTTTGTATGAACTTTGTAGAAAAGATTGCTCTCAAATTATTTGGGGTTTTTTAAAAGAATTTCGTCCGATTTGGGGTTTTTTATTGAAGTTTTTGGGGGCGAAGAGTGAGAAAAACCTGGTAGCACTGTCTTCACGTTGCAGTGAGTGTGCAGCAAGCGATCAATGCAATCAACCATGCTAGTCAAACCGAGCGAATTCGGTTCGACATATGAATGATATGTAGCTCGGTTTGAAACAAATGTAAATCGGTCCAACTCGGTTCGAGTTCGACTCGGTTTGAATTGGTCTGAGAAGTCGAATCGTATTGACTAAGTTGAACCGAGCCAATTCGGTTCGACACATGGATGATATGTAACTCGGTTTGAAAGAAATGCAAATTGGTTCGACTCGGTTCGAGTTCAACTCGGTTTGAATCGGTTTGAAAAGTCGAGTCGTTACATGACTAGTCGAAAATCTGTAGACAAGAAGCTGGTGGTTTGAAAGCAGCGTGAGGGACACAAACGTCAGTTTTCCGATCATTCTCTTTAGGTAAAAATAGAACCCGTAACTAGAAATTTGGTGAATAAACGAACTCAGGCCACACATTATGAAACAATGCATAAGAAGAAAAAGCTGGCTAATTTACCCGAAACTATGATAATAGTTCTCACATTAAGGATGCGACGGCAAGTTTTGACGAGGTGAAACGAGAACCGTAAGCAGCATCTAAATCGCAGGTGCCATATGTAAATTTTTTCCTGAACTACACGTTTTATCCGAATGGGTGTCACAACCACAGGAGTTAACTTGGGTTTTTCTTCAAACACATTCTAGGCAAAAAATAATTTTCACTTTCATGAACGATTTCCATAAGCTGTAGACTGCAATCAAATACTTCAAATTGAAGATGACGGTTGTAACTGAATATCCTGAAAGCGAGCTTTAACTTCAAAATCGGTTTCAGAGACCTAATAATAACAAAATCATAGATCATTCACAGCTATTCAAGAAATTCGAAAAAAAAATGGATTTTCCAACATGTTTATGCACCACAACAATATTGACTCAGAAAGTGTGAACGAATATTAGGACCAGTACTGTGTCAGATACAGAAAAATCTACTGTAGCTAAACAACAAGATTTTTTTCATATCATCACGGACATCATATACATATATTTAAATTATTCAAGGTTTTTTATGAATTTTCATTATTATATAGTTGTAATACAATTTTTCATGCATGGTAAGTCCAGTTAAATGAACCAGGTTTTTAAAAATTAATTCGGTTTTAATTACATCCATGTTTGAGCTTTTGTCTTTTACTTCTTAAAGCTTATGAACTTATATACTTTTTTTGTACATTTATTTAGTGATTTTATGAGTACCAAGATGAAAATGAAAGCGTTCAAAAATGGCTAAGTGGTCCATCTATACTAAATATGTGCGATGTGGGTGGACCACTTAGCCAGAGTGTTGTTTGAAGTGAGTTCTAATGGGCTTTCAACCCAGTAAACTAATACTTAAGAAATAGAATGTAATATTCATTTCACATATAACATACGACATAGTTGCAAATAATAAGATTTAAGCCTGAATTAACACGAACTTTTTTTCCATTAAAAAGTTCAGAATGATAGCCCCGTCGAATGAAATAAAGTTTAGTCTATATAATGCTTAGTTGGACAATAATTTCGTCTTCTAGTTATTTTTGCCGCAAAACTCACATTCAATATAATATTGATTACATTTTCCATGAGACCATCTTGAAAAAGATACATATTTAATCCAGACTTCGTCCTTTTTCGTCTAATTCTACTTCCCTTCACAGTAAACGCATTCGTCTTCATCACTGTCAATAAAACATACAGATCTGTCATCATAAATGTACAGATCTGTAGATATACCTTTTTCGTCCGAGTCTGAAGAAGTAGCTGGTTCTGAAGTTTTCAAATTTTTCTTTTTTTTTTTGGTAGCTCTGTACTTTTTTAGGATTGATATTGATTTCCCATTTTTACTCCATTTCTTGTTTTCCCTCATCTTTAATTTTTGCTATGTTCCGGCATTCCCTCATTAATTTTTGAGGCAAGTTATGTTTTCTGGCGAGCTCAAAGAGTTAAAACCCTTTGCGTGCTTCTTTTGAGTGCATGTATTTTTCTGACGGATGATATTGGGTGTATTTTTAACTTTTAAGTTCTTGTAATCGCCTCGAAAATCGAAATTGCAATTTTCAACATATCTTTAAGTTTTGAGGACTTCAGAGTATATTTTAAGTGTTTTTAGAAGGAAGTATGCATGTGTGTGTATGTACGTACGGACAGTATTTCTACGAGACTAATTCATGTAAAGTAAGTATCGTCTTCATTGAGGTGTCAATCGAAGCCCCTTTACAATCTTAAAAGCTGATTAGTTTTTGGGAAACTTCGGTCAGGGGTTTGCTGTTTTGACCCCTTGAAAGTCATTGCCGTCATCCACTATATCTCACGAACAAAACATGGAATAAGTGTAATTCTGTCAAATTTTTACAAAAATCGTTGAGCCGTTTTTTAATTTCTTAAAAAAAATTGCAAAAAATTAAGGATTTTTTCATAAACAGAATATGCAGTGATCAATGTTTATAATATATATATATACTGCTAATAATTCCTCAGGAAAAACCAGCAAAATTATTTGTAATGAGGATGTAAAAATTTATTAAAAAATAAAAAAAACATTAAGTCATCATGACCTTCAAGACCATTCATGTCGTTCATTATATCTCGCGAACCAAATGTAGTATTTGCATCACTGAGATATCAATCGACTCTTCTTATTATTTTCATGATGTTTTTTAGTTTCTAAGAAATCGTTGAAGCCGATTTTTAATTTAAAAAAAAATTTGCAAAATTTTTGGGTTTTTTCATAAAAAATAAATTTTTAACCTGATTTGCACAACACAGCAGTAAATGTTTATAAAATTTATAAATTTTCATCCGATTTGAAGAGAAACCAGCAATTTTTTTTCCATGATTACAAAAAAATTTAATAAAAAATAAAAAATTATTCAATGTAAAAGGTGTTCAGACGAATGATATTACCTGATTACTTTTATTCTAAAGACATTGTTCTTGAGTTAATCAAAGTTTATCAATATCTGCATAATTTGAGCAGATATGTAATAGTTTGTACGGTACCCTGTTTTGATTTTAATGAAAAAAAATGCTTACATTTTGCACAATAAAAACAAATAATCAAATTTGCATTTGTGGTAATGAACGCTTTGAATGGTAAAATGCTTTGTAGTCAATACTCTGCCAGATCATATGAGTAGTATGGATGTGGGGACTCTAACTGAATTTTCCCACGGTCCCCATTTTTTTTCCACGGGTATCGGATTACCACCCCACGGGTATCGGATTACCGCCCCACGGATGACGCCACCTGTTATCGCTTCCGGTGGCGCCATTTCATATCGCTGTCGGGGTGTTTCCCACGGATGACGCCACCTGTTATCGCTGTCGGGGTGTTCCCCCACGGGCAGGTGTTTTCCCACTGCCAGGTGTTTCCCAACCGCGATGAGTCATGCTGATGAATAGGTGAGATAAGAAGTCAAAGGTCAAAGGTCAAGGGTCAAGGGTCAAAGGTCAAGGGTCAAGGGTCAAAGGTCAAAGGGTCAAAGGAGTTTCCCTAACCGCGGTGAGAGTCATATCCCAGGAAACACCTATGACATCATCTTCAATTTCGCAACAACACGCAATATTCTGATTTCGCAACAAAATGCAATATTCTGAGTCATATCTCAATTCTGAGTCATATCTGAAACACATTAAACAATAGAATTATATAAAAAGAAAAGACCCCAACAGGAATCATTCCAGTTGCTATTCTGCGTTGTAAACCAGTATTCATTCAAAGTGAATTTTTATACCTTGTCGAAAAAAATAAAAAAAATTGCAAAAGATAAAAAGTCAATAAAGATTTTGTTACAAGTGACAATATCGTCTGCGAAGAAGTACGAATTCATTAAACGAACTACTTAGCTGCAAACCCCTGGTATTTACAAAAATTTCGGACTTGGAGATTGGAAAACGATACCGCATTACAGCTGCAGAAAGAATGGAAACGAGGTAAGACAGAGCTTTGTAAATGAAATAATATTGATTTTATTTTTTTCATTTTTTTGTTTTGAAGGTACGGCGAAGCTATTGTTGTAGACCTAAACAATATGAGGCTATTTCTACCTGGTCGTTACCAAAATGCAGCGATAAGGTTATGGAGGACTTCAATGCCGCAAAATTATCGTTGAGCTGCAGCAGTCATGATTCTAAGGACTTGCACTTCCATGAAACAGTCATCGATTCAAATGTATTTTAAAAACTTCTTTAAATAAAAAAATTATTTCGGTTAAGTCAAAGTGTTTTTATTCAATTAGATTTTCTTGTATAATAAATTTTTTCAGAAGGAATGCGTTTTGTTGCGCACAATATCCATCGTGTAAAGTGCAGGTTGATATTTTAGGATAGTGCTTTTTCAGTGTTTTCAGACTAGGACAGCAACAGTCGTCCAAATTGCAAACCATGGTAGTGTTCCCCAGTAAACTACCAAGCCAGTGTTTTTTCTCCGAGCCTTTCACATATATTGAGGCACCCTTGATGTTTTGATATAGATATTCTTTCATTTCCGTAAACGTTGTATTTCCGATTTCCCATTGCAAACCGTGATGATGTTCGTATAGCCAATTGGTTTGAAACTGCAGCTCTTTCGAAAGTGTTGTTATGCTGAAGGGGGGTTTTAGTAAAAAATGTCGATGAAAATCCTTGTTCACATCCACGATAGATAGTTCTTTGATGATAAAGACGTTGTTGTTGTATCCTCTAAATCCTTGCATGTCAATGATGAAAGGCGCCATGATTGAATGATTCGATTTGATTAGAGAATTATTTTTTATACAAGTTTTTGAACTGAACTAGTGAGAGGATTGTACTCTATTACACGATCATGAAGAAGTAAGCAATAAGCTGTTGTTAAGGCAGGTACATCTACAGATGTTTTGATATTTACCCTTATGTCAACTGCACCTAATTTTATAGATTCATTTTGACGTGAACAATCAATTACTATAATTGGTGCTGAATTCTTATATTCGTTTCGTGAGAGTAATGGTTGTGCTTGCACCCCGTAATAAGATTGTTGAAAGTTGCAGTACATATCATAAAGCAGAGCGAATCGATCACGTGTAAATTTTATATTGACGTCATCGTAAGGATACGATTCGGAGTTTAAATGTATTTTGATATTGGTTAAATCACAGTGATCAAATTTGCTGACATCTTTACTTTTGAGATTTCTTCGATTTGTCTGTAACGCTAAAATAATATATCGTGGTTTTTCGAGTTGGCTTGAAGTTTTCACATTCCATACATGATCTGTCGTTGATGGTAGAACCGGATATTCGTACATTTCCCAATTTCGAAAACTTACTTGAATTGGTTGTCCTGATTCAATATATTTCAACATTGACAATTTTTCAGAACCATCTGGGGTAACGTGTGGCACCTTCCATTGCAGTTTGAAAATTTTTTATGTATACATCATCATCACTGGGCGAAAGAAATGCGTTTTCATCGCTTCTAGATCTAATGAGAATTAGCTCATGTTTAGCATTTACAATAATCTTCTTGTAGTCTTCGGCAAATCCCAAAAATTTTCTTAGCGGAACAGAAAAGTTAAAGTCGCCACTTGATGGCATGATAGATTCATCTGGCGACCAACCGGCATTATAAAGCATTTTACTTTCATTTTCACTAAGTGATGCATAATTTTTCAGTGTCGATGTTATTCCAACATTCTTGTTTCGATCGATTTCTACTCCATTCAATTCATATCTAATCTCATCGAATAGAAAAGCGTTGCTATTATTCGTTAGTTTAGCAGTTGTTGATGTTGTTCCATCTGATTTAATTAAAGCACCTTCAATATAGATGAAGCTTTGACTTGGCAAAATACACAAGTCCTGCTGTTGTAGAGGTATTCTAATTTCATCACTACAGTTGAATGATGATAAAAATGGAGAGTAGCTATGGTATTAAATTTTTGAGATACTATTGTCATAGCTGACTTTACGTGTAACGTTCAGAATCTCACTCATTTTGTTTTTTTAATTTGAACCCCAGTAATTTCAAGAACTGCTTATTTTGTAATGTTAGTCGGGGTCTTACTCGATCGATTTTCCTGGTTGAACTAATTGTATCTACATTGTTGGACAGGTATTTATCATCGTTATATAACAACATTCTGCGGCTTCAAATGAAGTCTGATAGTTATTGTTTCCCCCTTGAAGTTTATTAGATCTCCGTCTTGGTCAATCAGCTTAAGAGTTAGCGTGCTTATTCGTTTAACGTTTACCGGCAAATAAATGACATTACTAGGAACCTCCACTATTTTATAGCCTGGTCCTACCTTAGGTGAGAATTCGTGGATTGTATGCGAGGGAATATTATTAATATAAGAATTTCCAATTATGTTGCAATCAATCCGTATCACGTTCACTTTACTTATGCTTACAGGTAGATCAGAAGAGTGTTTGACATTGACTTTTAATTCTCGTTTAGCAAATCCTAGCAATTGACCAATGGATCTTTCTTTGTTGAAGTAAACAGGAGCAGGTGACTTGATTTCACTTTTGAGAGTGTTATTATTGGCACGTTTTGAAAAATTTATTTTGTCATTGATCTTCGCCAACTGTTTATATAGATAATTTGCAATATCATCGATTTCGTATGATCCAACGGGTATTTCTATAACGTGCTTTCCAATGTGTAATAAATTATTGTTTTCATCCACGTTAGGTATAGAATTATATGTTTGAAAATCAATAAGTCCGCACACATACCCATCTTGTAATTCGATAGGTGGAAAATACTCTGTTGTAAGAATGGATGTGTTTCCACTGAGAGTTAATGTTAGTGCCATGACAGTATATAACACAATGATTGGGTTTTTAAGTAAAGTATTTATTTATATGAATGCCCTAGACAATTTACAAACGTTTGTATAAAAATCTTAAACATAAATGTCCACAGTTGTATGAGTCATAGCTTTGATATGTATTGTAGTTGTATTTTATATTAGATCCCAGATAATCTAGTCATGCTATCGGTGGAGGTAAATTACCAAAACTATCAAAGTATTCCACATAACGATTTTGTTTGTTGTACGCTACCCAATGGGTACCAGAGCCTTGAATATTATCTAAATTTACTATACCACACTCGTTTTGCATGGCAAATCCCTTTGGTAAGTTATTTCGCATAAAAACTCCTCTCAAGGTTGGTAAGAATCTTGCAAACTTTCTCAAATCATTCTCATTTAATGCTCTCTTGGATAGCGTTTTTTAAAGTTTTTTGGAACAGGATTTAAATACAACCCTAAGCCTTTTCTGTACGGCTTCAAATGTAATCCTCGACCTAATGTTATCTGCTCCATTTTCTGGTTATGTCGCTTTTTTTCCTCTAATGTATTTTTGGCATTATTAGCATCATCAACAGCTTTAGCTATTCCCGCAGCTCCACCTGATAAAGCACCAATAGCAGATAATCCTGCGAAAAGAGGAATTAGGAACGGCAACCAACTTTAGGAATGGGTATTATTCTTGGAGTTTTGATAGCTTTTTTCCGTCCTTTTGTAATATTTTTTGCAGCAGCTAAGGCTTGCTTAATACTCGCCTTCATACTGTTGGGTTTCTTCTGTTTAATGATTTTTCGGACTTTGGAAATAAATGATCCAAATTTCGGTTTATCTTTCAATCCCATTCCTAATTTTACTTCAGCTTTCATCATATTGGCTACTAGTAACGCGTTAGTGCGTTCGGCTAATCCTGCGTCTGCTGATCTAACGCGTTGCCACGACTTTTCAGTTAATATCTTATCTAGTTTGTGACGATCGCTCGTTTCTTTAAATTGTGAATAACCAATATCGTGCTCTTTACACGCTTCGTCAAGGCGATTTATTCCGGCGTCTCCTCGGGGAAGTCGTTCTTGAAGCTTCGTGCCAGGTCCACAATATTGATAGCCAGGCAAATGCAATTCAATCGGTAGTTTATTAATTAGAGTATTAATGAACCCTCTTCCGCACACGGCTTTTCGTAAACTACTACATAGTACATTTCTTTTTATGATCAATCATTTTATACTGATCGCGTAGAGGGATATACCTTGTTCAACAACAACTCATCGCCGACTGTAAAACTTTCGTTAAAACCTAGTCTGTCTAGTTTGCTGTTTGGTTATCAGGATGCGGTTTATACAACAACACAAAAAGTTATTGGTGGAAAATGTTGACATTGCAAATGAACCCTTTACAAATAAACATAGCAATTTATTCCCTAATAGTATTCGAGCTATAATTGTGGGTCCCTCCAACTGTGGTAAAACTAACGTTATGATATCCCTGTTAAAACATCCCAATGGCGTTAAATTTGAAAACATCTACATCTACTCGAAATCATTACATCAATCCAAATATAGACATTTAAAGCAGGCTGTTAAACCTATTGCTGCACTAGGCTTCTATACATTTTGAAACAATAGTGCAGTATTCCACCAGATAAAGCTGAGTCTAACTCTGTTTTCATTTTCGATGATATTGCCAACGAGAAACAAGATAACGTTCGATTATATTTCTGTATGGGAAGACATCATAATATTGATAGTTTTTATCTGTGTCAAACTTATACGAGAATACCGAAACACCTTTTTCAAGATAATGCAAATGTTTTGATTATATTCAAACAGGATGATATGAATTTAAGACACATTTACAATAATCACGTAAACACAGGCATGACTTTTGATCAGTTTAGAAACATCTGTGGAAAATGTTGGAGCGATAAATATGGGTTCTGTGTAATTGATAAAGACAGTCCCTTAGACAAGGGTCGATATCGAAAGGGGTTTGATGTATTCATAATACTATAAAAACATCGAAGCAGTTCAAATCAGTTCACTACCAATTCAATACCTGTTCAAAGCAGTTCTATACCTGTTTAAAACAGTTCAATACCTGTTCAAAGCAGTTCAATACCTGTTCAAAGCAGTTCTATACCTATTTAAAACAGTTCAATACCTGTTCAAAGCAGTTCAATAGCAGTTCAGATTACCAGCTTGATACCGTTCTATACCTGTTTAAAGCACTTCAATACCTGTTCAAAGCAGTTCAATACCAGTTCCAAGCAGTTCAATAGCAGTTCAGATTACCAGCTTGATGCAGCTCGATAGCTGTTCAATACAGTTTGATAACAATTCAATAAGGTTTCAGTCCAGCAACAGTGAAGACAGTACCAAACAATTCGAAAAAGACACAAATCGATTCAGGTACAGCAAAAACCATTTCAAACTCAAATTAGAACCTATTGAAAGAATATTTCAAAATATTGTAGATACCTTTCGAAATTTGACGACGAAATGCTGCTGTTGTATTCATAAAAAATGAAAAAAACAATGTCTGATAAGCAACAACAGACGCAGCTACTCAGTGATATTGTAGCAACAAACAATTCGATAAGGAAAAAGTATCAACAGCTGAAAGCTAACAAAGCTGGAACAGTGATTCAGCTAGAATAAGTTAAAAGAGCGTCAAAGAATTAGTTAAAAGAGCCAAGTTGTTGCAAAATAATAAAGACATAAAAAATGGAATTAAAGAAGAGCCTCCATCAATACGAGATGAGGGAAATAGTCACCAAGAAGAAGAAGACAGTTTTAAAACTCCTACACCAAACTTGAAACGAAATATCGCCGCCACAACATCCAACTCTTCTTCTACAAAAGTTGTTCGTAAATATGTTGCCACTGCGAAAGGACGAGAATATTTTGAAGAGTACATGAAGCAAAACCAATTTCCGGAGATTCTTAGGCATTATCTAGATATTTATGTAAATCAACCGTCTGCAATTGAAAGTGTTTATGGAATATATAGGGATGATGATGATGATGGAGAGCAGTGGAAAATAGGAAATTCGAATTTCGTAATCAATGGTAATCAAATACTTGTAAATGAGAAATCCTACATAGGAACTCGAGGTTTATACGAACTGCTTTTTATGAAGTATGGAGATGAAAAATTATATACCAATGAATATTTAGCAGACTATAAAAGTATTATTCAGCACACTAATGCTTACAGACGTTCTTACGACAGCAATAGTCAAATAAATGGAAACCGAAGCTTTAAATATAGAAAAATAATTTCGAAACTGTTAAATAACATCAACAATGAAGGAAGAGGGCTAAGACAAACACCTAAACACAAAGATTATAGTTTAATGCAAACATCCGACAAACAGAAAGACTACATATATTGGGATGATCCGAATGAATTAGTGAGTCGATTGCAGTTACTCATTGGATCGCAACAAGCCGGTCACAATAATCATAACAACGAAATTATATCGATCATTGAAGAATTGTAAGAAGCGCAAATAATAGAATAAATACGATAGAAATCATCAGCTGTTTCAAAAAATGAGTGTTGACAAATTTGGTCGATTTTCAAAGGAAGGTGGAGGCCCAAGGGACCTGAAGGCCCTCGGGGGGCTCCATGTCCGCAGGGGGTTCCAGGTCCGCAGGGGGCTCCAGGTGCGCAGGGGCCTCCAGGTGTAGGATTCGACAAAGCGGAGAACAGTGATTATATTCTTAAATTCAAACGATAAAAGCATCTTGGCACGCCCATAGATGATGATGATGCTATAACAAAAGTTTACGTTGATACGTATGTTGAGAAGCTAAAGGCATATGTTGACAAGCAAATTCAGATTCACTGCGATAATAATAAAAATGTTGTTGTTGTTTGAATTAACGTTACACACACACACACACACATATATATATATATATATATATATCTACATATATATATATATATATATATCTACATATATATATATATATATATATATATATATATATATATATATATATATATTAATAAAAATACAAGTAAACAAGCTAAGTCTTTTTTATCATGAGCAAACGACAAGTTATCAACGAATTGCACGCGTCTGCTCGAAAAAATTTTAAGCGACGGCGTGTTATTATAAAAGGTTTGGATGATTTGTGGCAAACGGCTTTAGTTGAAATGGGAGCATATGCTAGCGAAAATACAGGGTTTCGTTTCCTTCTTACGATCATTGACACGTTTTCTAAGTTTGCGTGGACGGTTTCCATCAAAACGAAGACTGGTAAAGAAGTTGCCAAGGCAATTGATCACATACTTCAACAGGAGCGCATTCCTAAAAACTTGCAAACAGACGACGGAAAAGAATTCTACAACAAACATTTCAAAAACATTATGGAACAATATCAAATAAACCACTATTCCACGTATAGCTCTCTTAAGGCGTCAATTCTTGAACGATTCAATCGTACACTGAAGAACATGATGTGGAAGGAGTTTAGCATGAATGGAAATTACAAGTGGATTAGTCTCGTTGATGATTTGACCAAGGAGTATAATAACAAAAAACATCGAACAATAAAAATAGCTCCTTCTGCTGTAAATAGCTCAAATGAACTGTCACTTCTGTCCACCGTGTACTACAATATTAAAGTAATGGGAAAGTCGAAATATAAAGTGGGTGACTATGTACGAATTAGTAAATACAAGCATATATTTGAAAAAGGATATACACCAAACTGGACAACGAAGATTTTTAAAATTCATCAAATTAAAATAACCAACCCCGTCACATATCTTTTGGAAGATTATGAAGGAAATCCAATCGAAGGAGGTTTTTATGAACTTGAACTGCCAAAAGCTAAGAATCCGTCGTTTTATCTTGTGGAAAAAGTTTTAAAAAGGAGGGGAAATAAAGCATTTGTAAAGTGGTTGGGGTTTTCAAAAGAACATAATTCCTGGATAAATGTTAAAGATATGGAAGAACTCATTCATTGTTTTAGTGTTAAGATTCAAAATGAAACATTGTGGTTATAATTGAAAAATAAAATTTATTTATTTGTTAATCGTTTATAAAATTGAACAAGCCTTTTAACTTCACACAATCTCCTATGAACACTGTAACATTCACAAGTATCGGGACCGCATTCTGCATCATCATAAGCCCAAGGACAGTTCACATAATGTTTACCAAACTTGTTGACTTTTTGTTGCATGTCAGCGTAGGCTTTCAAAAACGTGTAATTGTTTACAAATTTATCAAAGTGCTCCGTTAAAATTAGTTGCTTGCTATCAACAAAAAACTGTTTATATTCCTCAATAGAACGCTGAAGATCATCATCATCATTATCGTCTTTAGTATCCATCGTTGTGAAGCGGTTGACGGTTCAAGTAAAACTCATGGTATATGTTTGCTTCATGTTCTTTAAATCTAAAAATTCTACATCTGACCTATAATTGAGGTTGAATTGCTGTTTCTGTTCTTGTTGAGCCTGTACTTACAGTCATTAGTCGGAAAGATAATGCTACTTGAACCGTATTATTATCAGGTAATGCGAGATTGAAAGCTAAATTGTTAGTACTTTCATTTTCACTAAGAGTCACCACTGGTAGGGGATTACCTTGAAGAAAAGGTATTCCGATACTCAATACAACAACAAATATTTTCAAAAGCTCCATTCTCTGCTTCATTCAATTTTATTTATTTCAATCTTCCTAGTCTACATCCATTACAATATTATAATGTCCCCAAGCATATGTGCTAACCCCATCTTCCCTTATATATCGCTTATCATCTAAATAACTTAAAGAAACCTTATTTTTACATTCAGTATATAAATTGTGAAGCTTAGATCTAAACACGTACATACTACCTCTAAATATCTTTTTTCTAAACAAGCAATCTCTATAATCATCTAAGTTTAGTCCATCCATAATAAGCTTCTTTACACCTTTTGCTTTTTTAATTGTATCACCATTTTCTATACTTAAAGAATACATTTTAGCTCTTAATCCTACAAACTCCTTCATGACTTTTCCATTATTTTCGTCTTTCATCATACCCAACACTTTTCCATTTTTCAGCGGAATATTATATATGTTATCTTGGGGATACTCAGAAGTATCAAAGTGATTGTCTATATCCGGTATAATATCACTGTAAAAGTCATTGGTTTGAATGGTGTAAATAAATGAATCCGTATCCATATAGTTGAGAATAATTTTCTCATTATATTTGGGCTTCATGAAACGATAATGAAAATCATACATTTTCAATTTTGATAGACCAAGCACAGTGAAACGAAGGTAAGTCGGTTTGTTGTAGCATGTGAATACTCTATCCATTTGAATAGCTGCCATATTGGGGGTAAAAACGGCTGCACTATGAAAATTTGGCTTCGATATAAGATTTCGTGCGCCTGAGTGTCTGCCTCGGCTTTCCCAATCCGTCACAATCTTCACATCTTTCCTTTTATCCACGTTTTCCATCGTTTTGCCATATACTGCGTTGTTTAAAAGCTTGAAAAAGTTTTTCTCAAACAAATTTTTACTGGCTTTGCGATATTGGGTGTTCAAGTCTATGTTTTGCTTCATCCAATTCGATTGTTTAAACTGTAAAACTCTATGGACACGGGTCAATTTCAACCCATTTGCAATGCATTGCTGCAGATTTCGATAGTGAATCACATAATTTTGCTTGTTAGTTAAGTCAGTGATCAATTTCGCAGTTTTCGAACCAGGTGCTTTTTTATTTTCTGCACAGAAAGGTAAATCGTTATGCTCATCGTGCTTTGTTGTTGGATACTCCAAATCAACTTCCAATATGTATCCAATGTCCGAGTCTATTGCAATATTAAGAATACCAACCTCATCTATATTTTCAACCCACTGGAATTCAGAATGGGGAAGTGGTTGTGACATTGCCCAACCATATAGATTGTTTGCGTCTACATACATCAGATATTTGGAAGGATTCTCTTCTTTATAATCTTCCAAGTATTTGTTGTTAGCTTTTGAGTGACGATGTGAGCATTGAGTAATACCACCTCTGATTCCTCGTTGTATGAAGTGATGCATGTTTATATCTGTTAGAAGATCAAGTTTAACCGATGTTATTTTGAGCATGGCATCCCACGATAACCCAGGAGTTGCATAGTATTGGCAAGGGTCAAGTTCATAGATATTTTTACAAACTTTCCTGAAATTTTCGAAAACGTCTGTCAGAAGCAGCACATCTGTCTTCAGATATAATTCCAAATAGTCCCAAATCGTTGTGCAATTGAAAACTTTCCATACATTTTCAGCGTGTTTATAATCAATCTCATTGCACTCGCTATTTGTCATTTTGTTGTAAAAGATTTCTCGAGGTGGTAAACAAACTTCATTCAATCGATCCCACGAGTTAATATAATCGTAGGGAAATACACCCTTTCTTGTAAGCAGTTGAAATTTCTCCCCATCTTCATATACTGATCTTACGGTTTTCAGATCTACTGGAGAAAGATTTTTCACTAGAGCATCCAAACTACTCTGCATGAATCTGGCTGAGTCTAAGAACCTAAGCTCAATCGTTTCAAACTCATCGACTTGAATTCGTTTAGATAATGAAACGTATAATTCCTTATTAATGGGTATAATAGATATTTCCCCATCAATGCTTCCTAATACTTTCACAAACAAATAACAATCATAGCCTGAGAGGTTGTGAAATAATATTGGAAAGAATTTCGGTACTCGATACAATAAATTGCATTCGTTATGAGCGGGGCCTCTATATTTTCCAGTAAAGTGACAATGGTCTCGGACTCTATCATTGTCAAGCTCTTTTTTACAAATGTGACAGAAAATCGATTCCCTTTGAACCTTTTCTTCTTCCGACGATAGAGCATCCATTGACTTTGGGTTCTTGATATGATTTATATAAAACCATTTTACGTCATTTGCAATGGAATTAACGAATTCTTTGGGTGAATCTGGACCTTTGTATAATCTGAATCTGTCTAATTTTGAACCGAATGAACACTTGATGAAATAAGAGAAAGCACAAGGGGTATGTTCTTCGATTGTTGAGGTTGATGAAAGTGTCGGATTGGGTGCACATGTATCGACGTCTTGAAGAAGGCATTCAAAATCTGCATAGATGACAGAAGGTACCTCGAGTTGTCGTCCATAGCTTTTGTACTGCAGCGTTGCTTTCTCCGGTTCCCCCATTTTCGTAACTACTCTGCTACAGCTGTTTTTATGCAGTTGCAGTTTCTCACTCGACATAAAATATTGCAGACATTTATTGCAAACATAGATAGAACCTTTGTGTAGCGTTTGTTGACTACGAATCAACCTTTAAAGAAGAAGAAGAAAAATAATTCATGTATTCACACACACACACACAATATTCACTATTACATACCTTGAAATATGTTTAATCCAAACATAATGACAATCTTCGTTGGATTGCAGCAGGAGCAGATTGATGTGATGCGATTTTTCTTGCTTTGCGATATGATATGGACCGATAACTTATTTTAACTCTGGATCGTATCCAAATAAATTGACACTGATTGTTTGGTTTAATTCCTCAAATTTGCCAATATCTTGCACCTGTAGCGGAAACTTGAGTCCCCGAAAATCCAACACTATACCATTTTGAAGATGTATAACGCTGTCAGCAATGTCATCAATTCGGTATGATGTAGTTCTTTCTGAATTATGATCTATCGGACACATTGCGGAAATTATGCACCATTTAAAACAATAACTGTCGCGGTTCTTAATATTAATGCAAGCACGCTTATTTGCCAATTGTCTTGGTAGCGGAATATAACTTGTTCCTCTCAATGGTTTAAAATCGTTTATATTTAACTCACAGTGCGTAATTCTAAGGAGAGCCCATCCACTGTCTTTCTTTTGGAATTCTTCCATTTTGATTCGAATTTCATTAGCCATATTATCGAAAGCTAATTTCAACTCACTTTTTTGAATTATCGCTTGCATTTTTGTATGAAAGACTTAATGCTTATTATGCAATCGTTTTCATCATCATCATTCATTTTAATGAATTCAGCAAAGAGTTCAATGTTGAATTTGAGTGTCACGCGTTCATCTAGTGCACTCATCAGATAATTCACTAACGGATCTTCCATCATCTTTAAAAACTCCGCCGAATTTAAAAGACCCTCATCTTTGTTTTCAAAAACAAGAGTTTCCATTCGCTGTCCAAAACAACTTTTTACCCTTTTAAAATGTTCGTTGAGGGGCTCTATAGATTTATTTTTGTGAGCATTGGTTCACACATGATAGTTACAACAAGCACTATTGACTTCGATATTACAAAATTCACAAAACATTTCGAGGAATACAATTCACTTCGTGTTTTTTCACTGAGCTCAAAATAAAAACTTTCCTAAATTGAGATGCAAAGTGAAAGCAGAGGATTGGATATCTGAAAGATCCAATTCTTCCTTTTCCACTTTAAATAAAAAACTTAGTTATTTTATATTTAAAATAGATTTTCTAAATTTTAATCACTTTTATCTTTTGCAATTTTCGGGTGCCTCAATATATGTGAAAGGCTCGGAGAAAAAACACTGGCTTGGTAGTTTACTGGGGAACACTACCATGGTTTGCAATTTGGACGACTGTTGCTGTCCTAGTCTGAAAACACTGAAAAAGCACTATCCTAAAATATCAACCTGCACTTTACACGATGGATATTGTGCGCAACAAAACGCATTCCTTCTGAAAAAATTTATTATACAAGAAAATCTAATTGAATAAAAACACTTTGACTTAACCGAAATAATTTTTTTATTTAAAGAAGTTTTTAAAATACATTTGAATCGATGACTGTTTCATGGAAGTGCAAGTCCTTAGAATCATGACTGCTGCAGCTCAACGATAATTTTGCGGCATTGGAGTCCTCCGTAACCTTATCGCTGCATTTTGGTTACGACCAGGTAGAAATAGCCTCATGATATTGTTTAGGTCTACAACAATAGCTTCGCCGTACCTTCAAAACAAAAAAATGAAAAAAAATAAAATCAATATTATTTCATTTACAAAGCTCTGTCTTACCTCGTTTCCATTCTTTCTGCAGCTGTAATGCGGTATCGTTTTCCAATCTCCAAGTCCGAAATTTTTGTAAATACCAGGGGTTTGCAGCTAAGTAGTTCGTTTAATGAATTCATACTTCTTCGCAGACGATATTGTCACTTGTAACAAAATCTTTATTCACTTTTTATCTTTTGCAATTTTTTTTATTTTTTTCGACAAGGTATAAAAATTCACTTTGAATGAATACTGGTTTACAACGCAGAATAGCAACTGGAATGATTCCTGTTGGGGTCTTTTCTTTTTATATAATTCTATTGTTTAATGTGTTTCAGATATGACTCAGAATTGAGATATGACTCAGAATATTGCATTTTGTTGCGAAATCAGAATATTGCGTGTTGTTGCGAAATTGAAGATGATGTCATAGGTGTTTCCTGGGATATGACTCTCACCGCGGTTGGGAAAACTACTTTGACCCTTGACCTTTGACCCTTGACCCTTGACCTTTGACCCTTGACCTTTGACCTGTGACTTCTTATCTCACCTATTCATCAGCATGACTCATCGCGGTTGGGATACACCTGGCCGTGAGAAAACACCTGTCCGTGGGAAACACCCCGACAGCGATAAGAAATGGCGTAATCCGTGGGAAACACCCCGACAGCGATAAGAAATGGCGTCATCCGTGGGAAACACCTCCACAGCGATAAGAAATGGCGCCACCGGAAGCGATAACAGGTGGCGGCACCGGAAGCGATAACAGGTGGTGTCATCCGTGGGGCGGTAATCCAATACCCGTGGGGCGGTAATCCGATACCCGTGGGAAAAAAATGGGGACCGTGGGAAAAAGTGAGTTAGAGTCCCCACATCCATTCTACTCATATGCTTTAAAAAGCTTTTATCAAATAAAAAATTGTTATTTTTAGTAGTTTTGTTCTTTAGTGTTCGTAAGATTTCAATTACTTCCTCCATTATCTTTCGTAATGCGTTTTAGTTTTTACATGTAATAAAACCGATTATTGATTGCACATTCAATGTTTTTCAAGACCAACTGACAAAATCTCTTCAGCGGGCATAATATAAAAAACTCCATTCATTTTTTCTAGCGCTTTTTTGTCCTTCTAGCATCGATATGAAAATAACAACATAATACCACCCACCGACTGATCCGCATGAATATTCAATCAAACCAATCCACCCCCGTCCACCAAAAGCCTTAAGTAATCCAATTACTGTTATGAGTAGCTCTAAGTATTATTTTATAAAGTAGTATTATTTTCATAATTATTATTGTGTTTAGTATTCTTAATATTAATGTAGATATTACTGAGAAGTTGACCGTGTGGACCTCAAGGGTCGCACCTCACGGCTTGTTTCCATTAGTATTGAAGGGAGAATCATACCATATCCTGCAGCATTTGAGAAAACACCTGTAGAGTTACTTTCTGGACATGGGTCAGCTTTAGCTTTTGTTACAGGCACTTTGTATTGGCTTGTAAGCCCACTAGGGGTTCCAATTACTAGGGCAAAAAAAGAAAAATTACAACATTAAAGATACATTGTGTTGTTTTTGAAGTTTTTGATAGAAAGGCGTATTCAAGAATTACACAAGGATCGATCGTTATGATTCCTCAGGTTTTGAAACCACTTATTTCGTTGCTCGCCTTGCCTGATTTCCTCCAGACCTAAATAGTTCGCCAAACTGGAGTCAAATGATTTTGCGTGAATAGTTATTGGTCATGTTGCAACTGCAAGCTGAATCAAATTGTTCTTTCAAAGGTTTGAAAAACGAACGATTCAATAATTGTAGCCGATGGCTTAATTGAGAAGGTATACTGATAAAAATTCTGCCTTTCATTTCGGCAAACTCCTGCATTTGAATCCAGCTGATGGTAGACGTATGATTGGTAGTTTCCTGGGTATTAAATTGGTTTTCAATCAATAAAAATACATTTCAGTATTAAAATAAGCTCACATCTGAACTCAAGAACCTGGTGGCATACCTTTACAAAACTCCTGGTTTGGCCTTTTTTCATTATTACATAAGGTGGCAAAAAGCTCCCTTTCTACTTACAAAAGCTAAAATAGCTTTCACCATTTCTCTAGAATTCACACCAAGTACATTCCATGTACCTTAAACCAAAGCTACTAAACTACTAGTACTTATTTTCCACGACCGGATGAAGCTGTTTTCAAATACTTTGTTGACATTATCTATGCAAAAAAAACTCCATTATTACAAAGATGAAACTAGTAGGCTACTTGAATTAAGGGGTTATATCCACTTGCAAATCCGAAAAGAACATGTTTTTTGTGAATTTTTTGTGAATTTTTTGTGAAGAGGCTTTTTAATAAATAAATACATAGAAGAAATGTACATATAGCGTATTTAATGCATTTTAAAAATTCGCGACACATTACAAAAATATTCGGTTCCGTTGTTCCTGTAGTAGATCTCCTAGAGGACCTCCACAAAAAGGTGTCAGGCGGTGAGGAAGATATCTCTGATCCAAATTATCGGAAACAAAAAACCCAAAATATTTATCTTAAGGATAGATGAATACAGGTAATGATCGATGGAATAGTCAAAATGCGGCTTCCCAAAGAAAAAAATCAAAATTTTTAAAAAATCGAAATTATTGTCAGAAACCTTATTCCCTCGATCATTACCTGATACAAGTATCTAAAAAGATTTTGTGAAAATTTCAAACCGATCTGTTCAGCCGTTTTGGAGAAATTTTCCTCACCGATTTTGAAAACACCGTTTCGAGAAAAACGCGTTTAAGGTTTTGGGAACCAATTTTTTTCCAACTTACATCGTGGCAGTTCACTTTAAACTGACAAAATGTACTTACTTAATACCTAAAATTTCTAAATATAGCTTACAGGTATGAAATAAACCTTTTATATTCGAATTTCAAGAATAAAAACATTATGAGAAGCATAAACAAGGGCATAGGGGTAATGAGAAGCAGTTGATATTCCGGTTTACGCTTCGCCTACTTTCAAACGCTCGGAGACGTCTTTACAAATACGCTAATTTCTCTGAAACTATTTGCCGGGTCAATGTGAAATTTTCGGACGATATTCTCAAATATATGTGCATTCAAAATATGCAAAATTACAAGTGGATATAACCTGTTACGTTCGCCACGCAACGTGGTCGACCCACAACCCATAAGGGCAGAATGGGGGTCTGCCCTGTCCTTGAAGACCCAAAACCACCGTGCGGGTAAACGCTGTCTTGTTAAAAATTGATAATATCACGTTCGCCACTTCACGCAATGAAGCCAATTAATGAAATATTTTGGTATTAATGAATTATAGTGTTAGTATTGAGTTATATGATAATTAATGAATTATATTGTTACTTATGAATTTAATTGTTATTAATTAATTATATTGTAGGGAGTAAGTCAATTTAGGTAAAAGTTGAATTGTATAAATATTGGGAAGATGCACTTTTAGTAAGGATATTAGATTGGATAGCTAAGTAGTAGTAGTAGTCCTTATGGTGAGTGATCAACAGCCAAATGGACCACAGTAAACGTTTCAGACACTGCGGATAAGTTGCCAGCAATGACGGCAACAAACATGATCACCCAATCGCGCAGTGGATCCAAGTTCAGGCCCCGCCCGGTCTACGATGCGCCCCAATGGAGTCCCCTATGCGCCAGTGATACCCACAACCATTGGCACTGGCAATTCGCCATGGTTGGCGGCTGCCGCGAGTATTTCGCCGGACAGGCGGCTGCCGCCAGTATTTCGCCGAACAGGCGGCAGTCGCAGCATTTCCCCCGCATCGAGACACAAACTCTGACCAAACCAGTTCCCCAAGCTTTTCAAAGCTGCGATGGGGTCATCTGCCCAGCTGAGAGGGCATTCACCGCCGACGCGGAGACAACGGTACAGGGAAATCCCATATATAGGGCCGGTGGAACAGCTGACGGGGCTTTTTGTCGTGGTGAAACTCGAGAAGTACGTTTGGCGGTCGAGTCTTAGAATCTGGTGGGTCGGTTACGAGTCTTGGACGGTGCGGTGCGAAAGTGAGTGTGGCAGTTTTCTTTAGCGTGACCATCTGGAGGAGAACCAAGGAAGACCCGACGTGGTCCCAGAAGCGAAGTTAAGGAGGACGACGAGCGGCGAGCGAGCGAGGCCAGCGAGGAGCCAGAAGCAGCCGAAGGAATAGGATAAGGAAAAGATTGTAAGTAGAGTTAAGTGAATATAGTTAGGGTTTAGTTAGGTTTTTTTAGAAATAAATAAATAACTCATTAAATTAAAAATTGTGGTATTGTGTGAAGTGGCGACGCGGAATCGCGTTTCCGGCGTTAGTGTTCCCTTTGGTTTCAGATTCCCTTGTTGGTGGTTTTGGGTCGTCGTGGACCCTATTCCCGTTTCAGGGTTCGCGGACAGGGCACTCCCGGCGTAGAAACGGGTGGTGCCCTTTGTTTAAAAATATCTTCTCCCACACCCCTCTTCGCGGGTGAAGCCGGGTGGGATTGCCCAAACCGTGGCCAGGGTCGGCTACGGTGCAATGTGAGCGTTGCGAAAATTAGAGTCGTAACAAACCCATTAACACACCAATTTTTTTATTAGATATTTTAAATAGTATAACATGTTGTCCGTCTGTCTTCAATATTTTACTTCATACATCAAATCCGAATTCCCCTTAAGTTTCAAAAAGTTATCTGTCTATCAAAATAAACAAATTACAAACTAAATATGAACAATATTCATCTCATTTAAAGGAAGCACAAACGGAACATATCATGGAGCATGCCCTGAAACAAACATAGTGGCGCTAGAGCAGCTGGTTTGATAATTATATAATTGGCAAGTTTAACCTGGTCATCCATCCATCCTGGACTTACACTAATTAAATAAAATACAGAAAATGGCATAATTTTTCTATATCAGTAATACATTCTATTCATGAGATGATACATATGATGGTTTATTCAATTTTGGGTTGCACATCTTTTCAACGACGAACGCGTTTCATAAGCTTTGCATGTGGTTTTGAAGTTCTTGAGGCCCCCCTGTTTTGCGATTCTAGCTGTACTATGTTAGCGCCCGTTAAATGGCTTTCTACCATACCTGCCTCCATATCACCTTTTACGTAGATGAATGCATCGAGTTCTTACAGAATTTGACATCACTGTCTCAACAACGTAGACTTTTGATACTTTTTTACGCAGAATCAATTTACCTGCAGGCTGTCAGATAGCTCTCTGTACGAATGAAGCGGGGTAAAGTGTTTAATCGCAGGCACACCTGATTAAAAAGGCACAAAATATTGACCATTGTCTCTGGAAACATACCGTCAAAAAAATACGTGTATGTTGTTTAAAAGAGATGTACTCAAAAAATAAAGTTTTCTTTCCAGTCTAACAATATTGAAATGATTTCTATCTTTTACAAATGTGTTGAAACACATTAGCTAGTAACTTATAACTATTTTATGTTTTTGTGATATATTTAATGTATCCTAAAATTCTTTAAGCACACAGCGTAACTTTATAATCAAACGTTCTTCAATATATAATGGTAAGATGAACAATTATTTTTAGCAACTATCTAATCGGTGACAAATCAAAATATTTGTTTCTTTGGTGAAGAAATGAAAACTCTTGGTCGTTTGAGATTTATTCTTTGGTTATTCTTTGCAAAAATCTCATTCAGTACTGCATCTTCGATAACCATTCAAAACAAGCCTCGAGGTGCGACCCTGGTCAAATTTCCAGTAATATTTACATAAACATTGAAAATATTCAACACAATAATAGTATTGAAAATAGTTCTTCTATAAATAATCATAACTAGAGGTACTCACAACACTAATTGCAATGAGTTGATATTAATCATATTATCATCTACGAGAGCGTCCGTTGATTACGCCTTTTCTACGTTATTTGTTATCTAAGCGACGATATGGCTTGAAAGGCAAAAGGGTGTTAGCGAAAATGAATTAAGTGTTTGCTATTACGCGGACTGAAGAGATTTTGTTATGTTATGGCCATTTTGCATAGTTGCGTTCAAAATTTGCATGAGTGCGGCCTAATCATTGAATTTGTATTTTTCACGATTTTACATCAATGAGACTAATAATTGTTTCTTATTTTGCATTTGGTTTCGAAAAACATTGAATATGCATTCAAAAATCTGTTTCATTGCGTGCCAATAATAAAAAGTATTACAAATCTTGAGAGAAAAAGCAATTGAAATCTTACGAACACTACAGTACGAAACTATTTAAAACTACAGTTTTTTATTTGATGACAGCCTTTTAAAGCATATGATCTTACAAAGTATTTACTACAAAATATTTTATCATTAAGCGTCGATTATCACAAATGAAAATTTAATTGTAAACAACTTTTTTTTTAAATTTAAGTAGTTTTTTCATTAAAATTAAAACAAGGTACAGTGAAAGCTCTTGAGAACCTCCTCACATTAAGCAAATATTAATCAGTTTTGATTGATTTAAGAACAACGTGCTTAGAATAAGTGGTAATATTATTCGTATGAACTCATTTTTCATAGTGAGTTTTCATATATTTTTTGATATTTTTAATTTAGTTATTTTTGTAATTATTAAAAAATTGCTGGTTATTTCACGAGAACCGATAATATTTTTTAAATTTCATGAACAATGGTTTTTGGTTGTGCAAATTAAGTGAAAAACTTGTTTTAATGAAAAACCCTAATCTTTGGTACTTTTGTTTATTGAGTTGAAAAAGGGATATAAAAAATTCTCTAAAAATTGGCTAGGATCATATAAATTTCAATACGTGTTGACTGATACAGTATTATTGCAAGCCTCATGTTTGGTTCGCGAGATATAGTGCATGACAAAAATGCCCTTCAAGAAGTCACACCAACAAACGCTCCCGACTGATGTTTTTTAAAAACTAATCAGTTGTTAAGATTGCAAAGACGCTTCGATTGACACCTCAACGAAGTCAATACGACGACGATACGTGAGCTTTGACCGTAGAAACACATACATACTTCTTTCTTAAAACACTTTAAATATATTCTAAATACATCAAAACATAAAGATCTGTTAAAAATTTCAATTTAGATTTTCGAGGCGATTACAAAAACCTCCCATATACTGGGAAATTAATGACAAGCTGAAAATTTTTGAAACTAATTGTTATACCATTACGTTGGGCAACATATTCGAAGTGAAATTCAAGCTATAACTCATTAGTCCTGTACTTAAAAATTCTGAATCAAAAACATCAGGACCATAGGCTCATAGGTAAAATCTTCTAAGAGTCTGAGATGAGGAATGAGGTAGGACATGTATATTGTCATGCAATCGGTATCACAGTAACGTAAGTTATTTCCGACTTTTTCTAGTGCGTCGTAAAGCTCAAGTCTTGCAAAAGCAAATGTGTATGTGGCAATTGATGAGTTAACGCGCAGTAGCATATTAAGATTTTCTTTCACGTACATCATCTTTTTATTCTCTTATTCTGAAATCCGTTTTTTCACTGTACCACCATTCATAAAAGAGATGGTTTCATTATCAATTTCCATTCTCACTCAAGTAAACCATTTGCAAGCGATTGGTAGATCCAGAGTAAGGATAGCCATTCTTTGGCATTATATATAGCGTGACTTTCCTTCGTTAATTTTTTCTGAATACAAGCATTCAAGCTGACGCAAAAGTTACGTTCTTGACAAGAGGATTAACTTCAGTTATTTTACAAAATTGTTTGCATTAATTATACACAACTGAGTCGTAGAATATGGACTTCATTTGTACAATATTTTAATATATTTTTCCTGTTGTCAAAAACATATTTCGCTGCGTCGTTTTACCATTGAAAAAAACTCCTCTTTCACCGTCTTCATTGCATAATTGCAATACATTTCAGACCTAGAAAATTCCCTACATAGCCATTATTACTTATAATATTGAAAAATTAGGATGCAATTTTTTTGAATATAAATCATCACAAGACTTATCTTTGAGTTTTGGTTTTGTTTTGAGGCTGCAATATTATATTTAATTTGATAATCTCGCAATTATCTTCTTTTGACAAGTAATATTAAATGAGGAACATGCCACAAGTCGAAAACATTGTCTTACTCATTAAAAGTTAGTTGAATATAAATATGTACAACATGTCTTACAAAACCGTGAATGGATTGCATTCTGTCATACATTTTGCAAATAACCCAGGATTTCCTTGGCTGGTTAGCCTACCTTAATCAAACTAGATCACTTTAACATTGGGTAGATATGCTAGGTAGAAGTTGTCATTCACCTCTTTTTTCACGTAAATGATAACATTGCTGCAGTTCCTTAGCATGCATTGTCGAAATTTATAATTTATCTCGCCCTCGTTCCAGTGAAATTTGCTAATACTTTGCTGGCTTACGCATTCACCGTTTAAGCTTTCAACTGTTGCTGTAGCTCTTTAACATGTACTGCCGAAGGTTATAACTTATCTCGCGCTCTTTTCAGTGAAATTTGCTAATATTTTGTCTGTCCTAGGCATTCACAATTTAAGTTTTCACACATAACTTCTGGGATATAAATGACCATAAAAAATATCAAAACGTGAGTGCTACGTAATCGAAAGGCAAAATGGTGAGTTTTTTGACAAAAACTGTCCATTAACGCCGCACTCAAACTGAAATCAAATGTAAATTTCTTGTTCATTCTCATCATCTTAAGCCAACAAATTAAACAAAATGAAATTCCAAATAGTGTTTCAATATATGGTATGCATTTGTTTCGCACATCGTACAACTTTAGTCCTGCGGATGATGTGGTATATGTCATAATAAGAAGATTCACAAAAGTTAAAGAACCCAAATTTTCCTACAGATATTTCCAAGCAGTAAAGAGGATTCATTCGTTGAAATGAAACGTAGAACAGACTTTTATCCTAGAAGATTGAATGAAATTATTAAATACGCACAAATAACGAACATATGATTTTTCTTTTACGCAAATTTACGCAAGTAAGAATTCATACGAATTTGAACTTCGGAGTTCATTAAGAACAAGGTTTATGTCTAGAACAATATCTTCATTCTGCTGTTAAGACTTTATGGATCAATATTTCTCGTTACCAATTTCTGAGGGTAATTTTCGCCTCTTTTGATTTTTAATATACTCCCATATTCAAAAAATAAGCCTTCAGCTTTTGATTCAAAGTTGCATGGAGTATAACCGTCACTCCAAACCTTGTACAGTTTTTTAAATTTTCAATCCCCTTTTTACATTTTAGACAACTCCAGGTTTAGCCTAATCACCAGTTGCTGCTCTCTTATTTATGTCATGATCACATGCCAAAACTCTATTTGTTTCCATAATTTTCCTGCAAAATGCAAAATAAGAGTTCAAAGTTTTTTTGCTTGGAGTATAAGGAAGAATAAGAAGCAAAAGCAAATTTATATTCAGACAATATATAATTTTGCGAAATTAACTCTTCATCAGTCAATCGATGACATACTGGAAGTCAGAGTCACTTTGATTCTGATCACAGAGAGACAGTTTCCTTGGAATCAAAATTCTTTAGGCTAAGTTCACAAAGAGGAAGAGAAGAGGAAGAAATTTGCATGTGATCGAATCTTCCTACAACTAGTTCACAAATAGGATTAGAAGTTTGCTTGTGATCGGAAATTCTCAATCAAATTTTGAACGAAGTTCGCTTGTGATTAGAATAAGTCAGTCTTCACAAATTAAAAAGAGTTTGCTAATAATAAAATGAAATATCCCAGTCTGAAATTTATATCCATAGGTCCTGCAGCACTCATATATATATATATATATATATATATATATATATATATATATATATATATATATATATATATATATATATGTATATATATATATATATATATATATATAGGGTGTTTCGGAGTTGATGGCATTAAATGAAACCACGGAATCCTTGAAGAAAACCAATCACTCAAAAATCTTCTCACTGGGGGATTATGCCAGGTAGATAATAAAATTTTATGACGTTTGGCTAATTCCGAGGGATTACACAAATTATGAGTTTTCTATTTTTCGAAGGAAACAAAGGAAAATTGGCAACCTTTTTCTTCGGAAGTATTCAAGCAGAAAGTAAGGCTTTCTGTCAAGATAATAATTTTTATAGGTTAATACATCACTTTAGCGTTTAACACGGTCGCGAAAGTCAAAATTACCAATTTTTTTCCGGTTGTTTTAAGTTTCTCATTTTTTCATGTAAAACTGGCAGCTTTGGGGGCACTTGTTAAAACGTTTCTAAAAAGATACATTGACAGGCTATTAAACGCATCCTTTTCCAAAAGTCTACACATAACAATAAAATAGTTATGATGGTTTACACGTGCCAGGTCGTGGGTGAGGAGCGTGGTTACTCCCCCCCTTATATCTCGAAACCCCTTCCGATTTACCACCCCCCTCTCATACGATTTTTTGCTCAAAAGACTTCAAGGATTCCGTGGTTTCATTTAATGCCATCAACTCCAAAACACCCTGTATATATAGGTATATGTATATATATATATATGTATATATATATTTATAGACGTATGTATATGTATAGGTATATATATAGTATAATTTTTTTTAATATTCATGTAATCGAGCGCCGCAACTTCTTTGTTAGAACATGGATTCTTAGTGGTTTACCTGAAACATGTGTGACCGAGCTAAATCATGTAGAAGTTGAAGGGAAGGGAGATTAAATTTGTTCTTTGCCATTGATGATGTGAACTGTTTGTAGCGAAGAGTATCAATAAATTTATCGAATTTATCAACCCAGTCGAGAACAATTTGAAAACGCACACCAATAGCTACAAATACTGCGCGATCTACATCTTCAATTTGAATCATTTTTATTTTCGTAGCAAGGTCGGGGTTCTTTTCTTATGTGGCAATATGAAACATTGGTCTTGCTTACTGCAAAAAGTAGAGGTAGCACCACGATCCAAACAGGCAGGACGAAATAAAATATTTTTACCAAAAAAATCGGCGTGCGTTGTGGTTTTCAATACGTTGGCGTTATTTCTTCGAAGCGCAAAACAAAAACAAGAGTGTCTATGTCTCCAGCGAATTTAAATGAAACGGATTTATGAGAGGAATTGACGATAGCTGAAACTGCGTCTTCAGCTGCCTGCTCAATGCTATAACATGAATCAGACAACTCAGTTTTGGCAAGGTCGATGAATGTATTTTTCACTATTTTTGTCACTAAAAACCTTACATATTCTGTTGCTTGCAGATAAAAATGGACTGAATTGGCGTACAAGTAGTGCTTGCTAGCATGGAACACGGTGAAATTTTTTTTGGATAGTATCTAAATGTAGAATCCAATTACCAAATATGTCAGCCTCAACGATATGCTTCAACAGTGACACCCGTGTAAAGAACCGTACCCAATACCTTGCCGTTAGTCAGTTTATATCAACAATACCTTAAAAAGGATTCAAAACGTGTTTCGCGATATATTTGAAAACAAGGAAATTGTGACTACCTGTATTTTGCCATCATAACCTGGATGCTTTTCTATGACTCGATAGAGAGCCCAGTTTGAGGGAGAGTCTCATCTCTTAAAATTTCGAGATCTTCCACTCGTATCGGTGTCTGTGGTAAGCGTCATTTTGGAAGCGTTTGCAGGGATTGCAAATATTCTGATGCCCATCTGCGCCAGAAGTTGTCCTGGCGTCAATGAAGATATATTAGTTGGATCACTAGAGAGAGCTTGTGGTGGCCGAGAATTTAAACATGCTTTGATCTGAGTGAGTAGTGTTCACATCTCCTCAAAGGTAATCTTGGGATCACCAATAACTCGTTGGAGATGATGCTTCGTTCATTTAACGGCAGCCTCCCATAAACCTCCAAAGTGTGGAGCGCCAGGCGGGTTAAAGCGCCATGTAGTAACATCCATAGCATCAGCGATGATTCTTGATTCGGTTGAGGCGATGGTGAATAGTTGACGTAGTCCAGCGTTTGCTCCTACGAAATTCGTTCCCTTATCGCTGGATATAGAGTTTGGAATTTCTCTGCGTGATGCAAATCTACGGTATGCAGCAAGAAAGGAGGCTGTTGAATATGAAGACACAGCTTCGATGTGGACTGCCCTGGAAGCCATGCACACAAATACAGCAATGTAGCCTTTTTGTGATCTCTGCCCGCGACCAGGGCTAGTACGGAGATAAAAAGGTCCAGCGTAATCGATACAGCTATGCAGAAATGCTCGATTGCGTTGAACCCTTGAGGGTGACAAACTTCCCATTTGTTGAAAGGCGGTGGAGGCTCGATACCTAATGCACGGTATGCATTTTGAAATGCGCGCTTTGACAGCTTGCCGTCCTCACAATATCCAATATCGACGCCGTTCCAAGAGTGAGTTGCGCACCTCCATGCAACACATTTCGATGACAGGAGTCAATAATTAAGTTCGTTAGTGATGAGTTTGGTGGCAGTTTTAATGGATGCTTTTCGTCTGGATCTAGTACTGCATGTTTAAGACGTCCTCCGACGCGTAGAAGACCCTTTTCATCAATGAAAGGATTCAGCACAAGAAGAGCGTTTCCCTTCGAAAGACCAAGTGTATTCAAAGACAGATGATGTATATCTGGCGCGAAAAAGGCATGCTGATAAGATCTTATCCAAAATAGTCTGGCGTTGTCAAGTTCAATTGAATGCGTTTTCGACTGATAACGCCTTTTTTCTTTACGAAGTCGATATTGTTGAAAGATTCTTTGGCACCAAGCTGTTACTCGGAGCAATTTCGAGAGACTCGGAGCCGATGAAGCGAATAATTCCAAAACTAAAGGCTAAATTATTTTAGTTTGCAAAATTACTACGCGACGCTCTGATGACTCTTCGTGAAAGGATAGTAATTCTTATGTTGGCCAAGAATTCGATGAATTTGAAAGCCTTGTTGAAAGTCCTTGAGTTGTGTCTTTGTTAGTCCACGTGTTGCACAATCGGCGGGATTGACGGCGCCAGGAACGTGATGCCAAGAAGCATCAGGAACTGCTATTTGAATTCCAGCGACTCGATTGGCTACATAGGTTTTCCAGGTTGACTTGATCCAGGCTTACATAGTAGTGCTATCTGACCTTTGAATAGAGAGAATAAGGAAGCAAAATCAGTAAAGAGAATTGAAGCAATTTTCGACTTTCGTAGAACGAGACAGAAAATCACGCAAAATGCACCAGTGCCGTAGGTGAAAATCGTTGATTCAAATGGGTTTCATTCAAAAATCTATATTGAGTAAAGAAATTATTGGGAAATTAAAGTCTTGAATTAACAACAGAAAGTACAACAAAAATTTATTTAACTAATTTATACATCTATAATTGGAAAAGATGCTTAAATAAAATAGACCAACATACATTCTCTGGTCCAGCCGATGTTCCAACAATATTTCGATAATTTACTCCTTCACGTGCAGCGCATATATCTCAGTGTTTCAGATTAATTAACATTTAATTGTAATACGAATAACTGTAACCTACCTTGTACGGTAACACTGATGAGTACCTGCACCAGAATAAGGGAGTACTGAAGCGCAGCGCTGAGTTTAGTTTCAATCAAGTAGCGAGACAGTGCGCATGTCAACCATTAATACAGTCCACTTATATAAAGTAGTTTAAACTTAAATAGTAGAAAAGTTTTGTACATTAGTAAACATTAAATAAACACACAGTTATCTATTTCCTAAAGAAAAATAATTATGACAATATTTTTTAAAGCTGAAAAAATCTACTTACCACATTTAATATCATTTTCGGTACAGCATACGGCTTCAAATATATCCGCCTTGCGCCCCTCAACATATCTATCTCCTCGAAATGGAGCTCACACACTTTTCTATTTTGAAGCTTTGAGACACCTCCTATTATATATTTTATATATACAGTGTAAACTCTATATAACGAAACTCAAGGGACCAAGCAATTCCTTTCGTTATATGGACTTTTCGTTTTATGGAGTGTGGAAATAAAATACATAATTTAAGAAGATTGCAAAGCGTTTATATAGTTTTATTTAAAAAGATTTATAGCCTTATCTTAACAGGTTGCAATAAGTACATACATATTGAACTTATTTGAAATAATCTGTTTATTTTGATTGGATTTGTTTACTATTCCAATACCTATTTTGTATTTTCTTATTTATCCTGTTTACATTTTGGGATAAGTTTGAATCATCGTCATGAAACAAAACGAATTTTTCTATTATTTTAAATGCGTCAAGTGCTTCTTGTATAGTTGGTTGTGCGTGATCTTCAGTCTTATCCTCCTCTTCAACCTCATTTTGCTCTTCATGACATTTTCTCGCAGAATTAATAATTTCTTCGTCCGTAAGCGAAATGTTTGTGGTCAGGTCTTCGTCTACCGCCACGTAGGTATTTAGGTTCTCAGGATTGATTTTGTGCTCTATTAAACTGCTTGATCCATTCACTTAGCGGCTGGTCATCTTCACTTCCTAATCCTGGTTCTACTTCGGTGCAGGCAGAATTCCTACAAAGTCCTGCATGACGAAAAGAATGTTTTATTGTTGCTGAGGTTACTTCTTCCCAGGCCTTACTCAGAAAAGTCACGGCGTCCAGCATATTAATACAAACTTTGCCATTAGATTCGATTATGCTCATCAAAAGTTTCCTTCTGTAATGGCCTTTCAAGCTTTTTATTACGTTCTGATCCATGGGTTGCAGGACACTAGTCGTGTTACCTGGAAAAAATCCAAGCTCTATATTTCGAAGATAAGGTATCATAGGGTGGGCAGGACAGTTGTCAACGAGGAGTAAGATTTTTCGTCCTTTTAACTCCCATCTTCGTACTTCCTCTTCAAATAATTGTCATGTCATCCAATCCGACTTGTTCGCTTTATACGTGACCGATAACCGTTTGATGTTCTTAAAACACCTTGGGTTTTTTGATTTCCTAATCACCATTAGCTTCCTTTTTTCTGCTCTACTCATATTGGCGGCTATAAACACCGTGATGCGTTCCTTAGAAAGTTTACCTCCGATACAATTTTCTCCTTTGAATTTCAGGGTTTTGTCGGGCGTCATCATGTAGAAAATGCCGGTTTCATCAGCGTTAAAAATGTCATTCGGAGAGTATTTTTCCATAAACTTCGGTCACACTTGTTCTATCCAACGCTTTGTGACGTTCGTGTAAACATCTCGCGCTTTTCCACTAATGTGGCCGTAATTGATGCCGTGACGGTGTTTAAATTTTCCAAGACATCCTTCCGAAGCTTTGAAATCAGCGATATTCATTTGTTGAGCGAACTGTTCCTCTTTAGCTTTCATAATGGGCCCAGTTATTGGTACGTTGTTACAGCGCTGTTTATGAAACCAGGCGAGCATAGCCTGATCTATGTTGCTAAATTTTGGCTTCCTTGGCTTCTTGCAGGAACTTACTTTCATTTCAGCTTTCAATATCTTCTTCTTGGTCTTCCAAATAGTACATACTGCTGAAGCACTAAGTCCAAAACATCTCCCAATATTACTTGTCATCTCTCCTTGCTCTATCGCACGCATTACAGCAACTTTCTCATCTACACACAAACTTTTTCTTTTTGCAGCCATAGTTTCTTTTTCAAATTCAACTTACGAATGATTATACCCAGCTAACGTAGCGGTAATATTATTCAATGCTTAGAATTTTAACTTTATCCAGTAAACACGTGCCTAACGAAGACAACACTGCATAATAAAAGCAATAAAACTGTGCCTATTAATTCTTGGAATTATCGACATGCATAAAGATCGTTCTTCACCATGGGAACACGTCTTTAACGACACAAATATCCTCGTAATAGAGAATGTCGGCTTCATTATAAAGAGTGAATCACTATGAGGGTTAAAAGGGAAACAAACCAAGGTCCAGCATTGTTTACGTTGTAGAGAGTTTTTCATTATAAAGAGTGTCGTTATATAGAGTTTACACTGTATATATATAGGATGTTTCGGAGTTGATGGCATTGAATGAAATCATGGAATCCTTGAAGTCTTTTGAGCAAAAAATCGTATGGAAGGTGGGTGGTAAATCGGAAGGGGTTTTGAGATATAAGGGGGGAAGGAATCACGCTTCTTCACGACCTGGCACGTGTAAACCGTCATAGCTATTTTATTTTCATGTGTAGACTTTTGAAAAAGGATGCGTTTGATAGCCTGTCAATGTATCTTTTTAGAAACGTTTTAACAAGTGCCCCCAAAGCTGCCAGTTTTACACGAAAAAATGAGAAACTTAAAACAATCGGAAAAAAGTGCTCATTTTGAGTTTCGCAACCGTGGTAAACGCTCAAGTGATGTCTTAACCTATAAAAATGATTATTTTGACAGAAAGCCTTACTTTCTGCTTGAATTTCCTTCGAATAATAGAAAACTAAAATTTTGTGATATTTTGCAGACTTACTTTATTATGGAAAATAATAACTAAAGACCTAAAGTAACAATTTATTTTGAACTTATCATTAAACAGCAGTATTACTGTATTGCTTGTGATCACATCAACTGTTCAAAATGTCTTCCTTCCACAGAAATGCAAAAAAGAGCTCTTTTCTTAATTTCTGTGACTACATCGAAATGCATGAGTTCCTCTCTTCCTCTTTTAACTAGCTGCCTCAATTCTTAAATCTAATGCTTAAACTGATGATACAGATGTCTTGTACACTTCTTGCTTCATTGCACTCCACACATAAAAATTAAGGATAGTTAGATCTGGAGACCGGGGTGGCCACCTAATTGAACCATTTTGACCTATCCACCTTTCTGGATAGTTTGAGGCAAGCCAATGGGTGATTTGTTGGCCAGTATGACTTGGAGCACCATCGTGTTGGTAAAAAATCCTGTTCAAATTGATTATTGGTGTATCTTCCAGTAAAGCTGCCAACTTGTTATCCAAAAAAATAGATATCTGGCAGAATTCAGCCTATCTGGCAAACGAAATGGCCGAACTATCCTACGCCCCAGGACGCCTGCCCACACGTTTCTGCTAAATCTACGCTGTGTATAGATGGCCCTGGTAACTTTGGGATTAATAATATCCCATAGATGGCTGTTGTGGAAGTTGTTGACACCATCCCTTGAAAAATGTGACTCATCGGTCCACAAAATGTTACTAATGAAGTTGGAGTCCGTTCGATCCCTTTCGTTTAGCCACTCACAGAACTCAACCCTTTTCACGTAATCCTCGGGAAAAACTCTTGCACGGATTGAAAATGGTAAGGGCACTTCCTTCCTTAAAACTCTTCAAATTGTGGTCGCCGATAAGCCCAGCCACAAAGCTAGCTTGCGAGTTAATACGTCTGGTTCATTACATACTATAGATAGTATGCGCTCCTCCTAAACGGCGTCCCTGAAAGTTCCTGGTCGGCTGTCCAAACGCTGCGCTTGGAAACTTCCAAACTCTCGTAAGTTGCTAAGCAGTCTCATGAAGGTTCTGGTATCCGGTAATCGTCGGGTCGGATACCTCGTTTGATATTCCTCCTGTGCACATGCGGCATTGCCATCGCAAATTCCGTAAATGTAATGCATGTCAGCATATTCCTCGTTGGTAAAGTTAGCCGTGATTGTATATTTTTAGAAACAAGCACTACTTGATTCTTTTCAAATGACGATTCGACTTAGTTATGCAGCATTTCGACACATTTATACCGCTTTGAATTATCAGGTGCTAATTATTATCTCAGCTTAAAAACCGGTCAATACTAAAGCTGGTCCACCAAATAGCATGAAGAAAACCAATCACTCAAATATATATATATATATATATCTATATATATATAAAGATATATATATATATATATATAAAGATATATATATATAAAGATATATATATATATATATATATATATATATATATATATATATATATTATATATATATATATAGAGAACAAACAAAACAAATTATTGATTATTGTAAACTTCAAGAGTTTAAAACGCAAAATAAAACATTTATGCATAAAAATTTCGTTTGTTTCAGGTTAGTGGAATGCGATTTGAAACACAATTGAGAACGTTGAATCAATTCCCCGATACGCTATTAGGTGATCCATCGAGACGTTTAAGATATTTCGATCCATTACGAAACGAATATTTTTTCGACAGAAATCGGCCTAGTTTTGATGCTATTCTGTATTACTATCAAAGTGGTATGTATATCACTGAAATAAATATTATGCGTGCGTTGACAATTTTAGGCCTATAAATTAACACGAGACTCCCATTCAATAATGCAACGATGCATCAATACAAGCCTGACCAGAGGAAATCGGTCAGACGTGCAGTCAGCGCATTAAGGAAGTAAACAACATACGACACCCGCTGCTGAACAAAAGAAATCGGCTAGACGCGCAGTCAGCGCATTTAGGAAATAAATAGGATAAGCGCACTTTAGACTAAGTTTTTTTTCGTCGTTGGAAGGTGGGAATCTTCAAAAGATACCGATTGGCTCCAGCCTCACGATATGCCGGATTTCTACCGACTAAACCCACCTCCGTGTCCTTCTAGGCAATGCATCCAAGATAATAGAAACTATTTATATATCCATCCATATTTTAAAAAAATGCTTGAGACTTCCCAGACGATATAGATCGGAATAAGGGACAGTGCCTAATTTTCGATATATAAAGTCATTTATTTTCGTTGATATTAACATTTCTGATATTTTTCTAATTCCGGTGGAGCTTCATTATGAGCTTTGAGAAATTGCGGAGCTGATGTATTCATTTCAAGTTTTGTTCACGTATGAGATGTTTTTTGAGTGTCATTTTGAAAAAGTTGGAGTTTATTATGTCCTTTCCAAAAGGGTCCTCTTTTAGCCGTTCCGTTCTAGCATATCCGATAACTATATCGTAGGCGTTTCTGACATTATATATGTTTTTATCCGAGATTTTCTCTAGGCTCAATGAGCTATATTCTTTTAAATTTAAGTGTTTATATGTGAGTTTCGCTCTCTCCATATGTATAAAGGATTCTAGACTTAGCTCTTTAGCTAGTTTATACACCTCAACTCTAGCGGTCCGCATAGGGAGTCTGTATATAGTTTTATAAGCCTTGGCTATTAATCTGGAGATGGCTATTAGGTTACTTTTTGGAGTTTGACTCCATGTCAGTAGACCGTAAGTAACTTTTGACAGAATATGGGCATATATAATTTGAACTTTTTTGCTAATTGGAAAGAAGTTGAATTGGCGAAGGAGACCTACAACGGCTGTTATTTTTTTTTTGGAAGTTCGGCTATGTGTGGCGTCATGTGAGTTTATCATCGATTGTGAGTCCCAAGTAATTTATTTGTTGTACCCTTTGAAAAATCGTGCCATGTATTTTGATAAATGGTTGGATTTCAGCTTTGTATTTTTGGTTGACAACGATATATTTTGTCTTTGTATAGTTCATAGATAGTGCCAGTAATTGATTAGGTCAGTGTTTACCTTGCGTTCAATGTCACGTTTCGTTTTCTCATACTAAATGAGCACCGTATCCCAGTAAGCTTAGCACTTTTTATGGAGTTCGTGTATATTAAAAAACGAGTTGGTCCCAAGATTGATCCTTGCGGAATCCCAATGCCAATTTTTTCAGGCTTGCTGTAGGTAGTTCCGATGGAAGTTGTTTGTTACCTATTTGTCAGATAAGATCGCAGAAGGTCTTTTGCTTTCTCAAGAATTCCGTATTCTTCTAGTCTAGTCGTCATTGTTTGAGGTCCACAAAAACAGCAGCAACATATTGACCTTGATCTAGAAGTGTGTTTATGAATCTAATTACATCTACTATGGCGTCTTTGTGCTTTTAGCCTCCTGAAATCCATATTGGTTTCTTTTTAGAATATCATTTTGTTGTAAGAAGTTTTTGATACGGGAGTCCAAAATTTTTTCTAATACTTTACTCAAGGAGTTTAGAAGTGAGATATGGCTATAATTGTTCGGGTCAGTTTCATTCCCTCCTGTAAAAACCGGTTTTATCATTGATATTTTTAAATACTACGGGAATTTGCCGTCCGTGAACCATTTGTTTATTAAACCTACAAGGATATCAACTATATGTTCTTTAATCATTTTAAAATCTTCAATGCAGAAAACCAACGGGACCCGGGGCACTATAGTTTTTCAAAGAGTTAACTATGTTGATTACTTCCTGTTTATTCGTTTTTCTCAGATGGAAAGAAGAACTTGGGAAAATACTGACAGGAAGTGGTAAAATGTTTGGGAGTTCGAAAACAATTTCCTGACATATTGAGAAAAAATGGTGATTAAGGTAATGGGCAATTTCTTCCGAATCAGATACCTTTCTATCTGCGAATAGTAGCTTTTCTACGGTACATTTAGAATTACCGTTTGAACTACCTTTGCGTAATACACCGTCCACTAAGTTCCAAAATAGGCGAGGATCCTTACAGCTTTGTTCAATGTTTTTTGAGTAGTAGTCTATCTTAGCTTCTTTTATGATTTTATTACATTCGTTTTTTAGTAATTTATAGCACTGCTGTTTTCGTGGATTGAATGGATCCTTCATCAATATTTTATAGGTTTTGCGCTTTTTATTTGAAGAAAAAATAACTCAACTCGTAATCCATGTCCCGTTCCTTGTTCACGCAGGTTTCGTGAAAGTTGCAGACGCTTTAGCACCCGTTATTAATTTAGCCAACTCCCGAAAGCTGATTGGTCGGTTTTTCTGTAAAAGTTGTCTAGCTGTATCAATAAATTTGTCTGTCCTGCAGAAAATTATGTATTTTTTGTCGGCTTTTTTTTTCTTCATCGGTTGCGATTTTATTGTTAACCGTATCAGTCTGTGGTCTAATCGTGGCCAGTCTTCGAACGTGTAGGAAGTGTTTTCTATAATTAGTTGACTGTTTATTGCTATGTGGTCTAAGAGTAATCCTGATGCAAGTCTTGTATGTTGTTTGGTGTTTAGGATTTCTGTATTGTTAGTCGTTAGCATATCTAAGTACGTTCAGCAGTATCCATTATCCTCTAGTAAGATTATGTTTGTGTCGGCTATTGTTAAAATTGATTTGGTCGTCGAGTAAACGCTGCCGATGTGGTCAATAAATGTGGAAAATGTTTCAGAAGATTTATAGAATGTTCCTATTTGAAGATTTTGACTGTTAGTCTCCACTTCAATAACCATAGTTGAGAAGTTTGTGTTTATATACATAATTTCAAATCTCGAATCCTCTTTTACATATATCGCTGTTCCACCTCCTCTCTTGTCTTTCCTACAGCAAAAAATGGGATTGAAACCGTTTATGTTTTGGTAGGCAGTCTCAGTGTCATATATCCATATATCGCGAAAAATCATAATTTCAATTTCCTTATGTTCCTTTAAGTAGATTTCAATGTCCTCAATTTTTTAGCGAATGCTTTGAAGGTGAGCGTAAAGAATGTTTAGTTTATTTTTATATGACATTTTAGATTTTATTATAGTTTATGTTCCGTTTTGCTATCTTTAGACGTCTTAAACATTCTGGACATTCCACGGAATCGGTTCTATGGCAATTATTTGGCGTTTTGCTATTGTGGAGGCAATTCACACACCTTTTGCTGTTTGCTGTACATAAATCAATCTAGTGTTCACCTGCAAAAATAGCACAAGTATCCTCACCTTCACACTTGCTGGTTTTATGATTGTATTTCTGACATTTATAGCATCTTGTGACATTGTTATCTTCTGTAACAAGGTACGTGTCGAAGTCTATATTCATGTGCTGATTATTCAGCCTTTTGAATATTGGGCCATTAACTTCTAGTATGGCCAGCCATTTTCCATTTCGCGTTTGACGCTTATGTAACATATTTAACGTGGCCTTATTATCAATGGAGTGATTGGGATTTTTAATTTCCTCGTTTAACTCCTCCGATGTGTATTTCTTGTGGAGCCCTTTAATTATCAGTCGAGGTGCACGTTCCGCTGTTACTTCAATCTGGTAGGTATTGTTGAGTTTTCCCGTGTTTTGCCCCGAGTCAGTTTTTATTATCATCCCTCCATTTTTTAATGGTTTCGCCATCTCTATTGGGACCTTCATGGCTGCTCATTTTATATGAGTCCGAAATTCCTCCAAAGTTTTCTCAGCAGATTGTTCCTTTTTAGATCTTAGAATAACGTCTCTTTGGCCATTTCTCTCCTTATTTCGTTCGCTATTATCTTGCCTAGCGACTTCAGCATACGATATTTTTTGAGCCTTATTGGATTTGTTTTCTTCTATTATTTTCTCGATTTTTTCTCGCATGCTTCTTAGTGTTTCCTTTTGCAATTTTAATTCTGCTAACACGTCCGTTTCAAAACCTTTGTTAAATTTTTCATTACAAATAGTGCAGAACCATTTACATTTTTCACCAAGTTTAGTGAACATTTCATAGTCCTCCTCAGTATATTTTAGGTATCTGATGTGATACCATGTGCCACAGGCATATTCACACTGCAGCGTTTTGTCCTAATTCACCACTTCTTTTCGACAGAGTCCACACTTATCTGTTTTTCCAGGCATAATTTATGCATTCGCTAAATCAAAATAATCCTCGGTCTCAGATGCCAAAAAAGGTTTCATACACCTGATATGTGATTGAACGCTCGAAGATGCTGCCTGATCTGAGTTTGAAACATGAAAGCTGTGAGACGCGCTGTAGCTTTTTAGATTTTGCAAAGCTTCAAAAACTTTGAAAAGAAAGAGAATTTGCAGAAAAAAATTTTCTCTTACTAGGAGAGGCTCAGGTTATGGAATCTCAGATTTGGACGAAATTTGGCACATAAGTAGAAGACGTTAAGGATATTCGATCATTAAAATATTAGAGCGCAACACTCCTCCTTTTTTGAGAAAAACGTCCTTAAAGTTTTTAGCGTCGCTAACGGATTATTGAGTTTTTACATCTGGCAGAAGCGGTCCAGTGTAGGTAGCAGAACTACCAGCTCGCGAACATGGGGTCGTGTGTTCGATTCCCGTCGGGGTATTGTTTTTCTTTTTGAATAATTGTTGTCGTCGTGTGTTCGATCACCGGTGGGTACTGTTCTTTTCAATATTCGTGGAACTCCTGAACTCCAAATTTCGTCCAAATCTGAGATTCTATGACCTGAGCCTCTCCTAGTTAGATATTATAGTTTTCGCTGTCGCAAAGACCGTTACGACAAATTAGCGAAGAACAAAGGCAGGGGCTATGATGAAAAAATCTTTCTTTCTTGAAGAAAAACTTATCTTTGCATCCAGCGCTGACTCCACGCCAGTTCCCGACTATTAAGACACTCAGATCGATAACACCCAAACTGTTTTCACTTTGTAACACCAACAATAGTTCAAAATTTTCTAGCATCAGCTGCTGTTCTTTCTGTTATTTGGATTTGAAGAATAAAGACACAAGACTTCTGTCTTGCACTTATTTAAAAAGCACCAAGAAGCTTTTCATTTTTAATTAACTTATATCCATTATTACAAGAATCAAAATTGAGGCTCAGCAAGTGTACTGATCGCTTTCTTATCTTACCGAAAAGACCTGATCAAAGCACTGTGACCACATTGTCTCAGTCGCAAGGTATATAAACTAGACATGCTAATCTATTCCCGATTCCCAAATGCATTCACTACATGTACGTCACTGATGCCAGAAGTCACCTAAAAGTGCCCAGTAGGAATAGCATCAACACTTTTTGGGAAACATGTTCCGCCCAGTAGGAAAGGGAAAAACCCAGGAACGGTGCACATCGTACAAGAAACAATTATTAGTGGGCACAATTGCACTCCCGAAATGGTTTCGGTAAGAGAAAATGCGAAATCGTTCAGTCATGCACCGACTTTCCGCCGCCGGTTTCCGCCATTTATACATTTTGAATTGTGGCGCCTCGCTTTCTTTCGCCTTGCCAGATGTGCACCCTATATTTTGTTCATTTGGCTGCCCAAATTTTTTGGCCAAAATGACGCACGTAATGCCAGCTATGCGAGCGAGATAGAAGAAAAGCTGCGCATGGGTTTACCATGTCTAGTTTATATACCTTGTTTCAGTCGTGTGCTACGACCGCATACATGCGTTCTTATTGCAACCATGCCGTTTCGTGACTACAGCGACTACGACTGCCAGCTGAATGCCAGTCATAGAAGCCGCTTTTACCGCGTTTCCTTGCGAATAATCGAAAACGACCTGAAGGTACAGTCCAGTCAAATGGTCTGGTAAGAAGTATTGACTTCAAAGTGGCGATTACCACAAATGCATTTTCGACGGTTTTTTTTTTGTTTTTGCAAAAATTAAGCAATTTTTATCAAAATAAAAACAGGTTACTCTGAAATTAATATTAATAAACTTGGATTGGTTTATCAACAATGTCTTTAGAATAAGAGTTATCAGGTAAAATCACTCATGCGAACCTTTTTCACATAGCGAATTTGAATATTTTTTTTTTATTTTTTTGGTTTTTGTAATAATGTAGGAAAATTTTGCTAGTTTCTCTTAAAAAAAAACGATTAAAAATTATAAATTTTATAAACATTTATTACTGTGTTATGCAAATCAGGATGAAAATTTATTTTTTATGAAAAAAGCTCAATTTTTTGCAATTTTTTTATTAAATTAGAAAATGGCTTCAAGGATTTTATGTACAAATTTAACAACATTTCTAAAATGTTAATACGCGTCGATTTGCACCTTAATAGCGCGAGATATAGTGAAAGACTACGATGACCTTGAAGGTCATAATGATTTTTTATTTTTTATTTATTTATTTTTGTAATCAAGAGAAAAGGTTTGCTGTTTTTTTTTCATAAACACTATTTGAAATTTCTAAATTTTATAACAAGTGGCTACTGCGTTTGACAAATCAGGTTAAAAATTTATTGTTTATGAAAAAAACCTTAATTGTTTGCCCTTTTTTTAAGAAATTAGAAAACGGTTCTAACTATTTTTTAAAAAAATTTATAGAATCACAAAATAGTCAATACGCGTCGGTGGACCCAATAAAAATGCAAATTTTATGTTGGTTTCACGAGATATGACGCATGACAGACAGACCTTCGAGGGGTCAAAACAACAAACCCCCCGACCCAAGTGTCCCAAAAACTAATCAGCTCTTAAGACACTTCGATTAACACCTCGACGAAATCGATACAGCTTTGTTTACGTGAGTTATGCTCGTAGAAATAACTGTCCTCGAGCGTGCGTACATACACATAGAAACATACATACTTCTTTCTAAAAACACTATAAAAATATTCAAAGGACCTCAAAACGTAAAGAAATGTTGAAAATTTCAATTTCGATTTTCGAGGCGATTACAAGAACATCTCATTTACTGGGAAGTTAAAAATAGTAGTATCTCATGAAAAAGTGGAATTAGAAAATATTAATCGTATCATCTAAGGGAGTGTCGATTAATGACGTGAAACCTTTGGTAGATGGTCGTTCGTATTGCATCTTCACGCGGATCAATTGAATGAGGAACAGGTTTTTTTGTTCTACATAGTTTGTTATTTTCATATTATTGCTTGAAAAACAACAAGGCACTTGCGAAATTGGGATCGAATTGATTGAATGATGTTGTCGTTGTTACGCCGACTGAAGAAATTCAGCCGAGTGACGACTTTGCCGATTAGTAAAGCCCACAATGTCCATGGCTACTGCATTGTTATCGAATCTGTACTTTCTCACAATCTTGCAATCATGAGACTGATAATTATTTCATTTTCTGCAGTTCACCTTCAGCAACATTAAATAATCACGTTTTACTTAAATGAATTTTTTTCAAGTTTTATGGAAGACGATGCAAGAAGTTATCAGAATTTTACGCACCCTAAAAAATAAACTTATCAATTACTACAAGATATACTTTTCGAAGTGAGGAAAGCTTTTTAGAACAAATGATTTTCAAATATACTAACCACCATTGTATCTGTTCTTTTATACCATTTTCATTTCGAACACTATTAATTACTTCTTATTTTAAAGTTGATCATCAAACAACACGTAATACGCAATAAAAAGTCAACGTCTGGTTATACGTAAAACAAAAAAAAATCTAAGATAGAAAAAATAATAACTAAAATTTCCGTCGAAATTTTAAACCTAATGAACTTCAACCATTTGGCATATGGTCCTTAAATATTTATTGGACGCTTTTTTATTCATTATACATATTCACTGCTTATTGTTTCTGTATGAATGTTTTTGTAATTTTGGCAAGCCTAGGCTGTTTTATTTGATGAGAACTTAAAACATCTGATTGTTAAAAGCAATGATTGCCAGAAATGCAAATTAGAAAGAAGAGATTTCTTTTGAAACCAGAGTAAGTGAAATTATCTAGTATTATTCTTATCAACATTTATTATGAATGGCATATTTTTTTTGGTATAAATATGTTTTGCAATTATGAAAAACGTTGTTTTTTGCTAAATAAGACTCCAGCATATTCCAAACATCCAACTTTTCAAAGCTTTGATTACCAAAAACGTGAATTCGATTGAAATATAGACGGCTTTTTTCAATTTAAGGCAGCGTTTTCATTAAATAAAAAAAGAACCATTAAAATTACTGAAAATCTGCTCAAATTATGCAAATATCAGAACGCTTTGATTGATTTAACAACCATGTCTTTCGGCTAAGAGACATCAGGTAGTATTATTCTTATCAACATCTTATTCGCTGTGATTATTTTGTTTTTTGTGGAAAAAAATTTCTGAATTTTTTAAAGGAACTGTTAAGAATAGATATTGAATAAACAAATTTTATGTTTTCGTTGTGACAGGTGAATTTTTTTTTTTTATTAAATTAAATAATGACTCCAATAATTTTATTCCAATTTTTTGGAACTATGCAATTACTCATACGGTTCGATTGAAATCTTCACAATGCGAGTCCAAAATTTGCGTGAGACAACGTAAATGACAGAGATGACCTTGAAGTGTTCACAACAAAAAAATTACCCGACTGAAGTATCTTAAAATCTAATCAACTCTTGAAAAGGCAAATACGCTTCGAATGACTAAACGGAATCAATAAGCCTTTGCTTACGTAAAATATGCTCAAAGAAAAAAAATTGTTTGCGAACACACATTCAAAGTTCTTTCCAAAACACTTAAAATATACTCTGAAGACTTCAAAACGTGAAGAAAGTCAAGTCATCGTGCAACAACCGAGACTATCGGAGGTGTTGCGTTTACTTGTGCAACAATTTATTTCGATAGGGACGCGATATTTTCGTGCGAACTTAGTAGGCCATCACGAGCGTTTGCAGTGACATATTGTTGACGTCGATGAGACGGGACAGTTTTTGAATTAGAAATTTTGAATCTGTGGAACAAACAGAACGAAATTAAATGATATACCCTCCAAAATATCATGTAAGTGCGAAGTGTTACAACGAATATTTTCTTTGATAAAGTGGTGAAGTGAAAAAACAACTTATTCAGAACTTTTGTACAGTCGCTGACTACGAAGTGGGATAATGGTTACGTGTGAAGGCAAGAAGAAGAAATATATTGTGTCAAAGGACGAGGAAAGTATTCAAAATTCAGGATAGACACGAAATTTTTTTCTCAAGTTCGAGTGGCGATAGTGCTCAAAAAGGAGCAGGTAGACGAAGACAATTTAATAGCCAGGCAGTATGCTTAACTGTTTGAGCAAAGAAAAAAACTTTTTGAGCAGAAAGTTCTCATCGAATAACTAGGAACAATGATAGACAAACTGCAATTGACATTGAACAAACTAGCAGACAATAAAAAACCAATAAATGCTAGGCGCAAGTGCAAGCATAATTTAACTACAACAAACTCATCAAACAGTGACGAAGATAGAACGACAGAATGTGACACAATTCAATCGAACTCAACAGACACAGACGCAACAGTAACACAACAAGTGGAGGTAGTAGTTCCCAACAAGGAGGTGCTTTTATCACTTTCAAACCCTAAAAATACTGAAAAATCGACGGCATCTCCTCGTCCCAAAGCTGGAACATCCCAGCCTTAGCAAGACGCTAAGTGGCCAAAATTTACAATAAGAGAACCACCACAAACAAAGAATTCGGGATCAGTCTCCACAATTCTGAGGCAACGCGAAAAGTGGCCTCAGATGCAAAGGGAACTAAAGACACAAAGTATCAAGTACGTGACTGCCAAACAGCTTTTTATGGATCATAAAATTCAATATAAACCCATCTGCTCCCAGAGGAAAACAAACGTAATGTGACGTCAGAGACTTTTATGCTTTATACCACCATATGTAATGCTACAAAATGGCACCCAATTTTTTTTAAAATTCCTCTACTCAAGGACGGAGCTGAACTCTGTGAAAACTTTTAAGTCCCTGACAATAATGAAATAACGCTAATTGTTTGTTTGAAGTACTTTATTTAAATTTACAATATATTGAATCTATATCGAATATCGCGGATGATCAAAAAGGCGTGCGGTCGCGATGGCTGCCGTTGATCGAGAGAATAATTACATTTTGTGTCCTTACGCTACTTGCATCGCTAATTTTGTCTACCAGATGTGCTGTTGTCGCAACATAGTCGCCAAAATATCCTTCTCCTAGCAACTCAATCAATTGGATTTTGACTGTTTGATAATTTCAACAGTCTTTTATCCGGTTGAGTTGCGAATTTGATGTGCTTGGTGGCTGGATACGTTTGAAGTGGTCTGGGAAAGTTCGTAGATGAAGTTGATGGAGTCGATCTCGAAGCCTTCGGTGTAGTTGCATGTCTTTCGATGTAAGCTGGTTTAATTCTTACCGAAGAGATAGTTTCGGATTTTCCATTTACGTTGATTCGAAAAACACGATCTGAGAGCTGTTCTTCGATTTCAAAAGGGCCGTCGTATGGTTGCTTGCATGATATTTTGGTGGAGTCGACTTGGACGAAAACGTGCGTACAGGTATCCAAATCCAGGTACAGGTATACAAATGCTTTTGACCGACTATGATGTATTGTAGGTGTTGGTTTGATTTGCTTCATGAGCAGTTGGAATTTTCTTGCAAATACCGTAGGTTCCAAAGGAGGCTCGTCCAAATCGTCGACGAAAATTTCTCCAGGAATACGTAAAATCGTTCCATAAGCCAACACGGCTGCTGTTGCGTGGATGTCTGGTTTGAAACTCGTCCATAATCCTAACAAGACAAGTTTTGGAATTTCGGCCAACTCTCTATTTTGATGGCACATGATGGACGCTTTTAGCGATCGATGCCATCGCTCAACAAGGCCATTTGATGCTGGATGGTAGGTGGTTGTTCTGTTTCTGGAACATCCAATTAATTTTGTGAATGAATCAAAAAGTTGAGATTCAAGTTGCGAGCCTGGGTCAGTCGTTATCGTTTCAGGCGCTCCGAATCTTGAAACCCAGTTGTTGAAAAATGCAGTCGCTACGGTGTCGACAGTTAAATCAACGATCAGTATTGCTTCGGGCCAACGTGTGAAACGATCAATTATCGTAAGGCAATACTTGTAGCCTTTGGAGATTGGCATTATGATTATGTCGAGATGTATATGACGAAATCGTTGTGAAGGAACAGGAATCGATTCAGGAACATTTTTCTGGTGACGTCCAACCTTTCTTTTCTGGCAAAGAAGACATGTTTTCGCCCATTTGTGAATGTCTTTACTCATTCTAGGCCATACATGCTTTTCACATACTGCGCGTTTTGTAGCTCTTCCGCTGGGATGTGACATGGAATGGAATAAATCGAAGAATTCATTTCTCATTGTTTTCGGGATGTAAACTCGTGTGGTGTCTGTTGACACGTCGCAGTAAACGGGTGTTTCAAATTTACCAACTCGCAATGGCGTTAAACGAAGTGAGGAAGTCTCTTTCAGAAGATGTTGAAGCGAGGTCTTGAAAATCGATAGATGATGGCATGGTTATCTCTTCGATACGCGATAGAGTATCGGCTACGATATTATCCTTGCCTTTTATGTGGATCAATTTTGTCGAAAATTGTCCGATAAAATCCAGTTGCCGAAGTTGACGAGGTGAGGCTTTATCGGGTTTTTGTACGAAAGCGTACGTCAGTGGCTTATGGTCGGTGAAAATTCTCAATTCTCTGCCTTCGATCAAGTGTCGGAAAAATTTGATGGCTTGGAACACTGTAAGAAGTTCGCGATCGTGCGTACTATATCGCTTCTGCGTTTTATCGATCTTTCGGAAAAAAAACCAAATGGCATTAATTGCCCGTTGACTTCTTGTTTTAGCGCAGCTCCAACTGCTACTTCAGATGCATCGCAGTGTAGTTTAAGTGGAACGTTTTTGACAGGATAATAAAACGACGTTTGCTATTAGCTCCTTACATTTTTCGAAGGATTTCTTCGCAGCCGCGGTCCATTGCACTGGTCGTATATCCCTTTTATGCGTTCCGCTGATGAGGTCAAGCAGTGGCGCGTGTACATGGGCTGCGTGCGGAATGCAACTTCGATTAAAGGTCATAGTTCCTATGAACCGGCGAAGCTCCTCGATATTTTTAGGCTGTTCAAATTTGGCCAGAGCCTCAATTCAGTCCTGCGGGGGTCGAATGCCTTGTGTGTTGACGATGAACCCTAAATATCGAAGTTCTGGCTGTCCGAAAATGCATTTCGCTACGTTGATGCTCAAACCGCATTTTTTGAGACGTTCCAAAATCGATATCAAATGCTCACGATGCTGTTGCGGACTTTTCGATGCGATGAGAATATCATCAATATAACAGGGGCAAAAATATAAACCACGTAAAACTTTATCTATAAACCGCTGAAATGTTTGTGCGGCGTTACATAAACCGAAAATCATCACTTTAATCCCGAATAACCCGAACAGTGTGATAACGGCGGTCTTTTGGCGGTCTTCGGGTGCAATCGGAATTTGATGGCACGCTCTGTTAAGGTCCTGTGTAGAAAAAACTGTGCAGCCAGCCAATTGGGACGTGAAGTCGTCGAAATGGGGAATCGGGTATCGATCTGGAATGGTGATACTATTTATTCGTCGATAATTCCCGCAAGGTCGCCATTCGCCAGTTTTTTTCCGAACTAAATGCAATGGAGAGGCCCATTCGCTATCTGATGGTTGGCAAATTTCTTTTTTCAGCATGAAGTCGAATTCTTCTTTTGCTGCTTTAAGCTTCTCACCAGATAATCTTCGAGCACGCTCTGCAATTGGGGCACCTTTTGTCAAGGTATGGTGTTGAATTGCATGCGGCACTGCTTTTCGCACACCAAATCGCGTGACAGTTAGTTACATTACATGTGTAGATAGTCGGCGTTTTCCTTGCAACCAATGGCGCTGTGGTTTTCAGCTTAATCGTTTGGTCAATAAGTCTTTTGGCTTTCAAATCGACTATTAAACCATGATGACGTAAGAAATCGGCTCCAAGGATTGCCTGTGAGACATTTGCTACAGCAAAAAACCAATTAAATTCGCGCCGTAATCCTAATTCGACCGCTAAGTTTTTTGAACCGTATGTATTGATGACTGAGCCGTTCGCAGCGTAAAGTTTTAGATCGGAGGAATTCCGTTTGTTTAATGACGATTTGGGTAGGACCAATATTTCCGCTCCTGTGTCGATCAAGAATTTATATCCTGACTTTCTGTCATATATTAATAAGCGGCTAGTATTTTCGCTGCAACATGCGTCCGCCGATTCACATGCCGTCAGAACTAGTTTTTTGGCTGCTCCGATTTGATGCAGGGTTCACGACATTTTCTTGCGCGATCACCAAATTTGGAGTGGTAAAAACACATTCCTTTTTTATCGTCCTTTCGGCTTCGCGACGAAGACCTGTTTCGCGACCTTGATTGAGATCGTCCTCGTTGCAGTCGATCGATTTCTCGGGACAGCTTCTCGATTTCTTATGCCAACGATTCCATTCGAATTGTCGTTGCGTCGTGTGCTGCGTTAGTTGATGTGGCCGCTATTGATGGATGCGTGATTTCCATAATTTTGTCGGCTTGGCTGCCAACTTTGTGACTTCGGTCAATTCGCTGCTCACTAGGATGCCGCGCACGTAATCTGGCATCTGTTCTAAAAACATTGTTCTCAACACTGCATCGTTGATTTGATCACCAGCTAAATTCCTAAGTTTCTGTAAGAAAAGCGATGGCTTACGTCTCCAATATCCAGGCCGCGTAGCACACGACGCAATTTTGCTTCGCTAGACTCTGCGAATGTGTCCAGAATCCGTTTTTTAACCGCGTCATATTTAGCGTGTTCAGGCGGATTAATGGCAATATCCGAAACTTCTTGCGGCACAGATGAATCTAAGTTCACTACCATGTATCTAGATTTTACCTTTCTCGCGACAATTTGCGAAATTTCAAACGCCAATTCCCCTTGAACGAACTACAACCCAGGATTTTCCTTGATAAAAGGGGTAATCGTCACTTTGTTCATTACGTGCATATGAATTTCAGAACGCAATGCACTTTCATTCATTCGCTTGGGTGTTTCCGGAGGCGAAGACATCGTCTTTTAGTTTACTTCACTGTTTTTTAAAAACACTTACAATGCACTGGTCGTATATCCCTTTTATGCGTTCCGCTGATGAGGTCAAGCAGTGGCGCGTGTACATGGGCTGCGTGCGGAATGCAACTTCGATTAAAGGTCATAGTTCCTATGAACCGGCGAAGCTCCTCGATATTTTTAGGCTGTTCAAATTTGGCCAGAGCCTCAATTCAGTCCTGCGGGGGTCGAATGCCTTGTGTGTTGACGATGAACCCTAAATATCGAAGTTCTGGCTGTCCGAAAATGCATTTCGCTACGTTGATGCTCAAACCGCATTTTTTGAGACGTTCCAAAATCGATATCAAATGCTCACGATGCTGTTGCGGACTTTTCGATGCGATGAGAATATCATCAATATAACAGGGGCAAAAATATAAACCACGTAAAACTTTATCTATAAACCGCTGAAATGTTTGTGCGGCGTTACATAAACCGAAAATCATCACTTTAATCCCGAATAACCCGAACAGTGTGATAACGGCGGTCTTTTGGCGGTCTTCGGGTGCAATCGGAATTTGATGGCACGCTCTGTTAAGGTCCTGTGTAGAAAAAACTGTGCAGCCAGCCAATTGGGACGTGAAGTCGTCGAAATGGGGAATCGGGTATCGATCTGGAATGGTGATACTATTTATTCGTCGATAATTCCCGCAAGGTCGCCATTCGCCAGTTTTTTTCCGAACTAAATGCAATGGAGAGGCCCATTCGCTATCTGATGGTTGGCAAATTTCTTTTTTCAGCATGAAGTCGAATTCTTCTTTTGCTGCTTTAAGCTTCTCACCAGATAATCTTCGAGCACGCTCTGCAATTGGGGCACCTTTTGTCAAGGTATGGTGTTGAATTGCATGCGGCACTGCTTTTCGCACACCAAATCGCGTGACAGTTAGTTACATTACATGTGTAGATAGTCGGCGTTTTCCTTGCAACCAATGGCGCTGTGGTTTTCAGCTTAATCGTTTGGTCAATAAGTCTTTTGGCTTTCAAATCGACTATTAAACCATGATGACGTAAGAAATCGGCTCCAAGGATTGCCTGTGAGACATTTGCTACAGCAAAAAACCAATTAAATTCGCGCCGTAATCCTAATTCGACCGCTAAGTTTTTTGAACCGTATGTATTGATGACTGAGCCGTTCGCAGCGTAAAGTTTTAGATCGGAGGAATTCCGTTTGTTTAATGACGATTTGGGTAGGACCAATATTTCCGCTCCTGTGTCGATCAAGAATTTATATCCTGACTTTCTGTCATATATTAATAAGCGGCTAGTATTTTCGCTGCAACATGCGTCCGCCGATTCACATGCCGTCAGAACTAGTTTTTTGGCTGCTCCGATTTGATGCAGGGTTCACGACATTTTCTTGCGCGATCACCAAATTTGGAGTGGTAAAAACACATTCCTTTTTTATCGTCCTTTCGGCTTCGCGACGAAGACCTGTTTCGCGACCTTGATTGAGATCGTCCTCGTTGCAGTCGATCGATTTCTCGGGACAGCTTCTCGATTTCTTATGCCAACGATTCCATTCGAATTGTCGTTGCGTCGTGTGCTGCGTTAGTTGATGTGGCCGCTATTGATGGATGCGTGATTTCCATAATTTTGTCGGCTTGGCTGCCAACTTTGTGACTTCGGTCAATTCGCTGCTCACTAGGATGCCGCGCACGTAATCTGGCATCTGTTCTAAAAACATTGTTCTCAACACTGCATCGTTGATTTGATCACCAGCTAAATTCCTAAGTTTCTGTAAGAAAAGCGATGGCTTACGTCTCCAATATCCAGGCCGCGTAGCACACGACGCAATTTTGCTTCGCTAGACTCTGCGAATGTGTCCAGAATCCGTTTTTTAACCGCGTCATATTTAGCGTGTTCAGGCGGATTAATGGCAATATCCGAAACTTCTTGCGGCACAGATGAATCTAAGTTCACTACCATGTATCTAGATTTTACCTTTCTCGCGACAATTTGCGAAATTTCAAACGCCAATTCCCCTTGAACGAACTACAACCCAGGATTTTCCTTGATAAAAGGGGTAATCGTCACTTTGTTCATTGCGTGCATATGAATTTCAGAACGCAATGCACTTTCATTCATTCGCTTGGGTGTTTCCGGAGGCGAAGACATCGTCTTTTAGTTTACTTCACTGTTTTTTAAAAACACTTACAATGGCGTCACTATGCTCGTTTGCGTCCTTTCCGATTCGTGTTGTTCGTACACGATCACGTCGGGGTCACCACTGTGGAAACTTTTAAGTTCCTTGCAATAATGAAATAACGCGAATTGCTCGTTTGAAGTACTTTATTTAAATTTACAATATATTGAATCTATATCGAATATCGCGGATGATCAAAAAAGGCGTGCGGTCGCGATGGCTGCCGTTGATCGTGAGAATAATTACATTTCATGTCCTTACGCTAATCACATTGCTAATTTTGTCTACCAGATGTGCTGGTGGCATAGTCGCCACAACTATACAGCTGCAGAGCCATCTGGCAATTGATAGTTAAAGTCAAGATTCGACACCCCGAACAAGACAGACGAAATGCCACAAATACCAACAGTTTGGGCAGTCGGGAAGCAATTAGGTCTGACCAGAATTCACGTCCAAATCCGCAGGTCAAGCTCGTCAAATTGACTTGCGGTAGGCTAAGTAGCTGTCAAAATATGGTGAAAGCTTGATCAAACAAAAGTATAACTATCATAACGTATAAAGTGTATTTGATGTGACGGGTTTGTTGGATATGAAATAAGTTGTCATCATTGACAGCTGCCGTTTTCAAAAAAATTTAATTCGAAAAACTGATTGTCCCGCATTTGTAGCTTGATAATATTTCGATCGTGGAAGATTGTTTTGACACTGCAAGATTTTTTTCTTGGATTGACTACATTCACTACATTCATTAATCCACCGAATCCATAAAATTTCCTAAGTCACAGTTCACAGTCCTCCATATTTAAAACTCACTTTCTTCTTTCTTCGAGTGAATACATAGCCTCACTTTCAGCACGTCAGCTAAAGTTTCTCGGGTCCGGACCCGAGAAACTCAAGCTTAATTAAGATATAAACTTCGACGCAAGCTTTAACGAAACGTTCCACATTTTGTCGGAACGTATGTTTAGTTTAGCATAGCTGTAAGTAACAGGGTGCGTACCATCCCAGGCTGACTCCCGGGTTCAGACATCGATTGTGTTTAGACTTATTGCCATGTTTCGCTGCGTAAAACAAAATGACATTCAGCCCTTCTCGGAGAGCGTGACAACTTTCAACTTGTGCGAAATGTGGCGGAGATCAGTCGGCAAGCTATGAACCTTGTCCGAGCAACTAAAAAAATGTCTGAAAGACGTCCGCACAAATTTTTAAGTCTATTTCAATTCCAAACACTAACGTCCAACCACACCAACATCCAAAACACCACCTGTTACTCTCACCAATGTTGTACAGGAAGGTGATATTTGCACCTTCTGCACAGGAGAATCCGTGCACATAATTACCAAAAAATTTCTGTGCATAGTAGACCACCTTACAGCATGGTTGATTTAGAATGGAAAATAGCAATCGATCCGGGAAAAACCCAGAGAATTTTTATTACATGAAAACGTCGATAAAGCCCAAGAAACAAAAGTGTGGACGGACAAATAATAAAATGGGCACAGACAGTAAAATATTTGCAACTATCAATAAACAACAAATTAGCTTATTAACTAATATCCACTACAAACGGAAGGTATGCACACATATTTTCTTATGTCTCTATCCCTTCGTAAACTCCAAACGACTCTGTGCCACAAAATTCACAAACAGATCATTCCAAGGTATATAGACAGAGGAGGTAAATCCATTAGAAAATCGGCATCCTATTACACTCGCACATTTCAATCACAGCGTCTTTGCAATTTTAAGCATCGCTTCCTGGTTATGCGAAATGAAGTAAGCACGATTGCTTCCAATGACATCGCCATGTTAAAGTCATCGATTCGGTAATTGGGAAACGATCCACATTAACTTCAAAGAATGATTACGGAATCGATGCAGTAAGCATTCACAGTCCTCGAGAATAGCGCGGTATAGCAAACTGTTTGAAACAGATGAAAAATTGAAACACATGTATTATGATAAACGTATTTGCGTAAAATATAAATATTTATGTTAATGATTGTGTATGATAAAACTAAAACAATAACTTAAAAACTAACAAAAACCAAAAAACAAAAAACTATTAAATATTTTATTTTGAATATTATAATCACATCTATGTATTTCTTTTTGATTCGCTCGAGTTCAAATAACTTCTGCACAGCACTCTTTTCAATGTCTCAATCACTCACTCCAGTACAACACTTTTTTCAGTTCACAAATGCTACCCGTTCGATAACCGTCAGAAGACTAGTTCCTAATTCTTTGGAATTTTAACACTTGAGACAATTATTACCTGCCTTGGTTAATTACTCCCCTTGAAAATCCTTGCAGCCTTGTGTTTTTGCCAACTAGAACACAAATAGATGACAATAAAATCACAAAACGGAACGAATATTTCCCGGAAAGATTGCTCGCACGATGATGGTAAACGAGCTCAAATTGCGATTTTCTCAATTTGGGCTCGTTTGTCAAGTAAGAGAGCATTTTTTTTAATTTAAGGAAAAAAGTGCAAAAATTAGGTTTTTTTTCATAAACAATACATTTTTAACCTGATTCACGAAACCCAGTAATCAATGTTTATAAAATTTATATACTCCAAACCATGTTTTTAAAAACTTCATCAAAACTTTTTTGTCATGATGACAAAAAATATTAAATAAAAAATAAAAAAAATTTAACAGTCATTATGACTATCTAGTTCATATTTGTCATTCACTATACCTCACGAACCAGATATAATATTTCCATAATTAAGGTGTCAATAGACGTGAATTTCCATTTTTGTGATGTGTTTAACATTATAAATAAATTGTTCCAGCCGTTTTTTTAATTTAATTGAAGAAAATGCGAAAAATTATGATTTTTTTCATAAAAAATAATTTTTTACCTGATTTGCATAGCACAGTAATTCCAGTTTATAAAATTTATACATTGTTATCAGTTTTTGAAGAGAAATAAGCAAAAAAAAATTCCATGATTATGAAAAAACCTAAATTAGAAATAAAAAAATCATTCTAAGTTACCATTTAAAGAGGGTTCATACGAATGATATTACTCAATATCTTTTATTCTAAAAACGTTGTTGTCAATTGAATCGAAGTGCTATAATATTCGCATAATTTGAGCAGATTTTTAAAAGTTTTAAGAGTGTTTTAATTTTAATAAAAAAGGCGCTTAAATTTTGAAAATCAGAAAAATTTCAATCAAATTTGCATTTGTGGTAATCAACGCTTGGAATGGTGAAATGTTTTGTAGTCTGCAAGATCATATGCTTTAAAAAGCTTTCATCAAATAAAAAATGTTGTTTCTAGTAGATTTATTCTTTAGTAATCGTAAGATTTCAATTACTTCCTTTTTACTTTTTACACGCAATTCAACCTATTTTTGACTGTATATTATATATTTTTCAACACCAAAAAACATTAGAAATAATTATCAATCTCATTTACGCAAAATCGTGAATAAATATAAATTCAGTGATTATGTCGGAATGATGGCAATTTTGAACGTAACTATTCAAAATGGCCATCACACGACAAAATCTCTTCATTATTATCCAAAGTAATACTATTTTCAAAATTATTATTGTGTTTAATTTTTTAATGTTTGTGTAGATATTACTGGGAAGTTGACCTCAAGGGTCGCACTTCGCGGCTTATTATTATCCAAAGTAATACTATTTTCAAAATTATTATTGTGTTTAATTTTTTAATGTTTGTGTAGATATTACTGGGAAGTTGACCTCAAGGGTCGCACTTCGCGGATTGTTAATTTAATTTTTTCCATAATCCTTAAATAAAATTTAGGATTTTTTCCAAGAAATCGCAAATCAGGTTGAAAATCTATTGTTTAAGAAAAGAACCTTAATTTTTTGCATTTTTTTTTAATAAATTAAAAACGGCTTTAACTGTTTTGTTTTTCAAAAACAGAACAATACCAATATGAATACGCGTCGCTTTGTTTCTTAAAAAAGAAAATCGCAGGCTTGGTTCTTGAGATATAGCGCACGACAGCAATGACCTTCAAATAGTCAAAATAGCAAATCTCCGACCGAAGTTTTCCAAAAACTAAACAGCAGTTGAAATTGCAAAGACGCTTCGATTGACACATTAGCGAAATCGAAACAACTTTGTTTACGTGACTTATGGCCGTAGGAAAACCATCCGTGAACGCACGTACATATGTTCCCACATTCGAACTACTAAATAAATACGACGCCTTGTTGCAGAAGGTAACGAAACACATGCAACAAGCGCATTTGCAAGTTCCCATAGAAAGCCAGACGCGTGGTCAGCAATTTACTTAAAATCTCACTTTCGGTTTCCCACAGTTATGCTTTTGCATGATCAGCGAATGTCAAAGATAAAAGCGGGAACGCAGGTCGCTTCGCTCCCAGTCAATTTGAATAATCAAGCGGAATCGCTGTCGGTCGTCCTCGCGATATTTTGTATTATTTTGTCGAAGTCAAAGCCTAAATCATGTACATTAAGGGAGTTGTCAATAAAGGGCGTTACTGTGAAATTAAAAGGCGTGTTTTTTTGTTTAACGAAAAATAGAAACCCATAACTGGCGCAGTCGGTGACTTTCGATTAGAATTCGCGAAGAAAAATATCGAAAGTAGTGAATAATAAAACGTAGTGCGAAAATTTTCAAAAAGTCGCGAAGGATAAGGAAATTACAGTGCTACGTAAGCCACGAAGGCGGTGTTGAAAGTATTTTAAAATCAACAAATATAACCGAAAATTCGGAACGGTTGATCATAAATCAACCAATTATAGATAAGAGGAAATGTTTTAAGCCACAATAATTTCCTTAAAACCTGCCCAGAGGCTGGAGTGTATAAGAGTATAGTATAAAAAGTATAGTATAAAAAATGATCAAGTGCTGAAAATATATATATATATTTATGTAAAGAAATTTGAAAGTGACTGTGAATAATAAACGAAAGTGATAAACGGAGGGAGGAGATAAGTGAAATATCACAAAAAATAACCAATAGGAAAAATCATAGTAACCTAGAGTAATAATTTAACAAAAAAAATCCCACTTGTTCCAGTCGAAGTGGACCTCCAAAAGGAAGAAAGGTTGTTAATACGGTGGGCAAACAACCCAAACTACAACATCGAAGACCTTCCAACGGAGAACGTCAGAAGAACAGCGGCTAGAGCAATTTACCACGAAAAAATTCAGGCCGACGCGAAAGAAGCGATCATAAATATTCCAGAGCCAGACAATTGAGAGATGATAAAGTTACAATTCAAGTTAAGGTTCAGGCCTGAAATCGAGCCAGCGCATATATACAAGGAAATCAACAACCTAAGAGCAAATAAAGTATGCGAATTGGCAACAGATGTGCAGAAAATTAGGTATAAGGCAGATGGACTAACAGTTTATTATAAAACTGACTTACATGTAGATTTAAGTAATGTAAACTCCCTTCTTGTAAACATGGTGAAGGAAATGACCCAAGGTGTATTATACGACAAGATTGTCGATGAGCATGACCTTGACATAATCGTGCATATTATGAGAAGTAGGAGGTTCGAAGACGAGTGCATCAGGCAAGAATTTAGAAAAGTTAAAAATTTGTCATATCAAAAGCAGAACAGAAATGTTGAGTATAATCGACAAGAACTGAGGCAGCAAAGAGAAATTAAAAGACATAACTATGACATAAATAGAAAAAGTAAATGATACGATAATAATAATTTCAATAGTTTTAGTTATTTTCCTAGCAGCTCTACCAATCAAAATCGAGCCAATAGAATCCCTACAAATGGCGCATTTCTTAATAATAACTTTTGTAAAAACTCGGGATAGGTGCAATCACAAGTGTAACGCAACAATAGATGTTTAAACTGCAATCGTAACAACAATAATTTTATACTTAGTAAAAATAATAATCATCGTTTTAACAGTTATAATAACATTCACAATAATTTTAATAGTAATAATAGATCGGGTCAAATTAGAGGGACCGATGCAAAGGATAATACTAGGCATTGTGCAAACTTCTTAGACAACACCAATGCGATATGTGGTGCATAACATACAATATAGAAGATGTGAAGATCGCTCAAAGGAAACTAATGCAAGAAATAGACAAATTTCGAGAGAAAACGAGGCGAATACAATTAGTGAGTTCGACAGGCAAAATTTTTTTTACAACGAGCCTTGGAAGAACTACCACTAATAAATCTAACCATCGATAATATTACATTTTTAGCATTAGTAGATACGGGATCATCTTTTAGTATAAAAGAACATATTAATCATTTTAAAAAGGTTAAAATTAAGCCCTTGTTCTTTACCACTATAACAGGAAAAGATGAAACTGATTATAAAATTCATACTCCTGCTCCTGCAGAACTAAAGTCCCCGCCAGAAGCTCCAATCAGGTGGAAAGTTTGCGATCTTTCAGATCGGAAATATGATCCTATTATTGGCATGGACATATTGGACGAACTTTGTACTATAATTGACATAGAAAGGAAAATAATAATATTTAATGGACACATGCCTAACTATCTGAACAGCCCATACCCATGTTCTCATATTTGCTCTTTAGAAAAACTTGAAAATGATTATATTAAACGGCAACAAAGAAGAATACACCCGAATAATTAAGGTGTTAAGAAAATTTGAGGGAATTTTATTCAAAGAAGGAAATAAGCTTCCTAGTACTCCTGATGTCGAACACGAAATAAAAACCGTGACCGATCAACAAATAAATGCGAAACTCTATCGTTACCCACCGAAACACGAACAGGAAGTGAGGAGACAGATAAAAAAAATGGAACAACAGGGCATTATCAGACAGAGAAATTCGAGATACTCAAGTCCTTTAATAGTTATTCCAAAGAAAAGTGACAATGGAAATACGAAAAAGTATAGAATTGTCATAGACTATAGACGACTAAACGAAGTTACCGTCGATGATAAATTCCCACTTCCAAATATAGATTCCATATTAGATAAACTCGGTCGTGCACAATATTTTTTCCCGATAGAACTAGCCAACGGCTATCACCAGATCCTCGTTAAAGAGGAAGACAGACACAAGACAGCCTTTGTTACTTCGCAAGGACTCTACGAGTTCGTCAGAATGCCGTTCGGGTTAAAATACCATTCTCAGGGACTACATTCACAAAACCTGTATAGTTAACCTTGATGATATTCTCATATTCAGTAATTCTTTATCAGAGCATATACAGTCTATTACAGACATATTTAAAGTGATACAAAAACATCAATTAAAAATTCAAATTGATTAACGTTAATTTATGCAAAAGGAAACAGCATTTCTTGGGCACATTATCAGAGAAGATGGCCTTAAGCCCAATGATGATATAATTAGGATTATTCAGCAATTAGAGCTTCCGCTGAGTGAAAAACAAATTAAAAATTTTCTCGGGCTGACAGGGTACTAAAGAAAATTTATAAAAAATTATGCTAAAGTTGCCCAGCCAAGGACTAGATATCTTAAAAAAGATATCAAAGTAAATCCTAGGGATCCAAACTTTGTAGAAGCTTTCGAGAAATCAAAACTGCTCATTAGGTCTTATCCAATTTTACGATTCCCTAATTTTCAAAAACCCTTCGAACTAACAACAGACGCATCGAAATTTGCTATCGGTGCAGTCTTAGCGCAAGGTGGTCATCCTGTTTGCTATGGCTGCAGAACATTAAATTGTCATGAGCGGAATTATTCCGCAACTTATAAGGAGTTCCTAGCCATAATGTACTTCAAAGGAAAACAGAACAAGGTAGCCGACTTCCTGAGCCGAATAGAGCATAATCATAATAATGGAGAGGATGACATCAAAAGCAACGATAACACAACTAATTCTTATTCAGATCTCTGAATTTTCATAATGGAGAAAAACAATGACTCAACATGGCAACAATACATTCAGCAGGAGAATGATACCCATCAGGGAAGAAATAGTCAACAAATATAAAACTCAGTTAATCATTAATGACAAGAAAATAAAGGAAATAGAGATATTGCATAAAAAACGAATCATTTATATAACAAAACAGGATTTCGATAGATTAAACGAAATTTTTAGAAAATATATAAAGAGGGGCATAACGGCTATCTATACAGAATTCGAAGATAGAAAATACAATGTGGTTCAACAAAAAATACGAGAAATGTTTTCAAATGACAAGTTCAATTTATCAGACGTTGGCTAAGAACACAAGATATTGGAACGGAAATATAAGCTGTTAAGCAAATATCGTTATATCATGTCAACGAAAGTCTGCACTCAGGAATTCAGGAAACGTTCAACGCAATTAAAAACAACATTTATTATCCCAAACTTCTAGAACTTGTAACAATTGTCATCAGTCAATGTGAAGTTTGCCAACAGGTGAGATGAGACAGACAACCTATCAAGCCAAAATTCGAACTCACTGAAACCGCAATCGACATTAATCAAATAACTCATATTGATATTCACACCATCATGAAACACAATTTCCTAACGGTTATCGATAAGTTTTCGAAATTCGGAGCAGCTTACTATCTGCCAGATAGAAAACACACAACCATAATCGAACGTTTTGAGGACCATTTTGCGAAAATAGGCAAACCAAGCAAAATAGTTGCAGGAAACGAATTTGACAGCGTTCTCGTGAAAGAGTTTCTACAACAACAAAATGTTGCATTGCATTTAACAAAACCACATAGTCATACAGGCCTCGCTGACATAGAAAGATTCCATAGCAAATTGGTCGGAAAATTTAGAATCGTATCCTTTAATAAAACGAAAATTTCAACACGAAGAGTCTTACAACAAGCTGTAAGAAATTTCAATCAACACTTTCACTCGACAATAAAGTGTACACCGTGAGAAGTTCAGACACACAAAGTAGATTTTAAAGTTATCAGAAAAAATTTGGCAGCGGCAAAAAAAAATACATAGCCAAACGTAACGAAGACAGGGAAAATTATATCGAAACAAGAACCAGTGGTTTTATTAAAAACTATAGGGCAGTCAGACCTAAACAACTTCCTAAGTTTAGAAAGGCTAAATTGCACCCTATCAATATCAAAAGGAAACTAAAATTCGCAGACATAAATAATGACGCTGAAATCCTTCTTACATGCAGTGAAAAATCTATTCTTCATAAAGTGACAAATCAAGGACCAGATAATGAAACTCTCGTTTCTAAATTCGGTATGAACCTTTGAACTTTTTTAATTTCACGTTTAACGCGAAACACGTTGGAATACTTTTCTAATGTAGTTTTGTCACGAATCGTTTGCGGTATTGATTGTTCCAATCACTGCACATTAACGGGAGTTATTCCATCCCAAAGGGGAGAAACTCGCGTGAAAAAACCCGTTTTTAGGCCAAATAATCGGCTTTTGGTGGCGAACCCCCCGTTGCGAAACTCGGGGAGCATTTTGGAAGGCAGCCAAAATGCGTAATGAGTAGTATGCCTTTATGTGAGCTTAAATCCAAGTTTCTGGGGTGGCAGCTCCAATCCTCTTGGCTCCATCTTGAGAACAAAAAAAAGTGGAACGGCCCCATATCTTGGAAAGCACCACTCCCACATAATATGACAAACTTGTGTGACATTCAATTCGCAGTAAGTTGTGCATACATCATTTTCACGTACTGTCAATTTTAAAAGAGTTGCACGCCAAAAATGATGTTGATGTTTACGCGCGCCACAACTTCTTTGTTTCCCCTATTACGGCGAAATTCGTCCGAAAATAACTTTTAGGCAGTTTTATCACCAAACGTTTGCGGTATTGCTTGTTTCGATCACTGTAACCATGTCGGGAGTTATTGCGTCTCGAAGGGGGACAAGTCATAGGAAAAAAGCATTTTAACACCTGTTCATCTGGTTCGTTTGTCACGTGAGTTTTCCCCCTTTGGGATGCAATAGCTCCCGCCAGTGGACAGCGATCAAAACGATCAATACCGCAAACAACTTGCGACAAAATTGCCTTAAAGTTATTTTCAATGTGTTTTGGGGTTGAAGTCAAAACAATGAAGCTGTGGCGCTCGAAAGATGTTCCCCCCTTTTTGGATGTCGTTTTGAGCTTGTAACTCTTTTATTGTTAAAACCACGTAAAAGTGATGTATGCATGACTTGCTGCAAATTAAATTCTTCACAAGTTTGTCATATTAAACTTCCTTGTGGGAGCCGTGGTTTCGGAGATATGGGTGTGTCCCACTTTCTTTTGTTTTCAAGATGGAGCCCAAACGCCATCATCGGGGATCCCAGAAAATTGAACTTAAGCTAATTATACTATTTCCCACGCATTGCAATAAAAAAAAATTCTGCCTTTTGAAACTGCACGGTCAAACTCCCTATTGACTGGACTAGATATGCAACGGAAAATGAAATTAAATGCTTATAGACGGTTATTTTCCTTCTGATTTGTATAGTTGTACAATGGACAAACCGTCTAAAGGACTTTAGATGGTTTGCCACTTGCTTTTTGTGTGAAATTGGCAGCAAGATATATTATAGATGGAATGGCCAGGGTCATAACTCTTGAAGGGAAGGGAAATGAAACAAAATGTTAAGCTCATATGAAAGAAGGGAAGGTATAATGTCCCTAAACGCACATATCTCAAAATCTTGAAAAATGTCATTTAGACGGTTTGGTCATTGCACGGCAGACCTGTGATCATGTAATCAACTTCTATCTAAACCTTTTAGCTCTTCGCATCGTAGAAGCAAAGTCAGTAAATCTACCTAAAGTTTACGCATTTGATACTTTCTTCACGTTACGTCTATTGCAAAATGGCTATTAGAGCGTCCGGCGACGGACAAGAAACATTGATATTTTTTTCTTACGATGTTATTTTAGTACCCGTTCATGTGAACCAAGTTCACTGGTTCATGTCTATAATTGACTTTAAAAAAAGAATTATCAGATATTATGACCCATTAGGAAATGAAAATTCAAAATTGCTTAACACACAAGAAGAGTACATAAAAGCAGGAGTCATAGAAAAACAGAATCAGAACTTTGAGATGACGACATTCGTCAACGAAAACATCATTGATGGTCCCCGGCAAAAGAGCAATAATGATTGTGGTGTATATAGTTGTATATTCGCTGAATACATTGCAAGAAATTGTGAACCGAATTTCACTCATAATAATATCCCATACTTTTGTCAAAGAATGGCGTTAGAGATTTTCAATGGGAAAACAATTTTGTTGATAAGAGTAGAAAAGAGTAAATATTATTCATATAACTAGAAAAATTTAAATTTTATTCATATAACTAGAAGAAGAAAATAGTCCATAAACAATACCAAAAACATTATTAATTTACAGGTAATTCTGATTACTTTGGCATTAATTTTATCACTGACTCCAACCAAAGAACTAATGAATTTCCATGAGGTAGCACAACAAACGGGATTCACTAAAATTCAATTGGACAAAGTCGATATTGCCATCAAAACTACGTTAATAGTTCACATAATCAACGTTGAAGAAATTCTTAGCCTTTTCGATAATTTTAAAGCAAACGCAGCTAACATTCAGGGCAAAAATCAAGAACTTATTTTAACTGAACTGAACTAGCTTGTGATAAAAGTCAAAACATTGATGCCCACTTAAAAATAAGCAAAATAGGGTTAATAAATTTGGTAGGAAATGTCCATAAATGGTTATTCGGGACAATGGACAACCAAGACCGACTAGACATTGACAGTTATTTTAAAGTAGCAGACCATAATAATCACAATATTATCTCGTCTATAAACCAATAAGTAGAAATTAATTATCATTTTAACGAAACCTTCAAAAGTCTGAAAACAGTCATAGAGAATGTTTGATTAACTATTCTAAATCATGTCAATAGCCTTTCCACGAAATTTGTCAACGAACATTTCTATTTTGATGAACTTTTTAGGATACAAATACTCCGAAATAAACTAGAACACATTCAAGATAATATAATTTCGGCTAAATATGGAATGTTGCATCCTAATATTCTAACAAATGAAGAAATTCAAAAGTACCAGATCGATCTTAATAAAATGGAATACATGAGATTACGCCTAACAACTTTAAAAAATAACTTCATAATATTTGCCCTTAAAATTCCTACAGAATTCTCAAAGGTAAAACTATGAATGATTGTGCTTATGCCAAATAAATCATATAAAGAAATTGATTTTGCTAAACAAACTGTATTTACGCATAATAATGTTAGGTATGAATATGAAACTCTCAAAAGTTTGAATTAGATGAACCTCGAGTAAACATTGTATATATTCTTTGAAATGTCAATTAGTAAAAAACAATGTTACGGGAATCATTACAAACGATGATGAAACAATTATAATAAAAAATGCAAATAAGTTAGAATTAATACGAAATTGTGATGACCGACAAATAATACTAAATGAAAATGTACTTATCCACTTTAATAATTGTAATATCAAAATTAAAGTTCATTATTTTTCCAATGTAAAAGATAAAATACAGGAACGATTCTATTATCCAACAAATACAACATTCAAAAACTTCACCGACAAAATTACCTTAAAATAAATTGTAATGAATAACGGTAATAATATGAATAAAATAAAAGAATTACAGTTCCACAAGAACCTATCACAAGAATTCAATATACTTTGTACAGTATCACTAGCAATAGTTACAAAAAATCGATAAAAATAGAATTAGAGAACAGGATTCAGGAGAATCCTAATTGTAAGGGGGGAGAAGTTACATATGTTCCCATACTAGAACTACCAAATAAATATGACGCCTTGTTGCAGAAGGTAACGAAACACATGCAACAAGCGCATTTGCAAGTTCCCATAGAAAGCCAGACGCGTGGTCAGCAATTTACTTAAAATCTCACTTTCGGTTTCCCACAGTTATGCTTTTGCATGATCAGCGAATGTCAAAGATAAAAGCGGGAACGCAGGTCGCTTCGCTCCTAGTCAATTTGAATAATCAAGCGGAATCGCTGTCGGTCGTCCTCGCGATATTTTGTATTATTTTGTCGAAGTCAAAGCCTAAATCATGTACATTAAGGGAGTTGTCAATAAAGGGCGTTACTGTGAAATTAAAAGCCGTGTTTTGTTGTTTAATAGAAAATAAAAACCCATAACTTACGTACGTACATATAAACACACACATACATACTTCTTTCTAAAAACACTTAAAATTATACTCTAAAGACCTCAAAACGTGAAGATGTGTTGAAAATTTCAATTTCGATTTTCGGGGCGATTACAAGAATGCCCATATACTCGGAAGTTAAAAAGAATTATTAGTTTCATTAATGTAAAATTGTGAAAAAAAAAACAAATTCATTGATTATGCTTTAGTGATGTCTAAGGAACCTCTTTCAACAAATTTAAATTAAACGATGAGGAAGCTTTACCGAAACTAAGCGAATGTCTTTTATCAGAATTACATTTTAATTCTCACCATTTTATTAATGAGTCAAAATCTTCTGAAGTAGCTGAACACCAACAAAATGTTTAATAATTTTGTAAATATTATTGTCATTCGCGAAAATAGTAGCTTACTAGATGAAATGCACTGGGTAATGTTGTTTATAAGGATCAAAAACAATAAGCGATTAAGGCGCATTCCTTGACCTCCACTGAGCACAATCAATGTTGATACGAAACAGTTTTTTTTAACCATTTGTTTCCACCCATATAAGTAGAGGGAAACCATTTCAGTAGTGATACACCAACTCCATACGCCTGCAGTTTACTCAGTAAAAGGTGAAGATTGACTAAATTAAAAGCTCAGGAGAAGTCTGTATATATAGAATCAACCCTTTCTTTATTATTCAGAAGAAATTTTATGTATTCTGAATTAATCGTTAAATTCGTTAGAGTACGGCCATTTGAAAATACACTATGTTTATGCGGAAAATGGGAATTTAACAAGAATGTTATAATTGTTGCTTAGCCTTTAATTATCAACATCTGCTAAGCCTCTCTATCGGGAAATGGTTATAAACGGGAAATCTTAAAGGATTTGGAGGAAACAAAAAATTTTATTGTTAAATTGAATACGTCAATAAGCCATTTCCTGACAGTTTCACAACAATGAATAATTACACTGGAAAACATAATGTCTGTTGCATGAGATTTTTTACATGAATCTGAATAATTTTTCCACGCTGATTTTAAAAATATATGCCGTTTTTATGTAGCAGCTCTAGTTTTGGAGTTACGAGGTGGCAGGGGTTTTCATTGAAAATGCACAAAGTTTTAGCTTAAAAAATTTATTAAGTATATTTATTCTGAATAAAATTTCCTTTTTTGGATTTTCTAGAGTGAGATGTATTATGAATACTATTTTGAAAGCTCCAACAATAATCAGCCATCATATGTTCATTCCAGTACCCCTGATACCTCTCCTCCATAGGGCGAATATCCTGGTGAAAGCGCTCTCCTGGGTCCTCGCTCAGGTCACCGAAATTTTCAGGAAAATAGTCTAGGTGGCTGTGAAGGTAGTGAAGCTTAATACTCATGTTGCATCCAAGCCACTGGAAGTGTTTCAGCAACTGTTCAACGTGCTGAACGTAGCCGTCAGACTTCCTATTGCCCAAATTTCTCACTACCCAAACAAACTCTTCCCATGCACATTTCTCGACAGCTGTCATATGGTTGATGAAATTTTTATCATCTATCAACTTCCTGATTTGTGGGCCATCGAAAATACCCCCTTTGATTTTCTCACATACTCAATTTTGGGAACACGTTTTCAATGTATTTGAAACATTCGCCATCTTTGTTAAGAGCTTTTACGATCTGTTTTATCAACCCCAGTTTTATATGCAAAGGAGGCAATATTATTCGGTCTCTGGATACAAGTGGAGCATTAATTACATTTTGCTTACCGGGAATCAAAGCCTCTCTGGAAGACCAGTCTCTTTTTGTCCAGTGCTCAGCTTTAGCTCGGCTGTTCCATAAGCATAGGAAACAGGGATATTTTGTGTAGCCACTTTGTTGGCCCAGAAGAATATTTACCATTTTAAAATCAACACATACAACCCAGTTATATTTTTTGTACTTGATTTTGTCGAGAACTTAAGATATTGTAGGATATTCTTCTTTAACCTTAGTAGAATAAGCAATAGGTAAGGAGCCAAGTTTTTTACCATTATGTAAAAGTACACATTTCAAACTTCATTTTGACGAATCAATGAACAACCGCCACTGATTTGGATTAAATTTTTTTTAATCCCATTGCAGTCATTAGGCCCGGAATATCAGTACAAACACACAAAATTATATTTTTTAGTAAAGAAAGCAAGTAAATCCTTTTCCTGTTACGGTAGTACAATATCTTCGTTTCTCTGGTCAACAAATTTCTTTCTTTCAATCGGGAAGCTAAGATTTCTGATGCCGTTTAAGACAGTCCAAGGTCCCTGATCAAGTCTTTTAGATCATCTTGATTTAGTGGTCGGGGACTACCGTAGCAATCAAAATCACTGTCGCTACCACTGCCGTCGTTTTCGGTTTGTCCGCTGCACTGTTCTGGATTTTCTGAAGATGTACATGGCTGCTGTGATGTTGATGTGTCACTAATACTCAAGACTGCTCTTATGACAGATTGTAAATTTGGATATATCCACTTAGAGCAATTTTTGTGGTTTACTCCTATGATTTTCGTTACACAGAAATAACAGTCGTCATGGATAGTTGGATGGTTCAAGCCAAATCATAGGAGCTTTGTACTTAAAAGTGGGTCTTTTTTGTTTGTCCACAGTCACAAAGATTTAACACAACTTTTGCATACCAAACTTGGCATCCAACGCTTAGCGTTTGACGGTAACGGAAACCCAAAGTAGTCGATGTATACCTTTTCCACGAAGTCCGACACATTTAAACGAAATTTTTGGAACATATATTTTCCACAAATAACCCAAAACCAATCAGGATTATTTAAACACGTCCTTCTTGAGGAAGACATAATGAAATTTATAAAGGAACTAGTTAAGTTACACCGCTATTGATAGAAACTACCGACTACTTATGTAAATTCAAGTCAGTACCTGTATCTCACTAACTAGAGCTGCTACAAAACATCTGAGGGTAGATTTGAAATCAGCTCACCCAAATTAGTAAACCACAGTAGAAAAACTTCATGCAACAAAACAAATGGTTGATTTTGTTTTTCTGTGCTATCACTGGATGAGCTTTATTAGAGGACTATCATTAGATTTAAGATGACTTATATTTCCTCAATTTCTTCAAAAGTAAGATATGCTACTATATAAATCAACATTTTTTTAAAACTAGGTGGTTGGCGGTTTCCTAAACCAATTTCATGGTAAACACTTGGCTATGTCAATAACATTCGTAGCAATTTGACCTTCAAAGTGCTTTGAGGAAGGTTTGGCGCCGTAAGAGCAAAGGGGTTTACAGATATAATTTTTTTACAGATCTATCTAAAAAGGATTCCTCTAAAGACGGCTAGTTATCTCTCTCATTACGAATGAGAAACAATTAACTTTTTGTAGGCTAGATTCAAAAAGTATCCACAATAAAACTGAAAATGGAATTTTTAAACTTTTTATGTAATATTTTTTATTAATAATAGCTGCTTTGAATTCATTACAAAACCATAAAGAAACCGTTTTATTTTTCAATTTTAATTTTCGAACAAAGTCAATAGATAACATTAATGCAGCAAAACTCTTCTCTCTCGGATTTTTTTTAGGAATTTGAATGGATGCTAGGACTTTTCTGATTTCTGAATAATTCGTATAACCATACACTATTTCTTAGTTTTCACTAAATTTAATTTTTTGTACTGACCATGATTACCTTTGCAGTATGAAATTCATCACATTTAATTAAATATTAATCTTTTATCTTCAATTTAGCGTTATAAATATTAGTTAAAACTAGATCGAACACAATATAAGCTCTATTTTAACGTTATCCAGTTGAATTTATTTATAAATATTACATCAGTCACTTAATATTCTAGCGGCATCTCAGAAATTGTCATTTTTTTGAAAATCAGCTACATTAGAAAAGTTTTTATTAACAACCCATTCATAACCCGGTATATTGAAACCTCATATATCGTATAATGTAGCTAGTACACAATTGAGAAACTCAATATAGTATTCAGATATACGGTTAGGGGGAATGTTGCGCTCACCAAAAACAATGCAATAGTATATGGATCAATCACAATGAACCAAGTTGAAATTACACAAACCTATTTCGGAATAAGTTATATCATTATTTAGCCAAGTCTCCGTGAATATTAATAAATCCGGTTCATTAATGAGATTAAAACACAAACACACATTGTGTACGTTTCGGTCACAGTATATATTAGAACCAGTAGTTAATCGGCCATATAAAAACACACTCTCAAGTGCGTCCCGTCGTTCTACCGGTCATGATTATAGGCTCTACTCTGTCTAGCACATGTGTTTGATTTTCTTAATCCTCTTAATTCTCTCTTAAATTTCTCTTAATTTCCTGGTTCATTATAGACTTGAACAGTGCGTTGCCTCACTGTTTGTTGTATACATTGTGGTCTGCATATCGAATTTGAAGTTGTATGTGGCTAACTAAGTCCTAATCCGACGATGTGCTCAGCTGCGATTGTGAACTAGATGGAAACTTTGAATTGAATGATCCTTCTTCGACTATCTTGAGTATTCCATCCACGTATTTGATAAAAATATCCATTTTTTGCGTACCTTTAGTTTTTGAACAACTTTGGATCAAAATTTACGCTGTTTCAATGTTAAGTAGCTACAAATAATCAAATGATCCTTGCAAATATTTTCTTTTCTAATGTAAAAATCAATTAACCATATCCGTAGGCAGTAACCTAGCATTTGAAGAGCGTGTAAGACCAGTTGCATATTTATTTCCTAAGTGAGATATTTTGTCAACTTCAGGTGAGAATGGCACTTGATCCGAACAGTTTTTAAGCAAGTTAATGAATGCTGCAAGATCATTGGACGCTGTTTTCTTCGAGTCTGGCACATTGTACACCATAATATTGTTTTCAAAATTTTTTCTGCTCCATATGTCCGAAATAACTTTTTCGACTAAATACAATTTGCTATCAATCATGTAGATTTTATTCGAGGGAAACTTGCACAGAGTTTTCGAATTATTATCAAGCTCCCCGTATCCTGTTTATTTTCAGACTCATTATTAACATTATCAGCGTTATTTTGACCGATAATAACAGAACTTGTCAACGTGGTAGACGAGTCCAAAGTGGTAAATAAAATATCACAGCAAGGCTAGTTCTTCCATTGCTGTCAGGCTCAGCTCTAATCCAACAGAAATGATTAGGGAAATCAAATTAAACACATACATGTCATGTACCTACGTATGTATAATTAACTTTCCAGTATATGGGAAGTTCTTGTAATCGCCTCGAAAATCGAAATTGAAATTTTCAACATTTCTTTACGTTTTGAGGTCTATAGACTATATATAAAGTGTTTTTAGAAAGGGAGATGTATGTGTGTGTGTGTGTACGTAAGTACGTACGTTCGTGGACACTTTTTTCTACGAGCATAACTCACGTAAACAAAGTGGTATCGACTTTGTTGAGGTGTAAATCGAAACGTCTTTGCAATATTAAGAGCTGAGTAGTTTTTGGGACACTTCGGTCGGGGGGTTCGTTGTTTCGCCCCTTTCAACGTCATATCTGTCATGCGCTATATATCGCAAACCAAACATAGGATTTGCATGATTAAGGTGTCAATAAACGCGTATCAACATTTGTGCGAATCTATCAAATTTTGAAAAAAATTGTTAGAGCCGTTTTTTAATTTAAGAAAAAAAAGTGCAAAAAATTAGGCTTTTTTCATGAACAATGTAATGCGCCAGCATGCTTGTTAACCTGCATTTCCATGTTATGCAAACATTCGGGTCTACGCTAGCGCTTTCCCCACAGATTTTTTTAAAAACGATACTGTGACGTTTTTTAAAACTTATCAACCACCCTTCACTAGCGTTGAATTGAATTCCTAATTTTTCGGCAATCTGAAGGGCTTTTTCTTCTAGAATACCGCCTCTACATCTACATCTACATCTACATTCATCCAGCCATTTAGCTGAACAATCTTTAAGACGAGGAAACTCACCTTGGCGGGCCCGCTTCCTCTCATTGTGTAGGCTGCTTTAATGAATTTGTTCTTTATTTTTGAGAATTGTTGAAAGAGTGGATGTAGGGATCCCAAAAGATTTTGCAACATCCTTTTTTTAATGCCACTCTCCACTGTCTCGATAATTTTTCGTTTTTGAGAAATTGGAAGAGATGAATTCTTTTCTGGATGCATATTGAATAATATTAAAAATAAAACACAGTGGGAGCGCCCGAAAATGTAGAAAGAAGACTCAGAATGATTCAACAAAGAACGACGTATGGTTTGTAATCGTTACAAATCGTTCAATCGGTTCTTCATGGATGGTGATTTGGATGCTAAATCACTTCACTGTCGATTAAGATTACTTAACCTTGGCACAGTTAACTTCTCAATTATATTTATAACAATAACTTTCATCATATTCGGATGGCCTCTTACATACTGACCAGCTAACATAAAGAAAATCACTGACGTCATTGCCTTTGGTAAAATTTAAAAACAAAAGTCATTAAAGCCATTACTGCAACAATCACAATTGATCTATTTTCCCTATAACAGTAAACTTAAAATCTTGTCTTACAAGTTTAGTACCAATTGGACCAAATTTCGAAAATAAGTTGAAAACTCTCTCTCTCCAAACATACGGCATTAATCTACCGGAGACATTGATAACGCCCTCGCGAATGAACACAAACGGTAACGTTGGTTCTGTCTTCAGCTTTGAAAAAGAAATGGCCAATTAAACCTCCGGCGTCCTAATCGCACCACACAGTGAATTTTTCGGGATGTAATAAAGCTTTTAAAAAATTTGGAGGATTATTCTAACAGCAAGCAAGAAATGAGCTTCTAACCTGAAAAAGATTTGACGGCAAAGATGCAGTTTAACTACCAACTCATTCTCAGGCCATTCACCGAACGTACGCAAACGATGATTTTCTTATTCCAAGATAATTCTTCAAAATCTTTCGAGGGTGTCTTCTGGAATCAATACCTTATTTATTTAGTAATGTTTGTCATCCTTGTTGATATTTAAGTAGTCCAGTAGCTACCAGTGGCGAGGGGTGGAAAATTACTTTGGGTAAGCCGCTTACTATTTGAGAAGCCGGGAACCCTACCGGCTTTTTGATTTTTTTCCATATCCTATTGAGGAAAACCGAGCTGCCATTCCAACAAACGGGAGTTGAATGCCCACGGCACCTTGAATTATCGATGAAATCGAGACTCGAAAAGCTTTGCTGCAACTCTTACAGATGTTGATCGCTTTGCTGGCTATTATGGAACTATGAGGATGTGTAGAATGAAAAGAATGGAGTATGATGGAATAAACACTGAGATCAAGTGGAACGATTGAGCATGTTTACAGTAATGCATGCAAATAAATAAACACTTCATCCCCTTATAAAACGGAAGTGTTAGACATTTTTGGAACATATTTGGAAAGGGAAGCCGATGGGAATCGGCTTATATGAACGCCTCGCCACTGGTAGCTATCCATGGCAGAATGTTAAGTGTATTTCTAAGTATTATTTTTTTGCACTTTGTTGCGACTGGTCTCCTTTCACGCTGCTTTTTATTTATTCTAACCTTTCACGAAGTCATCTAGTATAGCTAGTAAGTTAACTTCATAAGCACAGTTTGCAAAGTTTTGTTGATGTGTACTAGCGTATTTTCATTAATGTTGCCTTTTTTACATGTGTCACTTTATTGTATTTTTTCTGGAATTCACTGCCGCTTATTTAAAAACCATTAGGGTTTGTATCCTTTCGATCGGTTTGCTTTCGGTAGAATTTGAACAAGATATTTTTTTGTTAATTTTTAAATATATGGTATTTATTTCGTCACCATATATCATCTGTAGTTAGCAGCATGAGCTTAGCCACAGCAAATAAATTTTTGTGTTACGTTTTGCATTGCACAGTCTAACATAATGTGGAGACCTGGATATCTAACACCTTGACACCTTATAGCAAAGTTTGGTATGATTCCGTAAGCTTGACACTTCTGGCTTTTTTTTCGTCGTTGGAAGGTGGGAATCTTCAAAAGATACCGATTGGCTCCAGCCTCACGATATGCCGGATTTCTACCGACTAAACCCACCTCCGTGTCCTTCTAGGCAATGCATCCAAGATAATAGAAACTATTTATGTATCCATCCATATTTTAAAAAAATGCTTGAGACTTCCCAGACGATATAGATCGGAATAAGGGACAGTGCCTAATTTTCGATATATAAAGTCATTTATTTTCGTTGATATTAACATTTGTGATATTTTTCTAATTCCTGTGGAGCTACAATATGAGCTTGAGAAATTGCGGAGCTGATGTATTCATTTCAAGTTTTGTTCACGTATGAGATGCTTTTTGAGTGTCATTTTAAATAAGTTAGAGTTTGTTATGTCCTTTATATAGCTCGGTAACGTATTGTAAAAGCCAGCTGCTTTATTAACAGGGTCCTCTTTTAGCCGTTCCGTTCTAGCATATCCGATAACTATATAGTTGACATTTCTGACATTATATATGTTTTTATCCGAGATTTTCTCTAGGCTCAATGAGCTATTTTCTTTATAATTTAAGTGTTTATGTATGAGTTCCGCTCTCTTCATATGTATTAGGGATTCTAGACTTAGCTTTTTAGCTATTTTATACACCTCGACTGTAGTTTAGTTTTCAGTTTTTGTTGGTTTTTTTCCACACATTTCAATGAAATTAGAGCGTCATTTTTTTTTGATATTCTGCTTCTGTTTGTCAATGACTATTAGACCAGAGCGGATCTGTTTTCAGTTGAACGTTGAGGGGGACACGCTGATTTTTGCAGGAAAAGTAGGGGAATAACTCTTATAACAATAATTGATATATGTTCCCTCTCAAAAAAGTCGGGAACATTATATTGGGAACGAACAATAACTCACGATAACATTCTAGTTCAGTGTGCGATTCAAGTTCTGTGTGCTGCCGCTCATAGCTGAAATGTTTAAAATTTTGAAAAAAATCGTGTTTTTTTAATCAATGATTCTCAAAATCAACAGAAAACAAGAAATAATTATTAGTTTCATTAATGTAAAATCGTGAAAAAGTACAAATTCAGTGATTTTGCCTAAGTACCAGCTGTTTTGACCGCAACTATTCAAAATGGCCATCACGCGACAAAATCTCTTCAGCTGTCGTAATAACAAAAACTGCATTCATTTTTGCTAGCGCTGTTTTGTCTTTCAAGCATCGATATGAAAATAACAAATAACGTAGAAAAGGCTTTGTAACCTGTCCCCCCTCCGATTGATCCACGTGAATATTAAATCAAACCAATCCACGAAAATCTTTACGTAATCTATTGACGCTCGCGTAGATGTTACGATTAAAATGAAGTAATGCCAATAACTAATACGAGAGGTACATTTTTATTAATAAAAGTAGTATTATTTCCAAATTTTATTATTGTGTTTAATATTTTTAATATCTATGTAGAGTCGCACCTCACGGCTTGTTTCAATAAATTTTGATTGCCAAGCTGTTCTGTGAAATCTACTGATTTGATTTTGATGAAAATAAGTTTGCTGTTTTAGTCTATTATGAAGATTTTTTAGGCAAATTATGAAGGTCCTAAAATTATTTGAAATGGTGAAAAAATTGAATTAGGAACGGCTTTTTCCGCATTTTTTTATTTAGTTATTGCTATTTTGCGGCAAGGGTTAAATGTTTTGGAATTTTAAACCAATCTTATCTTGTAAAGAGTTTTATTACACAACTTTTAAACCCATGCAACTTTGCTTTGGAAAGCACCGTTTTAAAGTTAGGAGTGAGACAAGCAGAAAAAACACGATTTCTTTGAAATTTTCAAACATTTCGATTTGTTCAATGTTCCCGACTTTTTTGAGCATAAATCAATTATTGTATACGAGTTATCCCCAACTTTACCTGCAAAAATCAACGTGACCCCTTTTAACGACCAAATTTAGTAGTTTTCTATAGATCCGCCCTGGTCTAATTGCTCAGATGGCAGAATGATTTAATTTTTTAGATGTAAGGTTTTTGTGTATTGTTGCTGTGACCTAGGAGTAACAGGCTTTTAATGATGCAATTAAAGTTGTTGTGCATTCTGCGTGCCGATCTGTAGTACAGCGTTTTATTTTAGTAGTTGGTTTTTGTTGCATAGCCGAAGACTGGAAGCCCGTCATCGATCTTTGAAAATAGCAATGTTCGTACAATACATTACAATAGATTAAACTGGATAGATATTTAACAATGTTAAGTCTATTTGATGATTATTTGACAAGGCTTTGTATGTGGTTATTTCATAAGTTGCGTCTATAAATCATGGCATTTCGTCAACGATATTTCAATATTGGATTTGTTGGTTTGTTTAAATATTCTTCGACTAATATGTTGATTTTAAGCTGGAAATTTAGTGAAAAGATACAGCTCATCTGTTTGTATTCAACATCGGAAGAATTTTTGGCCTATAATTGTTTTGTACATTTCTTTGTGTTGCATTAACAATAGTATTATTGGCAAAGGTGAGTTTTCTTGGATGCCGTTCAACATTCAGTATGTTGACTATTTGATAGGGATTTTTTAACATAATTATACAGTTTTGGATCAACTTTATAATATTTTAAAATATCAAGGATTTTGAGCATGCCGACCAGTTCAACAGGTATTCTGATGTCTATGCTTCTAATGGTTTTGGAATAATAGAAGGTTGATAATGAAGTGTTTGAGAGAGGAGTGGAGGACAATAGCCATTGCGACTTTCTCATTTTTGAATACTGTTTGTTTTTCCGAAAGAAGGTTGTTCTTTTGTAGAAACCATGTGAGACCACGGGAGATAATCTTTTTCAGAGTTTTTGTTATGCAGATGAGCAAGGAGAGAAGCATGTTACCAGACATCGTGTGTTCCTCAGCATACAACCTGGTCTGGTCTGGTTGTATGCTGAGGAACTGTATTAGAGAATTTTAAGGCCTGGTACGATGGTTTGTGCCATTATGTTGTTAAGTGCAAGTAGTCGTTTGTTTTTAAATTTGGGCTTGAATTTTTTAAGTATATAGTAGGGAATGAACTCTTCTTAAGGAGTTGTGCCTATTAAAGTAAGGAACAGGACTCTAGTAACAGGTTTAAGAGAAGAGAACGTGGGTTATTAGGAGTTTAAAATTTGGTTATTGTAGAGTTGGTGTGAAAAGAGGAGTGTTTAGAAAAATTCAACCAGTTTTTGCCAAAGTTATTCTCTAAAGCTGTTTGGTCAAACCCTGCTACTTCATTAACTTTTTAAATGGATGTAATATTCAATGCAATTTGTGGGACTGTCTGTTTTTTTTCCTGCCAAGATAATATTGTTTTGGTATTAGGGTTGATGGATTTTGAAAACGATTGGAAAGAAGCAGCATCAGAGTTTTTGCACACCCTTGAAAATGCACTTTAGAGTTTTTGTATGAAAGTAGATACTTGTCGTATTTTTAAACACATTCAAGACTTTTTCTTCTTTCCTTGTAGAACAGTAAGTTCAGGAGTCCGTGGTCTTTGTTGGCGGTATGCTATCGGGATTGATTGATTTGCATTTTACTTGAAGCGGTCATGATGGTTGTAAATTTTTTGTTAGTATTATGGCTTGGTGGGTATTGAGTGAGGAAAATGTCCATTCGTGACCTGTAGTTTGTGCTTCGGGATAAGTTTCCCTGTTTCGCCCCGTCTCCTCATGTTGATCTTGATTGGGTTTTTGATCTCTTGTAGAGAATTTGTTCTCTTCCAGTTGATTTGAGGCACAAAGTTAATTTAATGCGGGTGAATATGTTGTTCGTCACAAAGTCTGCACGCAATTTGCCGCTTAGAACAAGCGTTTGTCCGAATTTGGTTCTATCCAAACAACAACAGAATTTGGTTCTATCCAAACAACATATTGAAGAGGTCGAAATTGACCAAGGAGATGAATACACTCCTTTAGAGGAACATAGGGCTCTCATCATTTAAAATTTTTCAAATAAGAACATGCAACCAAGCTGGAAACATGTGAAATTATGTTAAAAGTAAAAAAACACAACCTTGTCTTGCATAATATTTTCTTCTTCATAGTATGCACATATTCATTTAAAAAAACTAAAGAAAACTATCTGCATAAGAGCCTTATACATTTAAGAGAAAGGTTGATGGTGTAATGGAAGATAACGACCGAAAATATCTTCAGATATGTTTTGTTAAAATTGCATCAAACGGAAAATCTTAGCTTAGCTTTCGCAAAGTTAGTCAATAAAAACGGAAATTCTTCATTGATTAAATAATTGTTGGATTTTGGAAAAAGTCCTGCTATTGAAGAAATTTACACAAATTCTATTACACTCTCTAATAGAAAAGGAGGAAATTTTACTATTAGCGTAAGAAAGTTAAAAAAACGACTGTAGCACAAAAATCTAAAACAACATTGATTGTCGTTTAAACTTCGAATTTTGCAAGTATGCAATATCTTAAAATTTCTATAGTTCCATTTATCAACTAGGAACATCATATCTAAAAATCTTAATGCTCGGGTATAATTTATTTTTATTCAATTGCGAATCAGAGTAAAACAAACTATCAACATAAATGATGCATGAATGAGTAATTTATCAAATCAATCTCATACTTATCCCCTGAAACAAAATAGGAAATTTCAAGGTGCTGACTTAACAAGCACATATGTTGTTCACTGAGTCCGCTTTTTGCCTTGAGAGAACTTAAAACTTACCGTGCTGAGAAAATATGCACCATATACCAGCGACGTCAAAATCGAACAACATCTCCATAACTGATGCAAAATATCTACTGAGCAAGTGAATGACTAATTTGTGGCGTGGAGTTGCCTAATAATGTGGTTAATTTGGCTCATTCCCGAAAGAACTTCTGTAAAATCCTGTGGAATGGTTACACACCAAAATTACAACAACTGGTAGCATACTCTAGTATCAAGAAAGCCATCGGCCAGAATTCACATCGTGCTTCCTATTGCATGCACTCTTTTCATCGTGATAATAAGTAACGCCATTTCGTTTACAAAATGAGAGAAGCTTCACTTGTAGGATTCATGACAACGCCTGAGTCCATGACGCTTACTTATCTCTTCGGTACCACATTGTCTGCGATCAGATACTTCAGCATGTGTGAGAAGGTAGAGTAGTTTAACGACGAGTAAAAAGTAGAATGCACAATGCAGAATTTATCTACAAGTCAAACAAGTCTTATCTGCATCTTGGTGCTTGACAATTACAACATTAGTTTCTTGCGTTGTTTATAGAAGCCTTCTCACTACCAACTCAGCGCTTCGTATGGCTTAACACATGAACTTTCTCGAGCACAACCAAGTCAGACGCCATATTTTTTATATCGAGAAGCTTCTTGCCAAGGCTCACAAGAAGTCCATCCTTCGACTTAAGAGCTTTGGGATGAAAGATGTTTTATCGCGGCCACCAAAGTGAGCCGGCTCAATGACGATCTAAGACCTCTCATACCTGTGTCACCTTATTTGGGGAAGACCAATTGCGTGACTTGATCAACTAAATTATCGGCGGCAGGTGTGTTTCTGCATATATTGCGAACAAAAATGCCTAGCTGTTCGAAGGAACTATTACCTTCCGTGGCCAAACCGAAATATTTTCGTTCTTCAGCAAAAAAAAATTGATTGTAAGCGTGTGAAAAACTTAAAAAATTTAATTGTTTTTTACATTATATCTAATTTCAATTATTTAATGTCATGTTTGTGTCACGTACGTAAACGCTCACATCTATCTACATGCAGACTTTAAAAAAAAACAATTTAAATATACTCTAAAGACCTCAAAACCTGAATATTAGTTGAAAATATACATTTGAATTTTCGGGGTGGTTGCTTTCCATATGCAAGGGAGGTAGTAAACCGTAAAGTGCGACCTTTGAGTTCCATACAGACAACTTTCAAGGCAAATCTAGCAAAATGTCGTCAAGGTTGGACCCTAGTCAAGGTCGGACCATCGGTGTTTTTTCCGGATGTATCTAGTGACATCTATGAGCTGACGTGTCAATACTACTTAAGTTAGAACCAAACTTTTGTATGGAAAATCTATTCAAGAGCTTTGTTCATATGCTGCATGTTCCGTGCATCAAGTAGGCGAACCATGAAAAATCTAATCTAATAATATGAAAAAAATATGTATGCTATGTAAGGTGTTCTCTGATGACGAAAGGAAGGCGCTGGTTGAATTCATCCAAAAATGCAGCGATCATTATTACGGCCTCAGTGTGGGCGAATTAAGATCACTTGCTCACAAATACGCTAAAAAAATCGGTGCAAAATATTTGGACAGCTGGGACAGAGAAGGAATGAACGGCAGGAATTGGTTTTGTGGATTTATGCGTCGTCACTCCAAATTCACGTTGCGTACACCCGAGCAAACAAGCTTGAATTGAGGTAAATCTTTCTCAAAAACAAATGTAGCTCAGTTTTTTTGCCATCTGAATTCAGTTTTGTCCGAGTACACATTCGATACAGCCGACATTTGGAACATGGAACAAACAGGATTTTCCATTGTGCCTACAAATATCGGAAAGGTTATTTCCAAACGGGGCCAGAAAAGAGTAGGCCAGATTTCGTCACAAGAGCGAGGAGCAATGATAGCCATGGCCCTTGCAGTTAGCGCTGAGGGTAATTTTATTTCACCTTTTTTATTATTTCCTCGGGAAAACATGCAGTCCACGTTTATGGAACATTCCTCGCCTGGAGCGGTTGACTTTCCAAATGGATCCGGATGGATGCCGCAAGAAGAATTTGTTAAATACATAAAACATTTCGTCTCCAAAATCAAATGTTCTAAGCAATCGCCAAAATTGTTGCTCCTCGACAATCAATCTTGCTATCTGTCAATATCAGCATTAGATTTTGCAGTTGATTCCGGCCTTACATTACTCTCGTTGCCAACTCATTGTAGCCACCGTTTGCAACCTCTCGCTGTTTCGGTCTATGGTCCCGTGAAAGCATATTACAAGTTACAATGTAACGCATGGCAGAAAAACAACACTGTAAAAACTCTGAAAATTCGCCATATCCCCAGCCTCATTCGAAGCACATTCCCAGCAAATAATTGATCAGGCATATTCCAAGCTAAGCAATAAATAAGGTATAACGAAGGCAAACAAAATATGTATAACTTAGTGGTTAACAACACTAATGCTTATGTAAGCTTCTCTCTAAGGGATATATCAGGTTTACAATGAAATGTTGAAAATTCTTATGAAATATGTATTTTTTTAGCGATTGACAAAATCAATCCTTTGATTGTTTAAAGTTTCTCATTTTTTCGTGTAAAACTGGCAGCATTGGGGGCACTTGTTAAAACATTTCTAAAAAGACACATTGACAGGCTATCAAACACATCCTTTTTCAAAAGTCCATACATAAAAATAAAATAGTTATGATAGTTTACACGTACCAGGTCGTAGGTGAGGAGCGTGGTTACTCCCCCCCTTATATCTCGAAACCCCTTCCGATTTACCTCACCTCTCTCATGCGTTTTTTTGCTCAAAAGACTTCAAGGATTCCGTGATTTCATTTAAAGTCATCGACTCCGAACCACCCTGTATATATAAGGACTTCTATTGTGTCTCTTGTGATTTGTGTTATTTTTTTCATAAGTACCGAAAAAATTCATTGTTGTGTTGATACAAACTGAATACAGCATCTTATCTTTAAAAGTATAGATTGCTTAATGGTCAAGATAGAATTTCGTTACATAGTTTTTGGAAACCTTACCTTATATTTCAAACTAGTTTTATGAAGTTAAAAAAATGTCCTACGACATTGATTCAAAATTTTACAAAATCGCAAAAATATTATCACACTTTGATTCATTTTTCAAAGACTATTTCAAGAATTTCCTTCATACCATAAGGTCGGAAAAGACATTGAAAATCAAAGTGCAGTTTTTATCTTTAAACTGAAAGCACCTTGAACTATATTAAACTATATTTTATTTAATATTCAATATCACAAATCAGACGATACTCAACAAGAGTGCTGTAAAGAAGAAAATATGAAGGTCTAAGAGCATTTACACAATTATTCGAAAACAGTGATGAGACTCTTATATTGATAAAACATCTAGTCTCATATACATATAATGGGAGCATAAGTTTTGTTTTTGAAACAATTCATTATGAGTTGTTTGGAATTGCAAAAGATCGAACAAGATATTTTAACGACTCTTCAGAACTACCTCTCTCTTTCAACAAGAACCTTAGCAAAGCTCTGTATAATGTAGGCTAGCCGCTAGAGACACACAATAAAGTTCACGATGGATTTTTCAACTTTTGCATCCCACCATACCATCATGTTTGAACAGCAAAAATTTCGTCACAGCTTTAAAACCACGTTTCATTATTTTTCAAATACTATTCAGGAAAATTAGTACAAAAAGAAAGATAAAATCTCATTCAATCATTGTATCTTGACCGATATTACAGCTTATTTAAATTTGGAATCCTAATCCTGCAAAGATGTTAATATTAGTTTTTCATTCATAGCGTTTGTGTTATTATTTGACATGGGCATTAAATTTTATCCATCATGCTATGGAGAAGGCTCCTTTGCTAAGCTTTTGAACAGTTAAGGAATTAGACCCGCCCATATATGTTATTAATTGCAATTATCAAAATGGGACCAAATGTATCCAGCCGGTATGGAAATAAAATTTTAAACATCAAACAATTTTTCAATTAAAACGTCCACCTTTTGTTTCCAACTGCAAGGTAGAATCATTGATTGCAAATTCTTCACAAGCGGAGTTTGGAGGTTTATGTAGAAGATAAGATATCATCGGCATCCTAGTGCTTTGCAGTCATCGCACCCTTCAAAACTCCCTTCTTACCAATAATTTATCTTTCATTATAAAAGCACATAATAAATACATGCACTTATCGATTCTTTAAGTATTTAACGCACTTATGCAAAGCGATATTCGTTCGTTCTTATTATTTCTTCAGTCAAATTAAAACAATAAACTTATTGACACACAAAATGCACACATTTTAATAAACAGTAAATTCCAAGCAGCGTTCCTTTGACAGGTTTTCCGGAAATCTAAAATTATTGATAGAGTTATGAATTCGTTCACTGATTTATTTATAGATGATGGTTCGTAAAATAGCATGACAACTTTAACTTCTGCAATTTATGTTAACAAAGATAATCTTTTAATATAATAGTAAATAAGATGTGGAAAATTGTGTAAATTTACTAATGACAATAGTTAACCCTTTCAGGCATAGTGGTTTCACTGTGAAACCACCTTTCATAGTGCGAATATTTACTTACGGTCGTTTAATTTAGTCGCCACCAATACTACGGCTGATATCTGTGTTTTCATAGATGAATCAGCTTAACAGTTTCGTTCCAACTAAAAGAAACGGTCAGTGATCGCAACGTATTCTCGTGGTTGTTTATATAATTACGTAACGTAAATTTTTGCTTTTGCGTGACTGAAAGGGTTAAGGAAGGAAGTAAGAAGAAAATATTAAGAGAACTTCTTAGAAATAATCAAAGGAGAAAAGTTGAGGTACTACAAGAACTTAAATGTAAAATTTACTATTTAAATTTAAAAATTCATGTAAGGAAAACCATCAATACCTGCAATACATTTTACATTGCATAGTACGAAAAAGTCGTATTACCCACCAATTTATATAACAACAATTCCTAATAAATTTTACATTATTCATATGGTTTTAGGATAAAAAACCATTTTGTGGCTTCAGTGGACAAATTCTCAAAACCTTCACAAGCAATTCCAATCAAAAGTTGAACTTCATTAGATATAAAAACCGCTTTAAATACATATTTTCGGTAGAACTTTCCTCCAAAAAACATTGTTACTGATAATGAAATGGTAGAAAATCTTAATTAAAATTGACCACCCCCGGGCTGGAAAAAGGAATCTTCAATACAGAAACATTCCACGGCACTGTTAAGGAAACATATACACCTAGAATGCTCAAAAGAAGTTGTTTTTAAATACTTGCAGTTTCTTGAAGCTTAAAATCTCTATAAATGTATGATTGCTGAAAATTTCAATTAAATACTTCAATTTTCTTTCTTTCCTTTTTTCTGTTATGGCGGGAAGAGCGCACGCTGAAGCACGCTCCAACAAGCAAACACGTCTCATGCGCGTTACAAAACGTGTCTGAGCCAGAATTTCCGTCCTATTGTAGTTTTGAGGCGTCTTCTATCTAAATATAACGTATAGTATATTTTTAAGAAACGGCGGTTATACCTGCGGAATTCGTCGAGTCTGGTGAGAAGCTTGCCAGCCGTTGGACGATGCGTTACAGCAAATGTAAGGAATCTGTATATTTATTGAATCATAAAAGTGACCGTCATTACTTATGTGACCACCTGTACCGAAATTCGATCGAATGTAGCGGTGTACCGAAGGCAAGCTTCGAAACATGAAAATATACCGGAATTTGAAAATTGAAAAAATGTGTACCGAAATTTTATGCAAGAAAAATTTGAAGCCAATTGAAAAAATATGGTTCCATAATGGATTCAAAAATTCGTTCAGTTTTTGTTTAAGGTACTTTGACTTTTATACCTTGTTCACAACGCAAATTTGGGCTACTGATATTTCAAAATCTTGTCAAGCGTTCAAATCGCATTGTGTAGATTTTGCTTTTGGCATTGCATACAGAAAAGTATTCTCTGGCGCTAGAATTGAACCTGAGACGGCTCGTGCGTGCGTACCGGAGGCATTCCCGACAGGCTAACAAGGGACGATGAGGTGCAACAAACTTTAATATTTTTGAACATTGCTGAATGCGCTGAACAAAATTATTTGCTGTATTGCCGCACTATGAGATTTTGAGTAGATTTTGCTGAAATCTAGTGGATTTGTGATCGACGAGATTTTGACTTTTGTATAGGAAATCTGGTGGATTTCGGGGGAGGTTTCGCAAAATCTCACGATTTGTCAAAATCTGGTGCGATGTGAGCAAGTTACGTTTGTGGTTCCGAACGAGGGAATATTATTGTTGTAACGAAGAAAACTAAAACAGCGATTTTCAGTATGTGATGCTAATGTTTGATTTTTTCTAATTCAACTCGCCTGCTCTTCTCAAGTACAATTCTTTTATACTAAATATCTAATCGCTATACAAATATATTATTGATTGGTTTGCCCTTTCGTACTGTTCCGCAAACATGTACTTTAAAACCTTATCGGCTTGCTTAGCTTCTTATCGTTTTGTCTTCGTTTATGTTGGCGATCTGTTGTGGTGTCAAAGGTCGACATAGCTGTTGCGGTGTCAAAGGTCGACAGAACTCCTCCCACCCTTAAGTGAAGGCTGTCCTCAGACTTTGTGATGTTTAATAATAATAAGGATTATGATGAAAATTATGATTGAGGTTATGGGGATGGATATTTTAAAGAGTGTATCTGAATCTTTTAACTCGTCAAGCTTTTGCATATTTTCTAATTCAATCGTTTTATTTTTTATTTGCTCCAAGTGCTCAAAATGTATTTCTTGCAAAATTTCAAAATTTGCTTATATTGTTACTTTGCGGTATTACTTGAGGTATGAAATTTTCGATTATCGTATTAGTTACTTTAAAAGGTTGTTTATGTGCTGAACATTGATGTAGCCTTATTAGGATTTTCTTATTTTCTAATAAAATTGGAGTTGCACTATTCTTACACGTATGCTCGATATGCGTTGTGATAATATTTGTAAGCGCGAATGTTTCTGCAGATATTTTTTTCATTATGAGGCAAAGTGTATAATCTGAATGTACAATCAGTAGGATTATTATTTATAATAGATATTTTACATTTATCCAGAAGTGGATATCGCGTGTTAATATCAAGTGGTGTGTTATTGTGTACTAAGAATTCATATGTATCTAAATATATTTATAATGATTTTTCATTAGGAGTCGGTATCTATTTAATTCTGTCAATCGGTTTGGTTTCTAATGGTATCTCGATAAAAATAGTTACTTTATTTGAATCGATTAGAACGTCGGATTTAATATTAGTTAGTGTTAAGGCATCTATATTATATTTTGAAATCTCGTTATCAAGTAGAATGTTTCTGTGTAATGACGTCGATTTACTGTTTAAAAGAAGTTCGCCAATTTTATCTAATTTCTCTTGAGCTAATGCTACATTTTGCATAAAATGAATATAGTTTGTTATTTCCATTATTTCAATTTGGTTTCGGTTTTCTCCTGCGACCAACTGATTAATTCTGTTTTCAAATGATGTTATCAGGTTGTTCGCTTTGCTAGTTATTTTCTGAATATCCCTTCGGATTTCATTTGATGACTCCAGTAGAAGATGGTCATTATGTCGAAGTTTTCTTTCGTTTTCTTCGATTTTATGAAAGTTAGACTGTATAACCTGACGATCTTCTTCATCTAGTGTACCTCCTACCTATTTACGGATAGAACCTAAAAAGTTAAATTTGTCTCGTTTTGATCTGGATGGAAATAAGGATGTGGTTTCCATTCGAAGATGTTTTAGCTGAATCTTCTGTGTTTATAAATGCATTGTGTTTTTCAAAATGACCTAGTATAGTATCCAGGCTATCGAGTAATGTTTTTATATCTTTTCGAAGTACTGAATGACCTATGATCACTCTGTTGAGGACCAACTGTTCCTGCCCTGTCTTCATTAACATGAAACTGTTTTGTTGTGTTGTGGATTCTATTTGAATCGATTGTGTCTCTGCCAATGGTATTAGAAACAGTAGGAAGAGTATCCCTGAAATGGAAGGTACGCTTTAGTTTTTTCTTATTTAACGCATGAATGCGTTGATTTAATTTTGCTCTTTTGAAGCGAGGGCCTAATTTCGTGGGATTGGGGTTTTTTACCCACTTATTGTCAAGTTCTGATGTTTTCCTATTTCTATTGGCTCTTTCTAACATTTTTCTTTTATATTCACTTAGTTTACTATAAATGTGGGAGATATATATTTCTTTAAAAAATACATCTGAGGGTTTTTCTCTGTGCGCTGAGTGTCTAGTGGTATTATAGTATTGTACGCATTCTTGCACGGGGTTCAATAATGTCAAGATTCTATCTTCTTCTTTTTGTCTGATTAGAAATGTACGCAAGTTTTCGTTTACAGTTCTATGCGCTATTTCTATGTCGGAGTTCCCAGTTTTGTAATTTGGCTGTGTAAAGTGAACTTGAATGCTTTCTTTTTGTAACCAGTATTTAGTATTTTCCGAATTCATTCCACTTTCATTATCTGTGATGAGAAGTTTAGGATTACCTTTTTCATTGAATATATTGTTTAAAGTGTTTACTATTGTATCCCATTGTCTATTTTTTAACGGCGATATTGCTAAAAATTTAGAAAATTTATCGATACATGTGATATATGGACTATTTTTGTCTTTAAACCATACATCAATATGGTAAATTTCACGTCTAGAATTAGGTGTTACTGTTTGCTTGAAGGCTTCTTTGGGTGAATTTCTATCAAATTTGGATAGTTGGCATATGTCGCATGAATTAATATAATTTTCGACTAATTCCTTTAAACGAGGGAAATAATATTTGTTATGAAGTTCATAATAAGTTTTGTTTATGCCTAAATGATTGTTTCACTTGTGTGTTTTGGCAATGCTTTCTTGAATTTCACTATATGAACAGTCATAAAGAAATTTTTCTGCATGTACTAACGTAACTTTGCTATAGGACAATTTCCATGTACTATATTCCTTTTGCAAAATCAAGAGTTTTTGTTTATCAGGTAACTTTATGCCTACCGTGCCAGTGTTTGGCATATGGTAATTTAATATATATTTCGACTCTTTTTCCGTGAAGGAAGAGAAAGTAAATATCAACCTTTTCTTACGCTGAAAGTTCTGTCGAACTGTGTTTTCGGTCTTCCCTATTTTTATGATGAGTTGAACGTTATACTGATTGAGGTGCTTCTCTGAGATCGATATATAATATGTATTATCTTCTGCAGCTGTGTGCTGTGTTGCTAATGAGTCGCAGTCTCCTCTTTCATGAACGTGCAGTTCAATTCGAGAAAGTGCGTCAGCCACTATATTTTCGTTGCCTTTTATATGCTTAATGGTAAGATCATATTCTAATAACTTCAATTTACATCTTTGCAAACGTGGATTATCTACTTTAAGATTCTCTAAATATGTTAATGGCTTATGATCGGTCAATAATTCGATCTTATATCCGAAAATGTATGGTCTGAAATATTTAAGTGCAAAAACAATCGCAAGCAATTCCTTCTCTATGGTCGAAAATCGTGTTTCCGATTCGTTCAATGTTCTAGATGCAAAACAGATTGGTTTTCGCTCTTGTGATAAGATCGCTCCGATAGCAAAGTTTGAAGCAGCTGTTGTTATAGTAAATGATTTCGTGAAATTTGGATATTGAAGAATAGGAGGATTTTAAATGTAAAGTTTTAATTTTTCAAATGCCTCATTATATTCCGGGTCCGTTGTTTTGACTTTCACATCTTTCTTTAAATACTTAGTCATTGGACGAGCGATTTTTGAAAAGTCCTTAATAAATTTACGATAAAAACCGGCCATTCCTAAAAATGACTTAATCTGTTTTTGAGTTGTAGGAATGCGGAATATATCTATTGCTTCAAAATTTTTAAGGGTTTGTTTTTATTTCATCTTTAGTTACTACATGTCCTAAGAATTCGGTAGACTTTTTTAAAAAATGGGTTTTTCCTACTTCGATTTTTAGATTTACATTTCTTAATGTAGTGAGTACTTTACGAAGAGCCTTTTCATGGTCTTCTAGTGTTGAGCTATAGACTAATATGTCGTCAATAAAAATTACGCAACATTCTCCATTAAGTTCCCCTAGAATTTTAGTTATTATTCTCTGTAAAGTAGCTGGAGAGTTTTTTAACCCAAAGTGCATTCGTTTGAATTCGAAATGTCCTTCGTCTGTTGAAAAAGCTGTTTTATGGCGATCTTCTGGCTCTATTTCAATTTGGTGAAATGCTTTTGCAAGGTCAATGCTTGTGAAGTAATTTGCATGGCCTAATTGCCCTAAAATGTCGTCGATTTGTGGGATAGAGAATCTGTCAGCAACCGAGAGGTTGTTGATTTTTTTGAAAATCGATGACTAATCTATGGTTTCCTCCTTTCTTTGGAACTACACAAATTGGAGAATTATATGGAGAATTTGAAGGTTGTATTATTCCCTGTGCCAAATCCTCTTGAACTTATAAAGGGTTTCAATGGATGTGGATACCTATAGTTTTGCTGGTATATAGGATTGTTAGAAGTCGATTTCAAACTATGTTTAATTGGATGTGTAGGTTAACGATTCACTTCTCTTGTATTGTATATCAATAAATTCGTCTTTAATTCGATCAATTACATTTTGTTCTTCTTTTGTATATGTTTCCTTTTGTATTTGTTTCTTGAAAGGCATATCATTTATAAATTGTTCTTTTTGATTTTCTTCCTCATTTCCTAAAAAAATTTCGCATTGAATTCCTCATATATTATATGTCTCGTCCTCTTCGTTATTAAGTGGTATTGTTCTATTATTAATAGAAATGCTTTTTGACTCGAAGTCTAATATTGCTTTTGCACCTATCAGAGCATTCATGTCGATGAAACATTCGAATGAGTTGAATGCGACATCCATTAATTTCCATCCAATTCTATGATTTATTAACTTCCCAGTATATGGGAAGTTCTTGTAATCGCCTCGAAAATCGAAATTGAAATTTTCAACATTTCTTTACGTTTTGAGGTCTATAGAGTATATATAAAGTGTTTTTAGAAAGGGAGATGTATGTGTGTGTGTGTGTGTGTGTACGTACGTACGTACGTACGTTCGTGGACACTTTTTTCTACGAGCATAACTCACGTAAACAAAGTCATATCGACTTCGTTAGGGTGTCAATCGAAGCGTCTTTGCAATTTTAAGAGCTTATAAGTTTTTGGAATACTTCGGTTGGGGGGGTTTGCTGTTTTGACCCTTTGAAGGTCATTTCTGTCATGCGTTATATCTCGCCAACCAAACATATGATTTGCATTGTAGAGGTGTCAATCGACGCGTATCAACATTTGTGTGAATCTATAAAATTTTTAAAAAAATCGTTGTAGCCGTTTTTTAATTTAAGATTTAAGGGTTTTTTTCATAAACAATGAATTTTTAACCTGATTTGCGTAAATAAGTAGACAATGTTTATAAAATTTATATACTCCAAACAATGTTTGTAAAAACAACATCAAAAGATTTTGTCATGATTACGTAAAAAATTCAATTAAAAATAAAAAACTATTAAAAGTCATCATGATTTTCAAGGTCATTTTTATCATTCTCTATATCTCACGAACCAGATATAATATTTGCATCATTAAGGTGTCAGTTGACGTGTATTAATATCTTTGTGAAGTTTATGCATTATAAAAACTCGTTTCAGCTTTTTTTTTAATTTAATAGAAGAAAATGCAAAAAATTATAGTTTTTTTCATAAAAAATATTTTTTAACCTGATTTGCACAGCACAGTAATAAATGTTTATAAAATAGATACATTCTTATCAGGTTTTGAAGAGAAACCGGCAAAATTTTCTTCCTTGATTATAAAAAAAAAAAATGAAAAATAAAAAAATCATTCAAAGTTACCATTTAAAGAGGGTTCATACGAATGCTTTTACTTTATTTTTTTTATTCTAAAAAATTGTTGTAAATTCAATCAAAGTTTTAAAATATTTGCATAATTTGAGCAGATTTTACATAGTTTTTATAGTCTTTTATTTAAAAAAAATACTTAAATTATTAAAACCAACAAAAATTTTCAAGACCAAAAAGGCCCCCACCGATTGATCCGCGTGAATATTCAATCTGTCCTCATCGACCAAAAACCTTACGTAATCAATGGACCCTCCCGTAGACGATATGATTCTTATTAACTCATTCCTGTTACTGCTATGAATACCTCTCATTGTTGTAATGTTGTTGATGTTTATGTAGATATTACTGGGAAGTTGACCGTGTGGACCTCAAAGGTCGCACCTCGCGGCTTGTTTGAAATTCGGATGGCAATTCTGTATCGAAACCATATTTTACTTCTGTTCTTTGAGCTACGGAATGTATTATTAACGGCTGAGAAAGAACATATCGTCGTTGATGGCTAACATTTTTCGCATTCATTATGCCATGTGTACTATCGGTGTCTATTAGACAGCGAAAAGATTTTCCTTCGATTGTTAGTCGAAGATTGTTAGTCGAAGAATAGGGAGTCCGAGGCTGGTAACCAAAAATTTTGATTACCAGCAAAAAGAGATGTCCCGGAAGACTGGATTGTATTCATTGATACATCCGTTGCTACAGAAAGATCATTTCTTCTCATATTCTGACTATTTGAATTTGGGCTGTAATTTTGCCAATGATTCACGTACTGAGAACTTGTTTCTCGCGGACTAGACACATAAGCATTACTAACACCTCTTTGATTCACTTGATGTTTATTGACAGAACTAAACCGATTTTGATAATTTTTATACCATGATGAAGATACCCTGAATTTACTAGTACAGAATAAGCATCCTCAAAAGCACCCATCTAGTTTGGAAAATGGCTCTAAAAATACACAGCAAAGCAGTCACTGTTAATATTGCTGTAATGCTAGCACCATGCCTGTTTAACAACGGCATTACATTTTTATGGCAAACAATGAACACCGTAGAGATTTCTGTTAGAATTCACGTGCACTTACGAGTATGAGCTGCGAAAGAAGATGATCGCCGCATAATGGGAACAGATATTCGATCGCAAAGACAGTTAAACGAGGGCAGATTACGCCGTTGATAACAAAACTAATCTGATTTTAGCATCATGCCATTCAAAGGAGATTTGCACTTTGGGCCTGGGATTGACTCTGTCTAAATCAGAGAATCGCATGTTGTATTATATTGCAATCCTTAATTGCTTTTTCCGCAAAATCAAATTTCTCAAAATTGCATCCAAAATATCTTAAAAACCAATATACCGATTACCTTAAATTTTTGTGTACTTACTGTTTACATAATTATTTAGCCTTTGTCATTAGTTATTATTTTTTGTTTACTTTTTGTTCTATGAGCCAATTACGAAAGAATTTTTCGTTCAAAATGGCAACGCTAAATTTATATGTCCGCCATTTTGTCAAAAATTAATATGTTTAAAATTGATAAATACTAAATTATAATATTTTCGTTAACAACCATCCTTTTTTTGTTTCCGAACATTTTGCAAAAATTGTCAATGGGTATCGTTATTTTTTCAATTTTGAAAATTTTGTAATGAAAATATTTAAACATACTTTCAAAAATACATACATATTTATTACTGAAAACGTATCGAACTTAAAACAGTTCTTCTATCAAAATTTCCAAATGGAACCTGTTTTCCCACGCTTCTAGGTGTAAATGCCCCCTTAACGAACATATTTGTTTAATTTCTGCTAAAGTGAAATAGGTCCAATAATTTTGTTTGGGTGCACCATTTCAACGAAAGAAAAACCAATCTCAATTCATCATGATGTAATCAGTTTTGGAGAAAAATTAGAAAACTCAATTCAAGGAAAAATACAGAAAGTCCAAAAAATCTGCTCACACTACGTAAACAAATAAACATAGGACTAAAAAACCTTAACCGGATTTCAGATACAAACCAAAAATTAAAAGTTCAATGCATAAAATACTTTTTTTGATAGTGAAGAAATACTAACCAAACTCACTGCCTTTCCAGGAATGGTCGGTCATCCATGGAAAATACATATCTTATACATATTTATCGTTTCTTTTCAATATTAAGTAAATCAACAAATCATCAAAATAGGCGCACTTTCCAGCCACATTGCAATTATGGAGAATTAATTAATTTAAGATGGCTAGAAGAAACTGTGTATAATCACAATGGAAAAATATCAATAATAATTTCAGTGCACTTAAAATTGTTTCTAAAAAATGCAGACTAAAACGATCCACAAAAACTTTCTAGCCACGTTGATTCCCAGGAGAAAGGTATTGTAAACTAGATCAATAAGATAACAAGTGAAACTAGCATTTCAGATATAAAACTTTAAGAACAAAAAATTGAAAGAAAATGTTGAATTTACATTGAATCATCTCTCAAATATTGAGAAATTAAAAATGCTTATAGATTGAAAATTTTCAGCAATAGTTGTCACAAATAGACAAAAGTATGCAAATATTTATTTGAAGTAATTTAATATTTATTTTGCACTTATATAATTCTGACGAGAATTGACGTCGTATTGAGGACCGAGCCAGACGTCTAGTCCGTTCCGGGTGAAGAGCGAAACTGGCCGGCAAGCGAAGACTTGCCGCGGAGCCAGAACTTGATTTCGCCGAGACGCCACAAAAAGTTACCAACGTAACGCTCACTTCTGCACGGAGCCGATCCTGGGTACGGTTTGGGCAATCCCACCGGACCTTAACCTGCGAAGAGAGATTTAAAAAAAAATTTACAAAAGCTCCGCAATTTCTCCACTTCTCGGCTTAGCTTTTGCAGTACTTGCTCTAACCAGCATAGTACAGACCCACCAGCTGTTTTCTTTCAAATATATAAGGGGTCCTTTTGATCACGTTTGCTGCATTGACGGTCAACGGCCAGCCAAGTTTGCCGAGCTCGTTCCAGCCTTCATTCGCTTCGACTGGTTTTATGTCGATTACACACGCTTGTCAGCTGAAGATTTTTATTCTCGGAGGCTGGGTTTTGAGATTGCCCACAGCGTTGCACATTGGTGGATACTGTGGCTTGTGTGTGTGTGGACAGGCCTTTGAGGGGACACATTTTGACGCTGGGAATGGAGGACTTCTGTAAAGATTGGCGTCTACGACGTTGCCGATTTAGCATACGTAAGCAATTCGAAACGCACGACTTTTAGTACTCGTGGTACAACGTACAAACTAGCAACACTTTCATAAAATTTATATCCAGCTTCGATACTTAACACAATTTGCACGTTATTCTAAATTATCAAGGTGCAATTTAATAGTTTGCGTAAGAACTTAACTTCCTACTTATCTATCTTATCCAATATCCCTAATCTAAATAAATTCAATATATATGTATACAATTCAATATCTTAACTTAGATGGATCTAATCCCTATTTAGGTAGTGCAATATCCTTACATATAAAATACTTAACGACCTTTCTGTGTAAAGTGGTAGCTCGCGTACACCATTTCTAATCGAAAGCGTTTGCCCGATGATTAGGGGTTTTTACGGGCAAGACAGTCCCTAATTTTTCCCTTATCTTGGTTCATGGATTGGCCACGCTGTGTGACGAACGTAACAAAGTATTTTAAACACAAATGACATTGACTCCTAAAAAAGGTGATAAATGAGAACTATTAGACCCCTATGCCATAACATTATACTCACTTATAACATAAATAATTGTAAAATGATAAAAATTATAAACTCTTAAATTTCAAAAGTATGTGTTATGATTACATTTTTTTAATAAAACAGTTTTTCATCATACTTGTGATGACCATATTTGTGATGACCATACTTTTCTTTTTAATTTCACTGAAACAATATTATCAAATTTGAGAAATGCATAGCATCAATAGATAACGAAACATATGAAAATAAACTGGAGCAATAGAAAGAATTTGTTGTTTCACCCAATGTTTTCAAAACAAAACAACTTTATAGAATGTAAAGAGCCCAAAAACCTGTAAGAGATTAAAAAAACTCGTCGTCACCACGAGAAAAGTAATTGGTTTAGCATTTTCATAAATGTTACCGTCGTATTTTTCTTTTTTCTCTCATTGTTCGTAGTTTATTTTAATTTAAATCAGAACTGGACAGTTTTGCTTCAACTTATCTATCTTTCAACATTAAAGCACAGATTTAAAACCAGCACTTATCGATTTTAAAGGTGTTTAACTCATTAAAAAATTCTCGCACGCATACCGAGGCTAGAACGCGTTCAAGACTCACCCAATTGTATGAAAATTCTTTACTTTATCCCAATCGAAGCCTTGCCAAATATGCCAAAATTAACGTACAAAAAAATAGCAAAACGATACGCTACCGCTCCCAAGCAATTCTTCGGGTTGCCGTGGTACTCTCGGAAGTAAAATTGTAACCGTTCATTTGGATACATCTGGAGTATGCATGTATATTTACATATTATACGCCTATCCCTTAAAATAAGACAATATAACATTTATCTAAAGCGCAACATTCCAGACAGACACAAAATTATACAAAAGCCGAAAAAGTATCCTTAGTTGCTTTTTAAATTTAATTAGTATTTTCGTGAGAAAAAAACAGAAAAGGAAAGAATTATTTACTAACTCGGTATCAAGAGGTGACGTGGCCGTACCTGGTCCACCACAGCACCCCCTGCTAAGCAAGTTAAAAACAAAATGAATAATATAATAATTTTTATATGACCAAAAAAAGGAGAATTACCTAAAAAATAATAATTGTAGCTTAAAGTTAACTATCTGTGAGTAGCTTAAGTGACGTGTATAGGTCGGGTATTTATGCGTTTAATGAAATCCCGCCTGGTATCGCTCGGCAAGCCTTATATGTCCACCCGAACCACGTAGGAGAGGATGTTCTTGTGGTGGTTCATATTGTTGTTGTAGCAACTGCGGTTGCTGTTAATCTGCCGGCTGATGTTGATCTGGCACTTGTTGTTGCTGCGGGACATCCAAAAGTCGCGCCGCTTGACGCCCGCGATATATTGTAATTCCCGAATCTTCGCAAGTGGTTGTCATGAATAGATTGATCATATACGCTAGGATGCGCTGCTCAATGAAGACCGTCTTGTTGACGCAATTGACCTTGACGACAAAAGTTTTGTCGCCTCTAGTCACCACCTCGAATTAACCATCGTACAGAATTTGCAGCATTGTTTCGACTGCATCATGCCGTACAAAAACGTGTGTCGCTGTTTTACCTTCTTTGTACACGAATGGAGTTTTGGTGCCGTGCGTCCTGGGTAAAACTGGTCGAACCTGACGAAGATGTTGACACAGCTCATTATTGAAATCAGATTGGTCCTCAAATGCCTATTAAAACTTCGCCCGGCAGGCGAAGGGGTTCGCCGTACATACAATTGGCGACCGTTGTGCCCGAGTCCTCGCATCAAGCTGCTCTGATGCCGAGAAGCACTCGCGACAAAATTCTAGTCCATTGGTTGTTTTCGTGGCATTTGATGGCCGCTTTCAGGTGATGGTGGCTTCGTTCAACCAGGCCGCTGGACTGAGTATGGTTTCAGGATGAACGATAACGCCGAGTGTCAATCAGCCGATTGAACTCGTTGAAAAGGTGTGACTCGAATTGTTGACCGAGGTCAGTCGTCAACCGCAGCGGTGCGCCAAAACGACAGACATATCCGTCGAAAAAGGCACGCGAGTAACATATGATAATGCCTCCAACAAAGCTGAGTCTAATTCAGCCAATAGCCCCCCAAATAAACTTCATTTGAAGTCAATGGATTGCAGTGGGAAGAGTTGAAGAGTGCGGACGTGCTATTAACAAGTTCCTAAATTTTGAATCAGTTTAAAGTGCTGTTCATTTGTTCGAACTCTTAATCTTTTACTTGTTTTGTACTTCTTTTTACCCAAAAAGAAAACCAGAACATTTCTAATTACAGTGGTGTGAAAAGACGAGGGAGTCCTCCCTCTAATATTTATATAAGGGATCGGTTAAAGCTCCCCAAAATGGACGTGAACTCGCTTGCAGCGCATTCTGGAAACCGGTTTCAGTTATAAGCTGATCGAGATGACTGCAACAGTGCTGACAACGATCAAGTCCCAGCCGCAAAGCGAAAAGCGAAAATACCTCCAATTGTGATAAAAGAGCTCAGCCGAGACAGCATCAATGCCATCATGAAAACTTTAGGCATGGACAATTTTGAAATCCAGCATCTAGGAATCGGTAAAAAAGTACTGATTCACGATCTCGAGGCTTACGACAAATTTGTCACCCATCTCAAGGCTAAAAAAGTTCATTTCTTCACCTATAGCCGTCCAGAAGAACGTCCTTTGAAAATTGTTTTAAAGGCTTGCATAGTATGGACTCAACCATGCTGAAAAACTACCTGGTGAAGGAGCTCCAGCTAAACTGCCTTGATGTCAAACAATTTCCAATCTCCCTTGAAAAAAAAACGCTACCAAGAGCAGACAACATATATAATCTACTTTCAGCGTGGTACCATTAAACTTTCAGAGCTAAAAAAAATCAAATCAGTAATGAACACCATCGTTGCTTGGGAATACCAACGCAAGCCCACCCAACGAGCCACTTAATGTCACAATTGCCAAGCTTTTGGGCACGGATCCTCTCACTGTTACCTGCCTACGAAATGTCTGATTTGCGGACTCGACCACGACAAATCCAACTGCCCCGCCAAAAACACCAAGGACATTAAGTGCGGAAATTGTTCTGCTAATCACATAGCGAGCAATACACAATGTCCAAAACGCACGGAATATCTCCGCATCAGAAAGACTACCTCGAAACACAAATCTAACAGGGAATACAACAAAATCGAGTTTGCAGCTCCGCTTGATTCCACCGTACAATTTCCAGCACTACCAGGTACATACAGTCGTCCACAAAGCTCAAGAGTTATATCACCTTAGTCATTCAGCACCGTGCTTCGAGCCCCATTAAACGCAATGTATGCCGATCGCTCTCAAAGCGCTTCATCGCACATACAATCATCCAATGAAAATCTGTTCTCAGCCAGTCAGATGATGAGCATGGCCAAGGAACTTATCACTAGACTAGCACAATGTAACAATCGTAATGACCAGTTCATAGTTTTAACAGAAATTGCAATCCAATTTCTATATGAGTAAGGCAAACGTTGACTGTATACTTTGGAACGCGCTAAGTATTCGCAACATAATTTAAAACTACGCATAATTTAAAACTACTACAACATGACTGATTTTGTATGCGATTATCTCAATAAGATTGAAACAACTAATAAATATAGATCTCGACCAACTGAATATAGAACAATTCTAGCTGATTCAAAACTTTCGATATTAGACCTAAACATAAGGAGTATAAAAAAACACATTAATGAATTACGAGCACTGATAAGTGAGTGTAAGAACAATTCAATACAGTTGCACATAATAGTGTTAACGGAAACGCATCATGATAGTTACTTGCTTTCGCATACTAAATTTAATGTTGCCTTCAACTTAGAAAACTATGATTTGCATTTCACTTTGAAAAAACAAAATAAATGTGAGGGAGTGTTTATCTATATTAATAAAAAACTTGAATATAGCGTCAAAGAGGTAGAAAACCTAAGCCTCATAAGTGGTTTGCAGATAAAACTGAAAATAGAAGGTATAAATATAGGGATTTTAGGACTTTATAGATTACGAACACAAATGCGCCAGAATTCATAAGAGAACTATCAAATTATATTTCAACTAGTATCAAAAATAACATGGACATCATAATAGGGGATGTTAAAATTGATCTCTTAGATAATATTAACGAGAACCAAAATAACTATATAGCAAATCTACTTAGTGAAGGTTTCCTTCAATTCATCAAACAACCTACAAGAATACAAAATAATAAAGGAACATGTATAGATCATGTATTTATCAGACGAACAAATATAACAAACAAGATTAGTGTATTTGCAAACATCCACGAAACATATATAACTGACCATTTCGCTCAAATATTAGCTTTGAAATGGGGCGCGAAAAAACCAAGTAACCGTAAAAATACAGGGAATGTGACTAGACCTACTAAAGACTCACTGTAAACAGTACAGAAATATATTAACGCAGACGATCAGGCAAGCGAAACAATCATATTTCAAAACAAAAATAGATGTAGCGGGAACAGATATGAAAAAGTACTGGCAGATTATAAATGAACTAACGTAAAAAACGAAATCAAATCAATCGTGCACCAGATTAAATATTCCAGGGACTGGACTAGAAACAAATGGCAAAAAAAATTACCAATGAATTGAATGAATACTTCAATAATGTTGGATTCAACGTTGCAAGAGATATATGAACAAACTATTCAACAGTTGAAGAAGATACAATCAGTTTTAATGTAAAATCGGAGCTTCATTTCTACAAAATCACTGAGGACGAAGTAGCATCAAAAATAAATGACCTTAAAGACAAAACTGCGCCAGGGGAAGATAACCTTTCGACGGAAATAATAAAATATTTACAGTCATACTTAAAGGGACCTATAACGGTGCTCTTCAACAAATGTTTTGATGTGGGCTTATTTCCAGATAAATTAAAAAAAGCTATGATTGTACCAATTTTCAAAGGTGGTGATAAGACTATCACGAGCAACTATAGGCCATTCCTTTACTTAACGCTATTGCTAAAGTTTTTGAAAGATGCATAAAGTCAAGATTGACGAGCGACATAGAAGACAACCAAATCATCCCCGATACTCAATACGGTTTTAGGAAAGGAATAGGAGTTGATGATGCTTTGGCAGACCTTACCGACACAGTAATCAAAATTTTTAGAAATGATAAAAAAACACTGGGCATCTTTCTAGACTACTCTAAAGCATTTGACTCTATAAGTCACACCAAACTATTACGTACTCTAAATCAAATAGGCATTACAAATAAACACTTGCAGCTACTCACAAATTATTTACAAAATAGATCTCAAATGGTAAAATTGAGAGGGCTCGTTAGTGACGTGGTCACAAAAAAGAGCTACGGTATCCCACAAGGTTCAGTACTTTCTCCAGTTATTTACACCATATATGTAGCTTCTCTGTTTAAATTTTCTGAAGATAACATTAAATTTATAGGATTTGCAGATGATACAGCCATTGTCGTGACAGGAATCAACTGGTCAGATACCTAACAAAGAGCTAACTACATTTTAAATAAAACGATAAATTGGTCAAACAACCACTCCTTAAAGCTTAACATTGATAAAACGAAAATTTTACCATTCGCCATAAATAAAAAGTCTCTCCCAAACCAGTCCCATATGATTAGAATAGCGGTAAGACATAATGGAAAACATCACAGCCTAGAACTCTGCAATGAAAGAGCTACTAAGTACTTGGGAGTGACCATAGATTGTCATCTAAAATGGAAGGAGAATATAACAAATCTAAATAGTAAACTTAGAAGTCTAATCTATATATTTTATAGCCTTAGGAATATACTTAAAATGGAGGATCTGATAGGAGTATACAAGTCGCTATTTCAATCAATCTTGACTTACGGAATACTTGCATGGGGTGGTACTTACGATTCATACATAAACTGTATACAAGTAACCCAAAAACGAGTATTGAAAGTTCTTGCCAAAGTACCCATGGTATATCCTTCTAGACAAATATACTGCGTGACGAATACTCTGGACATAAAAAACCTCTACACCCTGGAAATTTTAACGTATATGACTAAAAACAATAGACTCACTCCATACCAACACAATTACAATACTAGGACAGTAAATAATAATGTAACAACAATATGTGCAAATAAAACAATAGAGCAAAAACACTTCACATACATTGCCCCTAAATACTTTAATGAATTGCCCCAATATTTGAAAAATATGTCAAATAGTGCAGAACATTTTAAGTATCATTTGAAAATTCATTTAAAAAACTGCCAGTTTGGGAATAACTAATCAAAGCGGAATACAACTTAAAATATACAATACCATTCGAGATTATATAAAAGTTTATTAGGGATGTTTATAAATTCATTCTTGTAATTTGTGAATTGCAAGCTTGTTTTCTGCTATTCCCTTATTATATTATATTATATTACAGTATAATTTTGAATGATCTCACTTTTCTATTTTTGTCTTTTCTTTCTATGCTTAGTACCTTACCTATTATATTTATATATATATATATATATATATATATATGAATTGTAGACCTGTAAGATAAGAAATGTAAAAGGTTTGTACTACTACTCCTCCCTCCATGACACAAGTCACGGCTTACTTTGGAGGGAGTAAAGAAAATAATAAAAAAAACCTAAATAAAGTTCAATCGAACTCAGCTGTTTGTGCAATATCATATGTTGCAAAATCTACGGGAAATAGCCAACAATTATCTAGGCCAGAACATGTTATTCATGGCGTTGCAATATCGCCAAGCAATATTGCTATTTAGCAACAATATCCGAACCAATGTTAAACCGGGTAGAATATAAGAATTCAGATGCTGCATTAGGTGATACAACACTAAATAAAGTCAATTGAAATAAACTCGAGTTGTTTTTTTAACTCGTTTGTTAACTAAATACTTAAGTCGCGCGACTGTTGGAGCTTCCATCTTTTGCATTGAGAAAGCCTCTGGCCACCGAGAGTAGCAATCAATGCAGGTGAGGCAGTATCGACTGCCCTCCGAGCTTAGCATATACCCTTGTGTCCACCTACGACAGTCAGCCTTGAAACGTTGAGTGGAAAGCCTAACTGTCACTTTCTTTTCCGGGTGCGACAGATAGTGGATGACGGAGAAAACTGCTTGTCGGAAACCAGGAGTGATGTACGGGTGGACGTTCTGCGCAGATATGTCACATATTATTTCGATGTTGGTGCCCGGCATCACGATTTTCCTCAGCTGCAAGTTGGGCGATCTTTGCTTGAGGATTGACTTGAGCTCATTAGCGTGCTTATGCACGGCTGTAATGGCTGCGTGATCGAGAGGTATCTAGACACTATCGATGCGGAACAGTGTGTCGGCTACCACGTTATCCTGATCCTCGATGTGTTTGATGCCGTAGGTGAACTGCCAGATTTAGTCCAGATGACGGGCTTGACGCGGCAATGCTTGCTCCGATTTCTGCTGAAAAGCATACGGAAGTGGTTTATGATCTTTGTAGATGGTGAATTCTCGCGCCTCCAGCATGTGCCGGAAGTACTTGATAGCGCTGTAGACGGCAAGCAACTCTCGATCATAAGCGCTGTATCGGAGTTCCATGTCGCTGAGTTTTTTCGTGAAAATATTCAACAATTGCGAAGCTTGGTCGAATTTTTGTTGTAGCGTAGCCCAAAACGCAAATCCGAGGCGTCACACTGCAGCGAGAGTTGGGCTCCAGAGCGCGGCCGAGCGATGAGTATTGTATCGGCGTGATCAGCTTCCGCCTTCTCGAAGGCTGCAGTCATTGAAGTATCCCATTTGATTTCGTCTTTCTTTGTTATGTTTCCTTGCAGAAGTATGCAGAGAGGAGCCTGTGTACGTGGAATTTTCGGTAGACAAATCCTGTAAAAGTTGGTCATACCGAGATCACAGCTGCTTTGCAGTTTTTGTGAGAGGAAAATTTAGGATGGCCTGGATGCGTTTTGCCAAGGGCAGCGTGTACCGAGTAACAAAAAAATGAGATTTGGGGTACTTGGAATGCAAATTTGCACGGTTTAATAATCGTGTTGCTGCAGACGCTCGATAAAGATGTCATCGATGTAGGCATAAGCGAAGTCCAACTCTCTTGACCCTTCATCGATTAAACGCTGGAAGGTCTGTGCTGCGTTGCGCAGAACGTTACTCATAAATGGTAATTCAAATAGGCCAAAAGGAGTTGTAATGGCTGATTTCGCTATATGCTGATCAGCTACGGAAATCTGATTATAAGCACCCACGAGGCTAACTATAGTGAAAACTGGTTTTACATTTAGGGCTTGTGCAAAATCTTGAATATGCGGCACCGGGTATTTGTCGGGCATCGTCCGCGCTCTAAGCATTCAGTAGTCACCACAGGGATACCAGTGGCCGTCTTTTTTGGGACCAGATGTAGGAGTGACGCTTAACTGTTCGACGAGGCGCGAGCAGTTACCAGTTTGACCATCGTTTCGAACTGCTGCTTGGAAATAAAAAAAACGGTCTGGTACGAGTCGGCGTGGCTTGCAGGAAGATGGAAGCCGGAGTGTTGTCTCAATGAAATGCAGCGTATTGTGCTGAACTTTCGGTGTTTGGCCGTCAGGTCGAAAGATTTCTGGATTCTTTGGGAACAACTAATGATATTTCAAGTTGCATGTGACGACTTTAACGGTCGGCTCTTGTGATTCGGGAATGCCACCCTTAGATGACAGCTTGGTGTTTATGTCATAGTGCATATCAATAAATATGCGGTGATGAGAAAGAAAATCCCTGCCGATAATGGGGTTGCCGACAACCGCGATTACAAAACGCCATGGAATAAGCCGGCGCAACCCTCATCTGACCTCAAAAGTTGCCGTACTGTGTTGATTATGTTGTTTGCCACTGTGAGCTGATATTCATGTTTTTGGGAACGCCGTGTACGAGCGAGCCAAGGTAGGCACAGGTATCGGAACCAGTGTCGATCAAGAAAGTTTTCCTGGACAGCAGATCAGCGACAAAAAGGTGGCGAGATGCGATACAAGGCTTGTTAGTTTCCCGGTGCGATGTACTTACATACACACACATGTGCGATGTACTTACATACACATTTACGGGTATGAGGTACACATTTACGGTACCAACAAAGCTCTGAGTTGTTCGACCATGAAGGAGATCTTGCGAGCAACCTGGAACGCCTACGTCCTCGTTCGCGAGAGTTGTGCTTGTCCATCTGCTGACGCAAGTTGGTCATTTCTCTAGTGAGTTTCGCTACTTGGGCTGAAACACTGGCCTAGACTTTCGGTCGTGCATTTACTCTCCTCCGGGAAGAAGCACCAAATTCTTTTTCTGAGATACGCTCAATCCCTTGATTGATGTTTTTTTAAGCACCGTGTATGGATTTTCTTCCGGAGGGTTCGTCATTCAAATCTTCATTTCTTTACGCGCCCTCAAGTCAAGTGTCGACGGAACGGTCTGAATTTTTGTAGAACGTAAGTATCTTTCGGCGACGGCAAACCAGAGTGCGCGCACTTTGGCATCGAACACTGTATGCCATAGTTTCACACCGAAGGCCGTCGGCAGCTTAGCGACGGAGAGTTGGGCTCCAGAGCGCGGCCGAGCGATGAGTATTGTATCGGCGTGATCAGCTTCCGCCTTCTCGAAGGCTGCAGTCATTGAAGTATCCCATTTGATTTCGTCTTTCTTTGTTATGTTTCCTTGCAGAAGTATGCAGAGAGGAGCCTGTGTACGTGGAATTTTCGGTAGACAAATCCTGTAAAAGTTGGTCATACCGAGATCACAGCTGCTTTGCAGTTTTTGTGAGAGGAAAATTTAGGATGGCCTGGATGCGTTTTGCCAAGGGCAGCGTGTACCGAGTAACAAAAAAATGAGATTTGGGGTACTTGGAATGCAAATTTGCACGGTTTAATAATCGTGTTGCTGCAGACGCTCGATAAAGATGTCATCGATGTAGGCATAAGCGAAGTCCAACTCTCTTGACCCTTCATCGATTAAACGCTGGAAGGTCTGTGCTGCGTTGCGCAGAACGTTACTCATAAATGGTAATTCAAATAGGCCAAAAGGAGTTGTAATGGCTGATTTCGCTATATGCTGATCAGCTACGGAAATCTGATTATAAGCACCCACGAGGCTAACTATAGTGAAAACTGGTTTTACATTTAGGGCTTGTGCAAAATCTTGAATATGCGGCACCGGGTATTTGTCGGGCATCGTCCGCGCTCTAAGCATTCAGTAGTCACCACAGGGATACCAGTGGCCGTCTTTTTTGGGACCAGATGTAGGAGTGACGCTTAACTGTTCGACGAGGCGCGAGCAGTTACCAGTTTGACCATCGTTTCGAACTGCTGCTTGGAAATAAAAAAAACGGTCTGGTACGAGTCGGCGTGGCTTGCAGGAAGATGGAAGCCGGAGTGTTGTCTCAATGAAATGCAGCGTATTGTGCTGAACTTTCGGTGTTTGGCCGTCAGGTCGAAAGATTTCTGGATTCTTTGGGAACAACTAATGATATTTCAAGTTGCATGTGACGACTTTAACGGTCGGCTCTTGTGATTCGGGAATGCCACCCTTAGATGACAGCTTGGTGTTTATGTCATAGTGCATATCAATAAATATGCGGTGATGAGAAAGAAAATCCCTGCCGATAATGGGGTTGCCGACAACCGCGATTACAAAACGCCATGGAATAAGCCGGCGCAACCCTCATCTGACCTCAAAAGTTGCCGTACTGTGTTGATTATGTTGTTTGCCACTGTGAGCTGATATTCATGTTTTTGGGAACGCCGTGTACGAGCGAGCCAAGGTAGGCACAGGTATCGGAACCAGTGTCGATCAAGAAAGTTTTCCTGGACAGCAGATCAGCGACAAAAAGGTGGCGAGATGCGATACAAGGCTTGTTAGTTTCCCGGTGCGATGTACTTACATACACACACATGTGCGATGTACTTACATACACATTTACGGGTATGAGGTACACATTTACGGTACCAACAAAGCTCTGAGTTGTTCGACCATGAAGGAGATCTTGCGAGCAACCTGGAACGCCTACGTCCTCGTTCGCGAGAGTTGTGCTTGTCCATCTGCTGACGCAAGTTGGTCATTTCTCTAGTGAGTTTCGCTACTTGGGCTGAAACACTGGCCTAGACTTTCGGTCGTGCATTTACTCTCCTCCGGGAAGAAGCACCAAATTCTTTTTCTGAGATACGCTCAATCCCTTGATTGATGTTTTTTTAAGCACCGTGTATGGATTTTCTTCCGGAGGGTTCGTCATTCAAATCTTCATTTCTTTACGCGCCCTCAAGTCAAGTGTCGACGGAACGGTCTGAATTTTTGTAGAACGTAAGTATCTTTCGGCGACGGCAAACCAGAGTGCGCGCACTTTGGCATCGAACACTGTATGCCATAGTTTCACACCGAAGGCCGTCGGCAGCTTAGCGACGGGGTGTTGTTCAATTTTATCGTCATACACCATGTTTTTGACCTTTGTCCGGAACTGCGTTAATACTAATACACTACGTGCACTATCGTCCCCATTGGTTGGGTGGTTGTAGTGGCAGCACCTTTTATCCAAAGGTGGTTCACTTAGGCCACGAGAAGCTTATTGTGATACCACAGAAGACAAGGGCGGCACTAGAGCCTGCGGGATGACGAGAACCATTCAGATTCTCGAATAAAGTCGGCTATGCAGCAATGTCTAAATCAGCTACTTCCGTGAGGTTGTCCAGGAGGGGCGTGCCCAAGGTTTGCATACGCTGCCTGGGCAGTGCTGGACATTTGCACAGAAAGTGTTTGATTGTTTCTTCCTCTTCCTCTGATCTGCAACTTCGGCAGAAAACATTAAAAGGGACACACAATCTTTCTGCGTGTCAACCGATCAGACACTGTCCCATCGGTACGGAAGTGACGGAGCTCTACAGGTTTTTTCGAGCAGCCAGACCCTATTCGCAGCCTTCACGTAGTACTGCTTAAATCCTAGCTTCATGGAAGCTTAACGTTGGCCGACTTCGGGGGTAAGTGTAAACTCCTGAAACTCAGTGCCAGCTCTCGCTAAGGGATCTGCTTCGCAGTTTCCAGGTATATCACAACGCCCCGGTACCGCTTCCGAGCATGAAGACTTCCGCAGGATCTTTGAGGGCTTGGCATGGAGTTACGAGGTAACCCGGTGCCGAGACTGACAGATCGGCAGAGGAGTAGGTAGGCCTCGCTTCCACCAGTATGTTCACTGAGCCTGCACTCAGAAGGCAAACTAGCACTCTCAAGAGGTGGTGGGAGGGCGTTGGCAGCCTCATGGTAGCTGATCGTTGTACAACCGCGGACCGTGACTTTAAATCGCCCTGATAGGCAGTCACGTTAAGCACACACGACATTCTATGCCCCGGTACCCAGCAGAGAATTACTTCACAGTGAAGAGACATCACGTTCAGTTGTGAGTGGAATTCCATAGCAGTTTTACATGAGGTATTCATGCTGGATAGTGATTGGATAGCAACTTGACTGTCAGAAAATATGTTTAAAGTTCTTATGGAAATTTTCTGATTTCTCGGCCAGTCGACTGTCTTATAAACCGCAATGACCTCTGCCTGAAAGACGATGCAGTGGTCTGGTGATCTAGCTGTTCTCAGAACACGCCACAGCAAACACTTCCATTCATTTTTGATCCATCAGTGTAGATGTCGACCGACTCCTGTATCCCACCTCATTCTGTGGTCCAGTCCTCCCTACTCGAGATGACTGACCTGAAACCATGGTTACAACAAGGAATCGGAAAAACAAGGTTCACTTTCCCTGATATTTGTACATCCTTCCGTAGTATTGTGGAGTGACCAATGTTCTCCTAATGCCAGGATCGCAGAACTTTCAATCAAACAGCAGTGCATTTGGCCTGTTGTCTCGTAAGTAGTTCTGTCGGAAAAAGCATGAATAATGCCTTTGTCAGGGTGGTCGGTAGAGACCCGGTGATTGCAATAGCTGCAATCTTTCGGATCTTGTTGAAAAGGATTAAATTTGATGATTTCGCCATAGCAGGCCACCAAATAACTGCGCCATACAGAAGGATTGGCTCCACTATCGCCGTATAGAGTGTTGCGTACCCATCATAATTATTTTTAAATTATCTTCGCGCCTTTTCTGCCCAAAATAACTAATTCCATGAAATACCTAGGTATTGCCAGATGGCAACGATTGGCTGAAAGTTTAAGGCTTGCCAAGTTCCGAAAAAGCTGTTCAAACGCGTCGTCCCGCGATCATGCCACGCTACGCTAAAAGTAGTTTTTTGAATGTTCGACGTGCCGGAAATGGCGAGTGAGTGTGGAGAGAGTTGCGATTGCACTGTCAGCCTCGGCGGACCTGAGTAGTAGTCCATAGCAGCGAGTGAAAAGAGTTTTTTTGCTAGACGAGAACCCAGTTTGGAATTTGGAATTAGATAAAACTCTGGAGCCGCCCGACTTAGGACAGTCGAGTGTATTTGTTTGCCGTTTTCACTGCACTAGCCGTGGTCCTCTCGTGGCGATACGTGTGAAAAAAACGTAAAATTCAGTTCCAGGAGAAAGCGAATTCGCTGGTACGTGGCCCAGCTAGTGTTAGAGTGCGAGAATTTGATCGAAAACGGTGCGAGTGGACTTGGTCAAGTTGCATCCGGAAATTTAGCTCAGTGAAGCTCTAGACAGAAGCAGGACACAACAATCGTGTGTGTGCTGTTGAATCACACCTGGGTGGAAGAAAATTTAAAGGTCAATTGCGTCGGCAACGGTGGAAATAAGTTTCGGTTGTTTGGGAAAAGGATTAAGCGCCTGGACGACGAACAGTAGTAGTAGTGCGAAATTCTCACAATTTCAAACGATGAAAACAATTGCCACGCATGCCACGAGGTCAAATGAAATAGTTGCGAATTAGCAGGTATTTAAATAAAACACGCGAAAAGCATCATCAATCGATGTGCAGGCGTAAATTCATCCACCCTTAATACAAAAGTGGAAAAGAATAAAAACGATTTCTTAGAACTTGAAAAGAAAGGGAAAATATTGAGAAATGGCTAAATAATTAATTATAAAAAAAAAATTGCTATTGGCTGTAATAGAGGAACAGTTCCTCCAAGTGAAAATGGTAATGATAATGTTTTTTTTAATTGTCCACTTATCTAAATCTTAAGAAATATTTATGTAAACTGAATCTTAACAATCGCTTTGCAAAATGCATAACAATGAATAAATATATACATATGTAAATTCTAAAAACAACTGATGTGATTTTTTTCATTTGTGACGCGTGTGAGGATGGGTTCCGGTGTTTTTATTTTTTCCAAAACCCACGACTCGGTGATGTAGCCACGGAAAATAAAAATGTTAAATCGGGACCGCCACTATGCGGTCGACTTTGTGCCAGTCCCAGCGGCGCGTGTATACATGAGGCATTCGGGGTCGAGGAGCATCTAAAATGGTGGGGCACTAGATCTCGGGTTTGGGCACGAAGTCAGGATTGTGACAAGAGCCATGATACAATTTTGGGTTTCAATATCCACCTTTTTTCAATTGCTCTTTTGCAGTAGAAGATTGCGCATGCAGCTTTGCATGCTATTTCTGCAATGTTCGCTTTCCACGTGAGTTAAGAGTCCAGAATTAGACCTAAATATTTGACCTGATGAGATGGGTTGAGACTTTTCTCATCAAGTTTAGGTGCGACAAATCGTGAAATTTTGAACCTTCTTGTGAATAGCATAAATTCCGTCTTTTGCGGATTAACCTTTAGACCGCAAGTAAGTAAGTTACGTACCTTTGAACCGGGTTTTCTATGGGTGGGAACCACTTTTTCAATCACAACCAACCACTGCAGCTCGGCTCTTGGTGTACTAGGTTACAAGGGGTTTAGATGGGGAATCAGTGCCATTTTGAGTCTGGGGTACGGTCGCGTGGTGGCGTAGATTTGTTGTTGTGTTGCGGTTGGTTGGTTGGGGTTGTCAGGTGGTGAGCGGTGATTTGCAGTGTTGGTAGATGGCTGTAGAGGTTCGTTCAGGTGTCTGTCGGTGATTTGTGTTGTGTTGTGTGGGGTTCCCGAGCGTGGTTGGTAGAAGGGTGTAGAGGTTTGTTCAGGTGTGTGGTGGTGATTGGCGGCGTTGGTAGAGGGCTATGGAGGGTCTGGGTTAGGGCTGTGATTTGCAGTGTTGGTAGAAGGGTGTTGTGGCTGGTTGTTTGCATGAGGTAGTGGTAGGGTGTGGAGGATCAGGTGTGTGGTGTTAATTGGCGGCGATGGTAGAAGGCAATAGCAGATCAGGTGGTTGGCGATGATTTTGAACGTTGATGGAAGGCTAAAGAAAATCGGGGTGTTGCGGTTGGGTGCATCAGGTAGTCAAAAGTGGTAGAAATAGGGTCAGATGTTTTTGCTGTAGTTTGTGAGATGTGTCATGTGTTGGGAGATGTTGTGGTTGGTTGTTAGGAGGCTTAGAGTACGTTAGAAAGGCTGCTAAAGTCAATTGTTGTAAAATGGTGAAACAGGCGCGCAGAAAACCAGACAGAAAACCCCATACCCATATCCTATACCTTCATGTGCGAATTACACTTGAATTTCGTTCGTTGGCGATGTCGTGAATATTAATTACTTGCTTACGAATCAACAGAGAGACTTGCAAAAGAAGTTATATTAATGTATATATGTATGTATGTTCAAACTCAACTTGAATTTCGATCGTACCAGCAGAGGAGTGCATACAATTAACTTGCTTACGATGAGCTCCTTGTAATATCGATATGTAATATCTGCAGCTATAGATGTATGTTCAAACTCAACTTGAATTTCGATCGTACCAGCAGAGGAGTGCATACAATTAACTTGCTTACGATGAGCTCCTTGTAATATCGATATGTAATATCTGCAGCTATAGATGTATGTTCAAACTCAACTTGAATTTCGATCGTACTAGCATTGTAAAATGGTGAACCAGGCGCGCAGAAAACCAAATTCAACTGGAATTTCGCTCTTTCGTTGGCGATGTCTTGCATGTTCCAAGCGAATGTATGAAGCAGCTGTTTAAGGCAACGAATGAATGTTACAGGTTAAAGCCTTGCACGTACATTTTCTGTGGCTCTGTATAAAATTTAGATTAATGTAATATGCACCCATTGATTTATTTACGCTGTATCGCTATACTTATTTGTGCGAACGAAGGGTGAAAAGAAGTGCGAAATTTTAATGGTAGTAGCCATTCATACTGATTCGATCGTATCATCTCGGTCGCATATCAATTAACTTCATGCACATGTACGTTGAGATGTATTCAAAAATGGTATTTACTCAAGGTTGACCGTCAGCAGGTGGTTCTTTTCGTGTAGAGATGTTTCATGAATGATCATGTACCGAACGACAGGTTATACGTTGTACGTAACGGTTATGCATTTTGTTCTTGTTGTCTGCTGGGAAACTGTAAATTTGAGGGTGAATATCATTTGTGTCTCCGGAAAAAATGTGTTTTAGGCAGTGCATATTCAATTACTTTACACGTGTGGTATAGGCTGATGGTTGAATGCTTTTGTGTTGCGGATCGCGTATTCGTTCTCTATAATGAAATTATCTGAGGGTGAATATAATTAGCTCGTGTGGAAACATCTGCTATTGAGTTTGCAATTACTCAGGCGTAATACCCTATGTGCGCGTAGACAGTATAGAAGTGAAGGGTTGCAGTCGATTATCACGCAGTAGTTTTTGAAGTCTTTTGAAAGAAGTTGGGACACGGAAAATATGGTGAGTAATAATATTACATGCATACTGGTAATGTTTCTTTTTAATCCTTTGTTCTTTTCTTCAGAAAACTGTAGAAGTGTTGAACAATGTATGCGAGTAAAGTCCGGATCAACACGTAGCACTTCTTGCTTTGGAACACGGAAAGAAATATAGGGTTAAATGTTTTCGTTTGATCAACACGCAATATGGATCACGGCTCACCGTACACCTAACCAATGGAACGTTTTGTTTTCTTCCACCAAGATTCTCGGAGAAAATAAAGAAACAGCGTCAAATTGAGGATCTTAACGATATTGCGGAAAACTATCTGATTTTCTAAGGTAAAGAAGACGCTAGAGGTGGATATTTAAAAATAAAATTTGTTCAGCATAACAACGATGAATTTGAATAAAGAGTTGCTTTTGCCGTACAGCATTGTTTTATTTTTATTTCACATTTTTCTATTCCACATCAGTGTAAGAAGAAATAAAAGACTGGTTCGAATGTAATTTATAATTTTACTTAAATATCTCTTTCAAAACTTTTCATTTCTGAATTTATAATAAAAACATATTCATTTTCTAATTCTGCCGAAGATTTTTTCCACATGACAGCATCAACAAGTATCTGGTCCGGAATCGGCGTTGTCAGAAAACCAAGGGCAGCATTTGTAATGTGATCCGTTAATTGATGTGCCATACGGTATCGTCGAATACATCTTTAGTGTGTTGATATCCTTTAACAGCTTCTCACGATGTTCATCCAGAAGTACATCCTCGTAATTCGCAACAAAATCTTCAAATTCACGTAGTTCTACCGTGCAAGACATCTTGTTTGTCTGAAGGTTGTTTCTAAACTGACTATGTTAAATGCAAAAACCTCTCATTAAAAATTTTCTCTCTAAATTTTTTAGAAAGAACAGGGGCTATAATTTCATTTAGTTGTGAAATACGCTGGTGAAACCTAACTCTGTCACGAGCATGTATTTCCCACTCCCCTTTACGACTCATGCGATACGCATAGTTCCAGGCTATCATGCATCTAATGCAAGCTATATCGGTGAATTTAACATTGTTTTCCATATTAGCAGACTGTAACAGACTTTTAGCAAAGTTTCACACTACATCTTTTACATCTATCCATGAATTATGCGCTGAAGAAAAACCGAGCCATTTTACAAGAACACGATTTTTCTCTTTTTTTAAAATTTTCTCGACAAGGTAAACATCAGGGTGCTTTACCTTTGATAATTCTAACTCATAAAAACCGCCTTGAATAGTGTTTCCTTGATAATCCTCAAGGATATATGTTCGCAGTTGTGTCTTTTTTACGACCCTTATCTTAAATACTTCTGTTGACCAATTCGGGGTGTAGCCTTTTTCAAAGACGTGCTTGTACTTGCTTATGCGAACATAATCACCGATTTTTTATTTAGGTTTAGAAACAACCTTAACTTTCCTATGCAAAGTTGAAAGTAGATGAACTTCGTTAGATGTATTGACATCTATAGGTCTCATTTTAATAGTGCGATGCTTGGTTCTATTGTACTTGTCCGTCAACTTCTGAATAATGCTAATCCAATGATAATTCCCATTCATACTGAATTCTTTCCACATGATTCCCTTCAGAGTTCGGTTGAATCTCTCGACAATTGAAGTTTTTAACGCGCTGAATGTAGAATAATGGTTTATTTCATAGTTTTTCATTATCCGATGAAATGTTTTATTGAAAAATTCTTTTCCATCATCGGTTTGTAGATTTCGGGGTATACGTCTCTGTTTGAGAACTGATTCCATAACCTAAGCCACATCATTGAAATTTTTACTTTTAACGGGGAGAGCCCAAACGTTCTTGGAAAATGTATCAATTATTGTCAATAGAAATTTATAACCGCGATTTTCAGATGCATACGCACTCATATCAACCAGATCTGCCTGCCAAAGATCATCAATACCCCTTATAACAACACGTCGACGTTTAAAGTTTTTTCGAGCAGTTCTATGGAGTTCATTAACAATTTGCCTTCTACTCATCTTGAAAAATGTATAAATAAAAGTTTTATAATGGCTTTTGTAAGAAGTTCTTCTTTTCCGAACACAAAAAGATGCTGCATTTTAAACACCCTTTTACAATGATGGTGGCAGGCCCGTCAGGCTGCGGGAAGACGACATTTATAGAAAATCTTCTTAAAAACAATGCAATGATTCAACCATCAGTGAAGAAAATTATTTGGTGTTACGCTGAAAAGAGTGCTATACCACGGCAAGCGCCATTTGAAAATATCGAATATTTGAACTCTATTCCTGAGGAATTTCCAAATAGCACGAATAAACCAATCCTAATTGTACTGGACGATATGATGTTAAATGATTTTTCAAGACAAGTATGCGAGTTGTTTACGAAAGGATCGCATCATCGTAACCTGTCTGTCGTTCTGGTGACTCAGAATGTTTTCCATCAAGGAAAATTTTGCCGAGATATTTCGCTAAACTGTAAGTATCTAGTATGCTTCAAAAACCCACGAGACAAGAGTCAATTTCATCATCTCGCTAAACAGATATACCCTGAAAACAGTCCGGAGCTTATGAGAATATATAAAGAAATAACTCAACAACCTCATAGCTATTTGCTAATAAACCCAACACAGGATATAAATGACACCTTACGTTTTCGCACCGACATATTTAATACAGCATTTGTAACGTGTTATTGCTCCCCAGATAGTTTGAAAGAAGACAATGGTGTCACGAATGAGACGATTAAAAGACAACAAGCATATGCTATACGTTCTTAAAAAAGCTAGCCCGTGTGTAAGAAAGGCGATACTGAAAACCGCCGATCCCGAAGTAATTAGAACTCTATGCGAAATCACACAAAATACACTGAGAGGAAAAATATTCTCCCTGCTTTGTAAATATAAAAAGAGTATGCGTAAGCTAGCGGAGGCTAAACGATCCGTTTCACGCCAACGTAAAGTGTTAATTCAACAAGGCGGATTCTTACCCGTATTGCTAGGAAGTGTTCTTACAGGTGTGATAGGGTCTTTAATAGAAAAATATGCATAGAAATAGCGGTCTTAATAAAATGCTTCTATTACCCCCGGAAGTATATGAGCGTTTGAAGGAGACAGTTGAGAGCGCTAGTACACAGACACTGTTTGACGAAACCATGAGTAAGATACTGAACAATAAGCGCCACAATGATGAAGCAAAATGGTATCAGTACCGGAATGTGCTAATACAATTTTTAAATGCAAGACGAAAAAAAATCATTTATGGAGACGAAAGCTGAAAATCTTTCATCGAAAAACCGCATGGATAGTCAGAGTTATAAGAATTTTCGTGAAAACAGCACACAGACGAGGTTCCTATTTAAAAACGAAATACCCACAAAAACTTCACCTCCACGACCGGAGGAGATATTCGAGTCGATAAACGAAATAACACCAATGAAGCAAGAATTGCCTGCTGCTTTTAAGCAACGATTATCAGCAAGTGGGATAGCAAAAAGTCTTAAATCTGCTTCCAAAATAAGGAAAAATGTGGCTGATTCGTTTGAAGGAACCAGCAAAGACTACAAGATAATAACCGGCGAAGATAGTATAACGCAGTATACAAATCCAGCGGATATGAGTGTGGATGAACTGGATGACATTTTCACTGATTTAGATGCACTAGATGATAGAGGTGCTGTAGCGTCAGATTTCGATGAAGTAGGTCGAAAGTCTGGCAAGCAATCTATATTAAGACCCTATCGTCTAAACCATGATCAATTTGAGACTGACATTCCCATAAGAAAGCCTGCTCGGCAAAGTGAGCGGTTGAGATTGAAGACCGAGCCTAGTTCCAGAGTTAAAAACGTGAATTGGGACAGAATTTAAAAAAAAATGCCTATAAACATAATAGATGACGAGTTCTACGTGTATCTCTTGAGCAACAGTTCCCTAGGAATTTACCCTGACGATACGCTATCATCTTTCGAAAATATATTACCGAGTGTGTGTAAGTTTACCGGCAATTGGTATGTCGGAATAACGGAGATCGCTCTACCAAAACGTAAAAAAGAGAAAAGCGAATCAGGTAGCCGCGAAATTTCTAAACGTTCTACACCATCTGAAGATAAAAGCGTTACCGAAGCACCACAACCTTTACCAGTTGAAAAATATCCAAAAGCAATAATCGCTAAAGTTGTTGAATTGGGAAAGCGACATGTTCGTTTTATATGGTATGCTAATGATTTGCAAAAGTTATGTTACAAGGAAAATGATATGAACTTTTCATCATTTCTTTCGTCATTTTTTTAGAAATTAAACCTACCTATTATAACTAGTACCTGGCCGAAATTAAACAAATAATGTACGATCGTATTGAAGAAGATAGAGTTGGAAAGGTAATCTCCGACATAAGAAGTATTATAGAAGAATGAGATTTTCGCATACATATTTATCAGTCCGGTAAGATTGCCGAGAAAGTTTATTTAAAGTCAGATGCAAAATTTGAATCATTCCGAGCGCTTATAGACTACATATTTGGACAGACACCAAGAAACAAACGAAACCACAATGAATTATTACAGATGGTTGATCAATATATCTATCCGTCAAATAGTTTAAGGAAGAAACGGCATAAAGAAGCGGGTATTCAACCGACCACCCATACATTTCATCTGAAAGATTATTGCGTGAAGCTTAATATAGCGCTGCCTATACCGTCAACGATTAACATAACAGATTTCATTGCCCTATTACTAAGTGGAATTGAATTTGATGACGAAGAGCTACTTGATAAAGGCAAGTCATCTAGGTTCACAACATCTCAATTACAAACATCTCAATTACGAAAGCAGTTGTTTAACAAAATTGCCTCAGCAATCCGAGGATCTATATCCCGCACCGCTAAAGAGTCCGGCACTGTAATATTACCCGAAAAGTGGGTTAAAACTGATTTTCACACTATCATTAACATGCCCTACAAAAGAGCCGATGGTTCTAGTGCTACAACTCTAGTTCCAATAGAAGTGGATAAAACCGATGATATTGCTGGCTTATTCATCGACGCATTCCTGAAGACACCCGTTGAGAAACGCGACCCCGAAACAATCGATGCAACAATAAAAGAGTCGTTTGATAAATCAATAATGCTAGACAGTATAATTCAACTGGAAAAATCATTGTCTGTCCTTGAAAAAAAACACATTGTAACACGCCCTCCAGAGCTATCGGTGATTGTGAAGGAAATAATTTGATTTATGTTTATACGGATATTATTAAACCCAGAATAACTGGAAATAAACTGGTAAGAAATCTACGAGCAATCCCGCTGGGAAGTTGTGATAGCATTTTTAGATTCGATCATGTGGAGTACTGTCCACTGGAGAAAACTTTTATTGAAAGTATCTCAATCAAAATTACAGACCATCATGGCGAGCTAGTCAACTTTGAATCTAGCTTTACTCCAACTTTCATCATGCTTCATTTCAGACGAAGGTAAGAATCTATAAATATTCTCAAGTTCGAAATAACAACGTAGTTTTGATACAGGATTTAACACGTCTCTATGTTAATGAGATGAATTCACACTACGCACGTTACTACCTTAGCCAAAGTGGGGGAAAATTATCTGACATTGGAGGATTGTATCCATCGCCACTTGTTTACCTGCGAGAAAGGGGGTTGGTAGTTTTTTCAGTGGATTGGTACGCTATCTCCAACCACTATTTCTACGTGGAGCAAAAGCTATAGGCAAACAAGTCGTCGAAACAGGAAAGTCCATTTTTAAAGAGGCAGGAAGCAGACCGCTGAAGCAGGTACTAGAAGAACATGGAAAATCTGCAGTACACGAATGGCCCAAAAAGGTATAAATAAAATTTTCGATAAAATGGAAGGTAGAGGTAGGAGATTAGCTATAAAACGAGCTAAACCTTACACAAGTAAGCAGCTGAAATCGGTGCCTAACCGTGAAAAAGGGAGAAAAGTGAGAAAGCTATCATCGAGCAAAGCTAAGAAAACTATAAAAACACGACGTCAATTAAGAAAACGTACATTGGATATATTTGACGAGTAGATAATAACATCACGATGCAAAAAGAATGTATGAAGTCTGAATTGGATATTTTTATTTCACCACCAATTCAAAACAGTATTCTGAAGACCGAAGAGGTTGCTTACAAACCTATTGCATCATTGGACAATTCTTCTGTGTTAGAATTTGTCTCACTCGGCCATCGAGATACATATCGTGACTTATCCAGCATTTACTTATGCCTTAAAGTGCAGCTGATTAAATTTAAAAATGGCAAGGAAGAACTTTTCACGGGAAAGAAGAAACTTAAGAAAGCTGATGGGGGTGAAGTTTTAACTGACCCCGTTGGTGTACAAACAACCTCTTTTTACTTTTTAGGCAATGCACTGTACAATTGAATGGTAAGAATATAGCTCAGACAGACAACAATTACCACTATTGCGCCTATATTGAAAATTTACTGAACTATGGTAAAGACGCTGCATCAACTCATCTCGAATCAGCCGGTTGGTATCTAGATCAGAATGAGATGGAGATGATTGAAGACTCAAGACCTGGCGGTGGTCCTACTGAGTTAAATGAGGGCTATCTTAAAAGGTCTGCAATGGTGGAAAAGAGTAACGTCGTTGAACTGATGGGCACAATTCATAGTGACATGTTGAATCAGGATAAACTATTAATGAATGGAGTGGACTTCCGTTTAACACTTTCATTGCCAAAACCGGAATTTTATTTATACTCCAAAGAAGATGACTTTAATCCACGCGTCAAAATTCTAAAAGCGACAATGTTCATGAATCACGTCACTGTCAATCCCAGTATATTGTTAGCACATGAAACTGTAGTCCAACGATCGAATGCTGTATATCCGTACAAGCGGGTGGAAGTAAAAACCTACACTTTACCCACCAACACCTATACTCTATCTCTTGATAGTGTAGTGATAGGACAGTTACCGAATTTGCTAGTTTTTGGTATGGTGGATAATGACTCCTACACCGGAAAGCGCACAAAGAATCCATTCAACTTTAAGCATAACAAAATTACCAACTTCAATCTATCAGTAAATGGTGTTCAAGTACCAAACCTTCCTCTAGAGTTTGATTATTCGCAAGAAAAACCAGTTAGCACTAGAAGATATCTTTCTCTGTTCAAGAAGACTGGAATCAATTATTTTGATAAAGGTCATCAGATATCCAAGAAATTCTTTGATGATAGCTGTTTTCTGCTAGCATTTGATTTAACAGCAGACAGCTCATACGATTCGGGATGTGCTAGTTTGTTAAACCAAGGTGTGATAAGGATCGAGAGAAGATTCAGAGAAGCTTTAAAGAAAAGCGTCACCTGTATCATTTACGCGGAATATGATGGAAGGATTGAAATTGACCAAAATCGGAATGTATTTACAAGCTTTTAAAAAAGCTATATATATCGCAATAACATTCAGATTTGGATAGTATTTACTCTAGTACACAGCAGAAGTCATGGCACATTGCCTTGTAAATGTTTAATACTTCTCAGAAGGTCACCTAACCTTCTTTAAGAAAGTATCGCTGACTGGGTTCACATGACAGAACAAACTTACTCGAAAGAAATAACGTATAAATATCCTACCACCTTGACTATAGCTACAGATCAGACAGGCGTATTTGGAAACTTGGAACTCAAGTGACTTGATAAGGATCTCATCAGATCGTTGGGAAAGTTTTCAACAGTGTTTGTGAACGGAGAATCTACAAAAGAATTCTTACAAACCTACGTGACATCACATACTAAGGTTGTAAACCTTGAAAACATATTCTTGAAAGGACAGGAATGAACACAATAGAGATCGTCAACGCGTTGAGAAGTAATATCATAACAAAAAGGTTTTTTCAAGGTGTATATCTCTGCGATCGTTTACTTCGGAAAATCAGGAAACCGGCATGCGTCATAGCCAACACAGATCCGTCCCAAAAGAGCGGTGTTCATTGGGTAGCATTCTATTTCCCTAAAAAAGGACCGGCTGAATATTTTGACTCGTTCGGTAAATATCCTACTAACAAGTACTTCAAAAAATTCCTTCGACGCAATGGTAAAGTATTTGTAAATAATAAGCAGAGGTTACAGTTGCTGTGTATTTCTTTATTTTCGTTGTAGTGGTAGAAGCTTCAAAAAATTTCTGAGCCGGTTCTCTACTACACACTATGACACCAATGATGATGAAATAGTTAATTTGTTCCAGAGAATCTATTCGAGGGTCTCTTCGCAAAATGTAGGGGAGTGTTACAACCAGTCCTGCAGACAGGAGACATGTGCTATGAAAGCAGCGTGAGCTCAGTATAAAGGGTGCGGGCAGAAACCCCTGACTTTCAGTTTTAGTTTAAAAACCTTTCGGGCAGTATGACATCACCTATTCGGAAAACCGTGGACATTGCAAAACCACAGCGATCTAACAAAAGGAGCAAACCTAGAGGCACAGCAGAATTAATTACTAAAAGATCTTGCAGGCAGAAAAGATCCGAGGTTCCTGGTGAAGATGTGCTACTGAACTACACCTACTATCTGGATGGATGTAAAAACCAAAAAGTTACGTTGGGCTTCGATCCACTCACATTTGAGTTTAAAATAATCTTCAGTTATCCTGGACGTTTCCCTGTATCAACTAACTACCTAGGGTGGACTTCATTGTACATTTATCTGATCAAGATGAAGCAAGAAAATATTGAAACGGTAAAAGCAACACAAGCTGATTTAAAAACGGAGTACATCATTCCAGTCGATCAAGGTAGCATCCGGCTAACACCCAAGAGCCTTTTAAATTTGTTCGAGAAGATGGAATTCTTCAATATTATTATGTACCACAACAACAACGGAACCGACAGTGTGAGAGAGTATTTCAAACACTATACAACTACACATAAGGCTGAAGATGTATGACAACTATCGAGTGATGACTTTTTTATACCCTCACGTGCTTCATATGTGCACATAAACTATTCTCGACTTTTTTATGAAATTCCATGGTTTTGTAATCCTCAAATTATTTATAATATAACGATTGGTTGATAAAAATATTAAATAACAACACATTTTCATATTTTACTCAATATTTTTCATTTATTAGCATTTAAAAGTATATGTTTACATAATTTTGCACTGCACATCGCTTGGACTGTGTCCCTTCGTGAATTTTGCAATACGTGTGAAACTTTCTCAGTTCGCTAAGTTTTGGTAATTGCAACTGGATTATATCTGTTGATGGTAGATATTTTTTCACAAACTTCTCTTTCATCTCACTTTTTACATAGATCGTCGATGTAGCATATTTTTCAAATATATCTGGTAGACTCGTGTAATTGATATTGGCATCATTCCAGTGCAAACCGTTAATGTTATCCACGTCAAAGTTTTTCTGTTTGCAGCTCTTAAAAGATAACTCCTGGTGTGGATACGGTGATGAAAGATGATACATTGATAGTATAGGTGATCCGAAATGTAGGACAGCAAGCTCTTTCGCAAAATATTGCCCGTTATTTCCGCTTACAAACTGGTTATCTACAATAATATGTGCCATATCTGATGGTTGCAAGACTAGCAATGAAATGAAAGAAATGTTTAGAGTACTGGTACTTATATTTTATTCCAACAACTATTCGAATTTCATCATATGATCTAAAAGTAATTGTTCAATTTCATAACAAGGCAAAAATCACTTAACAACTTATTTACATGATATGAATATCTAAACTATAAAATGCAAATATGTATAAAATTTTAATACAATAAAAATGGATAATATTTATTCTTTATACAAAACTTTTAAATGTTATCATAATTGTTTGGTCTACATCTTTTAAAACCATAGGGATAAGAGAAATATTCATCCGACACAACTCTTTTGTCAAAAGTAAATCTCAGGAGTTTTTTTTCGGGTTCTGATACAACAACACCTGGACGCTTTCGCTTGATTTTACGTTCGGTCATCACATGTAAGCCATCAGATAAATCATCCTCCAAAACTAAAGATTTTAAACTTTCAAAATTTACAACTATTGAGTTATCGAAATTAAGAGTTATGCCTTTACATTTAACCACATGTTCAGGACCATGTTCAGTTTCAATTTTTAAACCATATGTCTTAGGGCCTGTACTTACATATTCCGATATATAAGCATCAGAACCATAGCATGCCACCTCATTGGTCAGATCACCCAGAAAGTCAGAGATCGGAAAATTTATTGGTTTGTCTTTACTATCCACAAATATGACACTGTCTGTATTACAGTAGAGAATCGATGAACCCAGTTTTTCCAATAGTTCGTATAATTTAATTCTAGCCAGTGCCGTTGTATAAGCTGCGATAGGTATGTTTGCATGTGGCAAAGTTCTCAGATTTTCCTCTACATATTTCCATGTAACCCACATGACATCATTATCAACCGGGTAGATTGAACAAATTTCTACACCTGGTGATTGGAGAAGCTCACAAAATTGTTTGAAATTATTAATCACTTTAGTGTTTGTTTGATCATCCCTTTGACCGAACTTGCCCCACAATGAGTTTAAACAAAGTTTGGCAATATTACGTCGACCAGAATTTTTTTGAATTTGGTTTTTATCAAGACCAATACATTCCCGCCTTTCGTATGATTCAATAAAAATATCTTTAAGCTCATCTGTTATATATTCATTACCCCAGCCACTAGCCATTTGTTTAATTTTCAAAAAATTAATAACATATTCAGTAAATAATCCGCCAGTCTTTGCATTAGGGTTGTACACTCTGTATTCATATTTCCATTCTTCATATACTTTCATGACTTTGTACCCTCTTTTTACAGCTAAGGCTATTTCAGGAATTACCCATATACCTGTGAGTTTTCGCTCATCATCTGAATGATTGCAACTTGAAACTTTATTCTTCTCGGCACATTTTTTACAGAGTGTGAAATACAATTTATTGTTGCTTTTCAAGGACAGAATGAGAAGGTCGCTGGGAGCAATTACATCGCATTTAATGAAACCATGCACTGAAAGAATTTCATGTATAGGAGGTATATTGTCATTTCGAAATATCCCAGGATGCTTTATTGGGTACGGTGCGTATTTGTTGATATACGGGTACAGACTGGTAAAGTCTAAATAACGTATTAACTCCCCCTTTTTTGCTTTATGGTATAATTTGAATAATTCAGTACGATCTCCAGATAGAGCATCCCGCACACGTAGTGCTGGCATTATATCATTATAGTATTCCCGAAAATTTTCATTTAAATCACGGTCTGTATTTAGTACTTTTTTAAAATCACATTCCCACGAATATACCAGATTGTAACCATTTCTCCTTATCGCCTCGATACGTCTTTGTGTGCTTTCATATCTTTGATTTATTGTTTCTAAACCCAACGAGCTATTTTCAGTCGTTTCTTGAAATTTAAAGCAATCTCTACAACCGTGATAATAACAGCCGAAGAACTCAAAGACAGTATTTGATTCTTTATGAAAGCCGTCGACATAGAATCCACACTTATCCAACCTTGTTGTTTGCGGAGATTATCAAGCCGCTAGTTTGTGAATTTTTCCAAGCCAGCCACTTACAAGAAATTACGGAATGTGTTTTACTTTTGAAATAGCCTTTTTTAGGTATTACGCCTAAGATATTTTTTTCAAGATATTTTTTCCGAAAAATCTAGCATACATGTCGATGCAATTGTGAGACTTTCTATTAAGGGGTTCACATCGGTCATTTTAATAAACTCATCCATAAACCTTATACATCCTCGTCGTAAAATATCAACATCATTTACACAATATCGCAACAACTCATTTCTATTATTGAAAATATCTTGTGTTTTTGTATTGTACCATTTTAAAAAGGTCATCCTTTCTTTAGGTTTCATTGTATCACAACCGTACATTTCGTGTGGTGGGTATTTACCGATATAATTTATATTCTCCTCGGTATTGAAATAATAAGGATACTAACCTTTAGCACTGTCTTCAATATCGAAAACTTGTGGAAACTTAGAAAGTGGAAACGGCAGGAAATTTAAAGAGTCAACAAATGAAACTTGTTCACATGTCAACTTCATAATTTTGGTTCCATTCATTAAAGGTTCAATATGTTTTTCTCTAGCTATTAACTCCAAAATCAAGAAATGAACATCATAGCCTTGTAAATTATGTGCATAGCAATAAACGTTACTCACATACGGTCTGGGTATTAAACAATAGTCTAGAAACCTTTGCACAACCGAGGATTGATCACTTTTTTCAAATATATGCTGTTTGACACCACATGTATCACATGGTTGTTTAATATTTTCATCTTGATAACAATTGTGACGAACATGTTGTGCTTTAATTAGATTTGCAACATGTACAAAAGTTGAAGAGCTGTCTCCATACAGGCCGTCTTGAGTAGTTACACAATCAAAAAAAATTATGAGAAACTTTTTATCCTTTCTACCTATGTAGGGCTTTATTAAACAGTTATGTTGGTACGGTTGTATTTTTGAACATATCTGACAGAAGTATTCGTCACATTGATGTTTGAGTCTTTTCCTGTATGTAAAATTTATAAATTTTGTGCAAAATACACATATCTTGAAAGTGTCACATACAGTTTTTCCTCTGAACTTTTTATCTAAATGGTTAGCGAAACATAGCGGTCCTCTAAACCCACGATTACACACGCTACAGTCAACCATCTGAGATACATACACGCAGGGTGGGAATGTGATACAGTACGGACATTTCATTTCACATTTATGAAACGAATGATTTGAAACTTTATCGCAATAGTTATAAATATAACTTTTGGAAAACAATCCGGTGACCGATTTTATGACGTAAAAATGTTTTGTACTCTCGAAATAGAAGAGGTAAATTTTTTTTGCTGTTATATCCTGTAGCGGAATTTTAAAAAGGATGGAACTCGGACCTTGAATATAATCTAAAACAACAATTTGATACCCACATAAGTATTTTTGAAATTCATAAAGATCTAGGATGTTGCATCCATTCTCACTGATTACCACTTTGGCATTTTTAAAATATTGCACAGCCTTCAAATCCAAAGATTGTAAAATGACTGAATTATTAACACGGTTTATATTACTCTCAACCATTCCTATTGCGTAACAAATACACCTTGGTAAACATGAAAGATCGTCAGCTTTAGTGGTTTTACCCGCATCGACTAATATTTTTTTCCTTTTTAAAAGTTCATCATCATCTGTGTACTTTTTATTTATACGCCCCCCACCGAAAGGAATGTTTACGACATCCGCACGGAACTGAATGATATCATCCGAAAGAAATTTAGTGTTTGATTGATTGACATTTGCTATAAGACCCATTATGTATTTCCCATTAATTTCTTGAACAGGCTTTAAACTTGACCATATGGGTTTAACGTGTGGTGATTTTGGGAGTGTTATTTTAAAGCTCATTCTACACTCCGAATTGGTGTTACCAAGAATGTCTGCAATTATCTTATCAAATATTTTTTCTAAAGCACTTAAAGGATCAACGGCTATATTGGTGAAGTCCTTTATCTGAAAACTTAAGGTGACACCTGTGACGTTAAATTTTTTAAATTGCTTCTCTTTCCTGGAAATTATTCGAAACGATGTTGATATATCGCTTGAGCCAACACCTTGTTGATAACCTTCACCAACACATTCTTGTTGAACATCATCAGAGCTGGAGGAGTTTTCATTATTCACCAAAAGATTGAATGTTTCATTTAGCAAACCATTTTAAAACGACAGGTGATGTAGCTTTGAAAACTCTATCAACTGTAGTAAAAACCTGTATCTCTCATCTAATGTCGGATAAATATTTCCATCCCTAAATTTATTTGTTGTATTCCTCAACCAGGTAATACAATCTTCAAAACTTGATGCTAACGCAATTTTAAAATCGTTAATTACTTTATCCATCTTTTTATTATTATATAATTTCCCTTATTTCTATTTAGTTTTTTATTTTATTTTAAACTTCTTAAAATATTAATTAATTTTAATTTCTCCTATCCAAACGTAAGCGGTATCACGCGGTGCAGCTCGGCTCTTTGCTGGCGCAACTTAACAAGGCGCTCAGCGTGCTTCTTCTTTTTGGGGGGTAGTACAGGCACGAACCTTTTGCGCTGCAACCGTCTTTGCAACTCCTCAACCGTCAGAGGTTGATGTCCAGGGAGAGGTGACGTCCCTCTCACCTTTACAGGCTGTTGATTCTCTGTTGCGGCTCCTGACGCAGCTTCTTCACTCTGCTAGGCAGCTGCGGCTCCTGACGCAGCTTCTTCTAGCTGCTCGGCTGCTGCAACCCCAGCCAAAAATTTTTACGACCGTGGGATGTCTATGGTCGAATATCTGCTTCGATATTCATCTATCATTATTCTTCGAGGAATTTGTTTAAAATTCATTCTAAGCTAACTTACGTCAGCTGCAAAATAGGCCTTGTGGGCCCGCAATTTTTAAAAAATTATAATATCGCTGTAAACAAAAATAGAGAGAGAAAAATTAATATATATATATATATATATATATATATATATATATATATATATATATATATATATACATAAAATAATAACTTCAAAATCAAAAAACTTACCTCTCTGATAGGTTATCAGAGTGCTGTCCGACAATTTATGATAACCCATGGTACCAGCCACGGGTTTTTATACAGATTTTTCCACGCCGCACAATATAAAAATTGCAAGCATATGCATGTAGTCTGTGCTACCGGCCGTGTTAACCAAGCGTCATTTTCTCATGAAGCTAATTAATTCACATTGCAAATGGGGTCATACCACTTAATTACTACATTTCACAATATAGTGTAAAATATGTACAACACAAAAACTCATCATCAATGCGGAAGACATTGCGTTTTTTAATGATATTCACCCTCAAATTTACAGTTTCCCAGCAGACAACAAGAACAAAATGCATCACCGTTACGTACAACGTATAACCTGTCGTTCGGTACATAATCATTCATGAAACATCTCTACACGAAAAGAACCACCTTTTGACGGTCAACCTTGAGGAAACACCTTTTTTGAATACATCTCAACGTACATGTGCATGAAGTTAATTGATATGCGACCGAGATGATACGATCGAATCAGTATGAATGGCTATTACCATTAAAATTTCGCACTTCTTTTCACCCTTCGTTCGCACAAATAAGTACAGCAATACAGCGTAAAGAAATCAATGGGTGCATATTACATTAAGCTAAATTTTATACAGAGCCACAAAAAATGTACGTGCAAGGCTTTAACCTGTAACATTCGTTCGTTGCCTTAAACAGCTGCTTCATACATTCGCTTGAAACATGCAAGACATCGCCAACGAACGAGCGAAATTCCAGTTGAATTTGGTTTTCTGCGCGCCTGGTTCACCATTTAACAATGCTAGTACGATCGAAATTCAAGTTGAGTTTGAACATACATCTATAGCTGCAGATATTACATATCGATATTACAAGGAGCTCATCGTAAGCAAGTTAATTGTATGCACTCCTCTGCTGGTACGATCGAAATTCAAGTTGAGTTTGAACATACATCTATAGCTGCAGATATTACATATCGATATTACAAGGAGCTCATCGTAAGCAAGTTAATTGTATGCACTCCTCTGCTGGTACGATCGAAATTCAAGTTGAGTTTGAACATACATACATATATACATTAATATAACTTCTTTTGCAAGTCTCTCTGTTGATTCGTAAGCAAGTAATTAATATTCACGACATCGCCAACGAACGAAATTCAAGTTGAACTCGCACATGAAGGTATAGGGTATGAGTATGGGGTTTTCTGTCTGGTTTTCTGCGCGCCTGTTTCACCATTTTACAACAATTGACTTTAGCAGCCTTTCTAACGTACTCTAAGCCTCCTAACAACCAACCACAACATCTCCCAACACATGACACATCTCACAAGCTACAGCAAAAACATCTGACCCTATTTCTACCACTTTTGACTACCTGACGCACCCAACCACAACACCCCGATTTTCTATAGCCTTCCATCAACGTTCAAAATCATCGCCAACCACCTGATCTGCTATTGCCTTCTACCAGCGCCGCCAATCAACACCACACACCTGATCCTCCACACCCTATCACTACCTCACGCAACCAATCAACCACAACCAGGGTTGCCAAGTTGGGGGTTTTCACCCCCATTTTGGGGTATTTTACATACCTTTGGGGAGAAATTGGGGGTCAGTTAATTAGATTTTTATTTTGGGGGTGAAATGGGGGTTTTATCAAATTAATCAATTGTATGCAAAATGTAATTTATGAAATTTGATTCACTTATTGCACACTAATAATAATTTTTATTGTGCCATTCGAAGACTTCAAGTATTGGCATATCCAGCAAATTATCATTGATACCATGGCTGAGATAAAACTCCACACTAGCAAGGAGCTTTCACCAAATTTAATTTATTTATATATTTTATTACTTTCAGTATCAATTTTGCTATTATAATGTTTTATTTTGTTCAATACTGTTTTAGGAGCTCGAATAACTATTTCAGCGATTTTGTGCAAAATCTTATTGATTTCAGATTGCCAAATTATGGCTTTTTTCAATTCAATTGAAGTTTGAGTTCCTCTTGGTGTCATATTGCTGCCGTAATGTTTTAAACATAGATTATGCTCAACAAATGATGAAGAAACACTTTCTGATGATTTCCCACACCCTTCAAATTATAAAAGGGAAGTCAGCTCTAGTTCGTTAAGGCAACGCAAATCATGTTAGTGCGTGTTCCATTTTATCTTTAAATTTTAAATAAATTTTTATAGATTTATTTGTTTCAACCCATCTACAATTTAAGAATATCATTTAATTTTACATATTTCAATAAATTACACATGAAACTCCAAAAATATATTAAAAGTTTTTCTTTAATTTCATTATGCTGCTACTTGTGTTAATTTTTAGTCTCGAAAGTTTATTCGTTCTATTTTGACTTTAACTCACTATGAAATGCAGATGAAAATTTTCTTGTTACATATAGTTATTTGACAACATTTTTTGCTAATTATCAATGCTTTTTGTATGAACTTTGTAGAAAAGATTGCTCTCAAATTATTTGGGGTTTTTTAAAGGAATTTCGTCCGATTTAGGGGTTTTTATTGAAGTTTTTGGGGGCAAAGAGTGAGAAAAACCTGGTAACCCTGACCACAACACCCTTCTACCAACACTGCAAATGACAGTTCTAACCCAGACTCTCCATAGCCCTCTACCAACGCCGCCAATTACCACCACACACCTGAACAAACTTCTACACCCTTCTACCAACCACGCTCGGGAACCCCTCACAACACAACATAAATCACCGACACACACCTGAACAAACCTCTACACCCTTCTACCAACACTGCAAATCACCGCTCACCACCTGACAACCCCAACCAACCAACCGCAACACCCCTCTTACAAACAACAAATCAACGCCACCACGCGACCGTACCCCAGACTCAAAATGGCACTGATCCCCCATCTAAACCCCTTGTAACCTAGTTCACCAGGAGCCGAGCTGCAGTGGTTGGTTGTGATTGAAAAAGTGGTTCCCACCCATAGAAAACCCGGTTCAAAGGTACGTAACTTACTACTACCGCACTCTTTGTTGCACTTTGTAAGAACACCTAGGGCAAAGTTTAGTCTTTCCAATAGGGTGTTAGCAATCTTTCCCGATATTAATATTGCAACATCGTCGGCATAAGCTACAAATTTGCAGCCAGTTGCTTCTATTTTTGACAAAGGTTTAGTCACCACTAGGTTCCATAGAAGGGGTGATAGCACTCCACCTTGTGGTGTGCCTCTGCAAATCCTCCTGCTAAAGGTACTGGTTCCTAGCGTGGAGTCTATGTTCCTGCTACTAATCAGTTGTCCGATGAGTCACATCAGGTTGCCAACGGCATTGCTTTCCCCGGCAGCTTTGCCAATAGCCTTATGGCTGATATGGTTCAAAACCCCTTCAATGTCTATAAATTTTTTTTGCGTGTATGTTTTGATGTGTGGCGGCCACTTGATAGTATGCAACTTGTGTCCCTTTTCTTACATTGCATTATTTAATTTCAGTGACACAAAAAGGTTCCAATGTAAAGAATATTATAGGATACAGATGTGACAGGCAAAGTAATGCCAAACAGATGTGGTTAAGACGCTAGGCGAGGACAACAAAATATAGTCGATCAGGAACACACTCTAAGAACTCGTCGCGATCACCACATAGCTCCAAACACGTACATATTTAAGATTATTAAGTTTGAATAAAAGACTATAGTTAATAAACGTTTGATTAATTGTAAACGGACTTCCTTCATTTAATCGACACCTGTCTCCCCACAAAGTGGTGACCCCGACGTGATTTCTTAAAAAGCTAACCTGGTGAGCAGTGACAATACATTGAGTAACAGTGCAAGTGGTGAACTAAAATAGTGAAGAACAATGGTAAATGACCAAGTTAATCGAGTGGTCAGCGGAGACCCAGACTCCGCGGCTGCAATCGCGCATACGAGCAGCACGCGTCTACGACTCCCTGCATTTACGCCTGAAAAACCGGAGCTTTGGTTTGCTCTCGTCATCCACACGTTTAAAGCGGCAGGCGTAGCCTTGGAATAAGAAAGGATGAACCTCGCCATTTCCACCCTAGACCAACGATATCTAGTGGAAGTCGAAGATTTCGTCCTCGACGAAACCCTGGAGACGCCTTACACAGCGCTAAAGCACGCCATGATCAAACGCTTTAGTACCTCGAGAGAACAGGACTTGAAACGTTTACTCGAGGGTGAAGAGTTTGACGATCGTAAACCCACATACTTGCGACACTTACGCAAGTTTGGTGGCACAGCGACGGGCGAAGAACTCTTGCGTTCCATATGGACAAGCCGGATGCCGCAATCAATGCAAGGCATACTGGCCACACAGAGGGACGTCGCGCTCGGCAAAGCTGTGGAATTGGCCGACTCGGTAATGGAGATAGCTTCCGAGCGACTGATCGCCTCCGTACAAGCACCAACAGAGCCTGTAACAGTAAGTGCAAATATCACGGCGCAGCTCGCAGAAATTACTCGAGAGCTCACAAACGTACATATGTGCCTTGACGAGCATGATCGGCGAAAAGGGCGAAGCATGAGTCGCGGGCGTGATCCTAGAGACTCGTCGAGAAAGCGAGAGCGATCAAAGTTGCGGAGCCAGTCTTATTGTTGGTTTCACAGCACATTCGGGAAAAAGGCGCGCAAATGCACTGAGCCGTGTTCGTATTCGAGAAACGAGAAGAGCCCTTGCTACTGGCGGCTAGTGAGCTTTGCCTTACCACACGCCGCCTCTTCATTACAGAACCCGATCTCGGAGCCACGTTTTGATCGATACCGGAGCCGACCTTAGTGTGTTCTCCCGATCTGAAACCCGCGAAAAGCTCACAAAGACCTGATATCAATTACACAGCGCTTACGCTGAATCTCGGTTTGAGACAGTACTTTTCGTGGCGGTTCGTCGTTGCCGATGTCGCAAATTCCATCATCGGCGTCGATTTTCTGGCGCATTATGGCTTACCGGTCAACGTACAGGAAGCGAAACTGATCGACAAGCTCATGAACGTGACTTCTCATGGTCGCGTGCTTGCTACGCAAACGCCCAGTGTGAAGGTTATAACGGGCGATACACAGTTTCACCGCTTACTCGCCGAATACCTGGACATCGTGCGTCCTAACGGAAGTGCTCCGCAAATACGCCACAAAACGCGACATTACATCGAGACTACACCAGGACCACCACAGGCAGCCAAACCGCGTCGTATCGCACCAGAACGTCTCCGTATTGCGAAAAAGCAATTCCACGCAATGCTCGAACTAGGCACTGCGCGACCATCATTGAGTCCATGGGCCGCTCCACTACACCTCGTCGCTAAAAAGGACGGTGACTGGCGCCCATGCGGCGACTACCACGCACTCAACGCGCGCACCATAGCCGACCACTATCCAGTGCCACATATACAAGATTTTGCGCAGTCATTGAAAGGAGCTACGATTTTTTCCAAAATTGACCTTGTGCAGCCGTACAATCAAATACCCGTGGCTGAGGAACACATCGCGAAAACCACCATTGTTACACCTTTTGGCCTTATCGAGCTCCCGTTTATGAGTTTGGACTTGCGTAACGCCACACAAACCTTCCAGCGTTTCATCGGCGAAGTCCTTCATGAGCTAGACGTATGCTTACATCGACGATATTTTGGTGGCATCGCGCGACGAAAAGGAGCATCATCGACACTTGCAGGAATTTGTTGCTCGGCCTAAGTGTTTATTCGCCGTGCAGGAAGTACCTTTCCTTGGATACCGTGTCCATAAGGATGGCATCACGCCGTTGCCGGAAAAATTCACTGCGGTAAAAGACTTCCCGCAACTGAAAACCACTAAGCAGCTGAAGCAGTTTTTAGGTATGATAAATTTCTACCGCATTTTCATACCCAAAACAGCACACACGCAAGCCCCACTCAACGACCTGCTTAAAAACAAAGTAAAAGGCAAAGTAAAAGGCAATGCGCCACTCCACTGGACGCCCGACGCCGTCGAGGCCTTCCAGGAAACCAAAAAGGACCTAGCTCAGGCAGCTCTAGTCGCACATCCACGCGCTGGTGCATGTATCTGTCTGTCGTGCGATGCTTCGGATCTTGCGACCGGTGCATCACTGAAGCAAAGCACAGGTGACACATGGGAGCCACTAAGATTCTTCTCCAAGAAACTTAGCCTCGGAGAACGCAAGTACAGCGTGTTTGATCGTGAACTTTTGGCAATTTAGCGCGCCGTCAAGTATTTCAAGCACATGCTTGAAGCGCGAGAATTCACGATTTTCACCGATCACAAGCCGCTCCAGTTTGCATTCCGTCAAACATTGGACAAAGTATCACCGCGCAAATTTCGCCACCACAACTTCATTGGGCAGTTTTCGACCAACATTCAACACACTGCAGGAAAAGATTACATCGTAGCCGACGCTCTTTCGCGCATTGAAGCGGTCAAACAAACATTAGATTATGCAGCATTGGCAAAATCGAAAAAGGACGACGAGGAGCTGAAGACACTCCTCCGGAGCGAGACAGCGTTGAAGCTCAAACAAATAGTAATGCCAGATTCGACCGTAGTAGTTACTTGCGACGTGTCAACGCCCCACATACGTCCTTACATTACACCGTCGTTCCGTAAGGCCGCGTTTATGGTAGTGCATCAGCTCGCTCACCCAGGAGCAAAAGCTACCGCGAAACTGGTCGCGCAACGCTTCGTATGGCCCTCCATTAAAGCCGAATGACACAAGTGGGCACGAGCCTACATCGAGTGTCAACGATCCAAGGTAAAGCGACATGTATGTTCCTCGACAAGCAACTTCCCAACGCCTACGGCACGTTTCGAGCACGTTCACATAGACATCATAAGCATGCCGTACTCGGAAGGAAACCGCTACTGTCTTACATGCGTCGACACGTATACTCGTTGGCCAGAAGCTTTTCCAATGCCCAAAATGGAAGCAGACACATGTGCCCGAGTTTTCTTCGACGGATGGATCTGCCGCTTTGGCTCACCAACGCGGATCACGACCGACCAAGGAAGGCAATTCGAATCGTATCTGTTTCAAGAGCTCAGCTTTTTGACCGGTACTGATCGATTCCGCACAACCGCCTATCATCCTCGAGCAAACAGAATCGTCGAACGTCAACATCGTCAGCTCAAAGCAGTCATCAAGTGCCACCAACACAACCAATGGACTCGGATTCTACCAAGAGTTCTACTTGGTATAAGGGCAGCTTGGCGCGAGGATCTCCAAAGCACAGCTGCCGAACTCGTTTACGGAGAGCCCCTTCGCCTACCTGGTGAATTTCTTACAGAGGCAAAGGATGCCTAAGATCAGACTACCTTCGTCAAAGAGCTCCGCTCTCATCTTCAGCAGCTGCGTCCGACACCACCCCAGAGGCACGGTAGCTCAAACGCCTTCGTATTCAAGGAGTTGCAAACAGCAACCCACGTATTTGTACGACATGATGCAGTCGAAAAGATGCTACAAATGTCGTACGATGGATCATACGAAGTCATGAACTGTAATGACAAAATGTTCGTCGTCAATATTGGAGGTGCCCATCAAACCATATCAATCGATATCAACAGTCTGAAACCCGCGTTTGTATTAGCGGACATGGAAGCAACCTGCCGAGAAGGCACGGAAATCACCATACATCACCCGCAACCCTCACAACACGAGCAACCAGAGCGACCAAATCAAGGACTCGACCGACATCAGCTGCAACATCAAAACGAGCAGCAAGTTGCTCCACGCCGATCAGGTCGACGCCTGCGAATCGTGGGTCGGTATCAAGCTAGTTTCCCTAAGAACGTTATTGCACATCCACATCCACGACTATAAACATTTTTTTTCCTCCGTGATTTCATCACTGGCAACGGAGTACTTTGGTGGCCACTTGACAGTATTCAACTTGTGTCCCTTTACTTACATTGCATTGTTTAATTTCAGTGACGCAAAAAGGTACCAATGTAAAGAATATTATAGGATACAGATGTGGCTGGCAAAGTAATGCCAAACAGATGTGGTTAAAACGCTAGGCGAGGACAACAAAATATAGTCGATCAAGAACACACTCTGGGAACGCGTCTCGATTGCCGCAGATCTCCGAACGCGTACATATTTAAGATTATTAAGTTTGAATAAAAGACGATAGTCAATAAACGTTTGATTGATTGTAAACGGACTTCCTTTAATTACTCGACACCTGTCTTCCCACTGATGTTTAGCGATTTTTCGATGTAGCTGGTGAGCGCGTGAAGAGCTGTTTCAACCGTCTTCCCTTTTGTGTGCGTGCTGCACATAGGAGAGTAGTTTCAGAACAGCTCTCAAATGGATCTCTATCAGTCGTTCCAGAGCTTTCAGCTGAAAAGAGGTGACACTGGTAGGTCTGTAATCCTCAGGTGAAGAGTGGGATGTCTTAGTCACTTTGGGTGTAAAGACTATTTTAGCTTCTTCCCACTGCTGTAGAATGTAAAATGACGCTAAGTCATGGCAGTGTCGTATTGATTTCCTGCTGTATCTCTACAGAGATGTTGTCTTTGTCAGGAGATTTGAAGAGTTGTAATGAGCGGATTGCCCAGCGAAAGAGTCCGTCGTTTACAGGTACAGTGGTTGGTATACAGTCCAAGAGCGTGTGTGGATCCGCTTTATCAGTCACACCGTCATTACCCGGAAAGTGCGTATCCACGAGAACGGACAACGTCTCGGAGCTGGATTTCTACCTTACCCTAACTTCTCTAAAAATGAGTAGGAGCTCGTCATGACTTTACGCGGGTAGCTGAAATGCTTGGAGTGTTCTTTTTCTGCACAAAAACTTCTCCAAGAGGTTTGGCCTTTCTGATAGAGGATTTGAACTCCTTCAGTTTTATTTTATAAGAAGACCAGTCATTAGATTCTTTAGCCCGATTGAAGGACTTCCTACATTGTCCCCATAGTACTATAATAATCACGTCGGGGTCATAATTTTTGGGGTTGATGAAGTAATATGTAGTAATATATGTCGAATAAGATGCGATGAAATAATAAATGCAGTTTCACTTTACTAAATTTACCTTTTTATTTAAACTTTTGATCCACTGGAAGACCTTAGTTGGTTTATTGGTTTACTCGCGTTTTATGGTGATTCAACTATTTATGGTGATTTAACTATTCCAATCGATAGTTTTGGTGCTATTGATTACTTTTGTATTGCCCTTTCATCAAAACAGATATAAAAGGAAGTTTCATCAACAGAAAACAAGAGATATAACTATCTTTAAGTTAGATTAGTTTGATTTACAATACACAATTTAGATAACTGTCATGAAAAACAAAATTTTTGGAGCAGTTATTTAACAGTATCACGAGAAACCGTAAACATATTTAATCAAATATTTTTTTTTTAAATTTTTCAGGTGGGCGTCTTCGAAGGCCAGTCAATGTTCCTTTAGACGTTTTTAGTGAAGAAATAAAGTTCTATGAGCTGGGAGAGCGAGCAACAAATAAATTTAGGTAGAACAATTTTTTTTGTGCAACAAACAAACAAACAAAAAGTAGCACTTCAGATGAAAGACTCGGCAAATGAAATATTTTGTAAAATGGTTTCAACATTATAAAAACTCAGTAAGGCAAACAGAACAATCATTGACACTTCCCGTGTGCACAGTAGTCGCAGCAAAGAACAACCATCGTTTGCGTTGAGGCGCATCGTGTGAGGTTATATTCTAAAGTACTACATTAATTCTATGATTATACAATACCATATATAGTATTTAAACTGCCGAGGAGAGCGTCTTCAAATACATTTTATTTTGCGATTTGATATGATGTTCGTGCAAGGGTTGAAGCGAACGGTTGGCTTCAGCTGTCGTCCTGAACGTGTAATTTTAGGTGTGGCGTTGCATGCACCGTCATTTGCGGGGGTTGTTGGATCCACTGCGATGACTTTAGCCGATTGATCGATATGTTGGTGTGACGGCCGTTGATGGTGATTTCAAAATACTTGCCATGGCTAGCTTTCACTGGATATGGACTGTCATATGGTGGTGAAAGCGGTGGCTTGACCTTGTCGTTGTGCATAAAGACGTGGGTGCATATCGTGAGACCCTTGCTGACAAAAACATCAGCTGAACCATGATGCGATGTATACGATTTCTGCGGTGGTTGAATGAATGTCTTCCTTCAGGGCCAAACGTAGCCCCAAATTGACTAAGAGTAAGGTCGTCATTGCTATCGCTATCTTTATGACATCGTTTTGCAGCTTTTAAACTCCGATGCCATCGCTAAATGATCCCGTTTGATGCTTAATGGTATAGAGTTATACGAGATGCGTTGTTCCCAGCATTTTGGTGAGCTCCCTGAATATTTGACTTTCAAAATGCCGTCCTAGATCGGTTGTCACTTTAACTGGGACTTTAAACGGGTAATCCAATTGCTGATCAGTGCCGGCGGTGATGTCTTGCAAAGCAATAGCTTCGCGTCAGCGTATGTAACGACTTTTGACTGTCAGACAATACCGATGACCCTCACTTGGTGGAAGGGGCCCCGACAAGATCGATATTAAGGTGTCAGAAACGTTCGTTTGGCAACCTATAACGACGAACTGGTGATTTGGTGTGCCACCCTATCTTGTTACGTTGGCAGTCCCGGCAGGTTCGGACTAAATAAGTTATGTCACGAATCATGTCTGGCCTGAAAAGCTGTCCGTGATAAGCTTGCATGTAGCTTGAGTACCTGTGTGTGAGAGTTGATGCAGGTTGCACATGACTGATGAGCAACATGATTGCGGAACGTAAGAGCAAACTGAAACTGCTGTAACAATGAAGTGAAGTGGCCAAGAAAATCCGTCTAAGGGTTGCGTTTTCCACTCCAGAGGCTGCTTATAGCTAACAGTCACGAAGCAAGGAGCTTTATTGATTGTTGTCTCTTTGTGTTCGTGGAAATCCGTAGCCTGAACTACGTTGATTCAAAGTACCTACTTTGAGTCTGCCGTTGCGTTTTGTTGACCAGGGATGTGATGACTGTCGACACTGAACTGGGCGATTTACTCTTAGTACGCTACTGGCGTGGAAAAGCCTTTTCTGGACGCTGCTGAAGGGTGAATTACAACGGCTTGTGGTCAGTAAAGATAGAAAATACTCTGAATTTTAGCTTATACCTGAAGTGTTTGATGGCTTTGAAGATCACAAGAAGCTTCCTTTCGTAGGTGCTGTATTTTATTTGAGCATCGGTTAATCGCCTGGAGAAAAATCCTAATGTTGTTGTAATGATGCTCAGGGTTTGATGTAAAACGGCTCCAATGCCGATTTCAGAAGCGTCTGTTCTTAATGACCACGTTGCTGAAACGTCGCGATGTGCCAGAGAAGGACCACTCGCAAGTTCACTTTTACATGCCTTGAAAGCTGTTATCGCTTCTGGCATCCACGTCAGCTCCCTCTTATCTTTCCGTTTATTTCCAGGAATAAGCGCCTGTAATCAGGGTTACCAGGTTTTTCTCACTCTTGGCCCCATAAACTTCAATAAAAAACCCCAAATCGGACGAAATTCTTTTAAACAAGCCGCGAGGTGCGACCCTTGAGGTCCACACGGTCAACTTCCCAGTAATATCTACATAAACATCAACAACATTACAACAATGAGAGGTATTCATAGCAGTAACAGGAATGAGTTAATATGAATCATATCGTCTACGGGAGGGTCCATTGATTACGTAAGGTTTTTGGTAGATGAGGTCAGATTGAATATTCACGCGGATCAATTTGTGGGGGCCTTTTTGATCTTAAAAATTTTTGTTGGTTTTCAAAATTTAAGCATTTTTTTTTAATTAAAAGACTATAAAAACTATTAAAAAGCTGCTCAATTATGCAAATGTTTTAAAACTTTGATAGAATTTACAACATTTTTTTTAGAATAAAGGATATAAAGTAATAGCATTCGTATGAACCCTCTTGACATGGTAACTTTGAATGATTTTTTTATTTTTTATTTAGTTATTTTCATGATCACGGAAGAAAATTTTGCCGGTGTCTCTTCAAAAACTAATGAGAATGTATAAATTTTATAAGCTGGTATCACTGTGCGGTGCAAATCAGGTTAAAAAATATTTTTTATAAAAAAAAAACATAATTTTTCGCATTTTCTTCTATTAAATTAAAAAAACGGCTGAAATGAATTTTTATATTGTTGAAAACTTCACAAAGATGTTAATACACGTCAACTGACACCTTAGTGATCCAAATATTATATCTGGTTCGTGAGATATAGTGAATGATAAAAATGACCTTGAAAATCTTGATGAGTTTTAATGATTTTTTATTTTTAATTTAATTTTTCACATAATAATGGGGAAAAGTTTTGATGATGTTTTTACAAACATTGTTTGCAATATATAAATTTTATAAAGATTGATTACTATTTTTCGCAAATCAGCTTAAAAATTTAAACCTAATTTTTTGCAGTTTTTTTCTTAAATGAAAAAAAAACCGCTCCAAAGATTTTTTTAAAATGCAACAGATTTACAAAAATATTAAAACGCGTACAATCACACCTAAACGATGCAAATCCTATGTTTGATTCGTGAGATATAACGCATGACAGAAATGACGTTGAAGAGCATGATGACTGTTAATGATTTTTTATTTTTTATTTGACTTTTTTTGTAATCATGAGTAAAAATTTTGATGACATTTTTATAAAAACTAATTGGAGTATGTAAATTATATAAACTTTGATTACTTGGACTTGACAATAAGGTTAAAAATTTATTGTTTTTGAAAAAAAACACAATTTTTTGCACTTTTTTTTAAAAAATTAAAAAACACCTCCAACGAATTTTTTTAAAACTTGATAGAATCATTTAAATGTTAATATGACCTTCAAACGGGCAAAACACCAAACCCCCCCGAACGAAGTTTCCCAAAAACTAATCAGCTCTTAAGATTTGAAAGACGCTTCGATTGACACCTTAACGAAGTCGATACGACTTTGTTTACGTGAGGTACGCTCTTTGAAAAAACTGTCCACGAACGCACACACGTACGTACGGACGTACGTACGTACATACACACACACATACATACTTCTTTCTAAAAACACCTAAAATATACTCGTTAGACCTCAAAACGTAAAGATATGTTGAAAATTTCAATTTCGATTTTCGAGTCGATTACAAGAACTTCCCATATACTGGGAAGTTAAAAAACCCAAATAATTTGAGAAGAAATGTTTTTTACAAAGTTCATACAAAAAACATTGATAATTAGCAAAAATGTTGTCAAATAACTATATAGGAACTAGGAACTAGGAAATTTTCATCTGTATTTCATAGTGAGTTAAAGTCAAAATAGAACAAATATAATTTCGAGACTTAAAATTAACACAAGTAGCAGCATAATGAAATTAAAGAAACACTTTTAATATATTTTTGAAGTTTCATGGGCAATTTATTGAAATATGAAAAAATAACACATTATCTACACACCTACAACACGTTTACAGCACTGTTTGCCAACATGCATTTGTCGTTTAATTTTGCCCATCAAGGGAATCCCAGGAATTTCTGCCTCACATTCATGAATTCCGTGGTATTAATGATAATTTGCTGGATATGCCAATACTTGAAGTCTTCGAATGGCACAATAAAATTATTTTTAGTGTGCAATAAGTGAATCAGATTTCATTAATTACATTTTGCAAACAATTGATTAATTTGATAAAACCCCCATTTCACCCGCAAAATAAAAATATAATTAACTGACCCCCAATTTCTACCCAAAGGTATGTAAAATACCCCAAAATGTGAACACCCCCAACTTAGCAAACCCTGCCTGTAATAGACTTTGGGTGTGAGCTGCGTGCGGCAGGAATCTTCGGTAAAAATTGACCATTCCTAAAAATGACCTAAGCTGGTATGCGGCCTGGACGTTGCCAATATACCTTCCGCTTTCTCAGGTAAGGGTTTGTTTACCGGCACGAGATGGCCGAGGAATTAAACTTTGGATTTGCCTAGCTGGCATTTTTCGTCATTACTTGAAAGCCAGTGTTTTCCAAGTCGATCAAAGACTTCTGATAAGTGTAGTCGATATGTCTCGTGATTTGGCGAAAATATGGGAATATCTTCGATATTAACAAAAACCTAGTCTAATCTGCACAGAATCTCGTCAATTTTTGGAAAGTTTGTCCAGCGTTGCGGAGGCCGAAGGTCAAAACCATGAATTCAAAGAGGCCCAACGACGTGATTATAGCCGTCTTTGGGATGTGGCTTGGCTCTACTGGAATTTGGTGGTATGCTTTTTGAAGATTCACCACGAAAGAAACTTTAATTCCGTGTGAATGCCGAGAAGCTTGCAGTGCCACCCCCGATCAACAAATAGGGAACTTCTTTGGAAAGCTAGCTTGTTTCTTGGTTAGCTCATACCAACATTCATTTACGAACAATGGTTCTTGTAATTGGTACCTTGCGTTGATGTATACTGGAAATCTAGTTCTATTTTTGTAAATAAGTTTTAACGTGGTAAAAACGAAAAGCTCCCGAATGTTGAATACGTTGAAAATCATAAAGGAGTTTTTAGTCGAAAAAAATCGCGACTTATTTAAACATAATTTTATAATTCTTTTCTGGAGGTTTTTATTGGAGTAATAGTATTTACATATGTACTTTCCCATGCTATGATTCCATACAATAAAGTGCTTCGTATGAACACAAAGTAAGTGCTGCGAATTACATTATTTGATACATATTTTCTTAGTTGTGTAAAAATGAATATCATTTTTCTCATCTTATTGCATATAGCTTTGATTTGAGCATCCCATTTAAAATTATCTTGTATTACCAATCCTTAATACGTTACATTGGTTGCTCTTGGTATGACATAAGAATTTAATCTCAGAATGTTCCTGCAACTATCTTCTTCATGTTTCATACCAAATATCATATATTTTGTTTTCTCCATATTTAAAGACAGTTTGTCATTTAATAGCAAGTTGAAGACTACAGATATTTCCTTATTTGCCCGATGCAGAACCTCCTCAATATTTGCTCCAGTAAAAATTAGGACTGTATCATCAGCAAATGACACTATTTGATCTAGTATTTGTAGACGCAAGAGATCATTAATATAGATAATAAAAACTATAGGGCCTAATACAGTACGTTGAGATACACCACATTTCACGGTTCTAGATTCACTCAGTATATCATTTATTTTAACTTTTTGAGATCTCTCACTCAAATATGATTCTAATATTCTGTGAAAAATGCCATCAATTCCTTTTTTTTTAATTTTGTGAGCAAAAGCTGATGGTCCACTGTACTGAAGGCTTTTTGAATATCAAGCAATATGCTGACACATTTCTGGTTGGAGTTTATAGCATTATTTATGCAGGTTGTAAAATCAAAGATAGCATCTAAAGTACCGACTTTTTCCTTAAACCCCTCAATTATGTTGTATTTGTTAAGTTGTTTCCAGATTCTATCCTTTAAGCATTTCTCTAAAAGTTTTCCTAACGTTGAGGTTAACGATATAGGTCTATAATTGTTAACTTCGGATTTGCTTTCACCTTTATAAATAGGAACTACTATCACTTCTTTAAATTTTTCAGGGTATATTCCAAGTTTAAGAGATAAATCACAAACATGACTTAATGGGGATACAATATTTCTAGAGATTTTTTTTAACTTAGTTGTTACCGTTACCTTTTCGGGAAGGACCTAATCGTTCGGTCGAGGCCTTCGGGTGCCGGTCAGCCCGTTGGAGACGGGTCGTGGGCGCCACTCGTCCACCCCAATGGGCCTCTTGAACCGTCGGACGAGAATCCGGCTCACCGATGTTCCCGAAATATTCATTTCCGACACAAGGAAGGAGAAGGAGAAAGGGGGAAAAACAACGTATTCGAATTCACTTTTCTTTTTCTTTACCCTTTTGTTTTGTTTATTGACACGGAATGCTTACTCGACAAAGAATCAAGAAAAATCGAAGATGTTATCCACCACATACTCGCTGATTACAACTTAACTTAATACTACTTACACTACACCTATTCTTCTAACTAATCTAACCTGCGCTGCGCCGGGTCTCCTCAGCGATGTCTCGATACTCTCAATCTGGAGCTGACGGCAACGGTTCGTCTACGTCTTCCTGGCGTGAGCTTGTGGCTACGACTCGCAACTGGTCCTGTTATTGCACTTGGGCCCATTTCTTGCACGCGCACTTTCAATTTGGCCCGTCAGGAGGCACACCGAGCTCTAACCGTTCGAAAGATAGAGGAAACGCTTTGGCGGGACTTCGCCTCGTCGGTTGCACTGGCAAAGAGTTATGGGGGAGGGGTAGCGATCTAGAACTATGCATGCTTTAAATGTACGATAGTTCCCTGAGGTGCGTCACTTACCATTTAACTTGTGCACCAGAAGCAGGGGGCTTGACCATAAACTTTTGGAACGACAACATATAGCCTGTTGTATCAGGAACTCGAATTCTTCCTTTGCTGCTGCTAGTTTATTGGGGGAAAGTCTGCGCTTTTTTGCGCGTGATAGCTCAGTTTTGGTCTTGATGCGGAGAAAGTAAGGTTATATCATGGTACTCCGATAACAGGGCACCGTAATCACTAAATCTACTAGAAAAGTAAACCAGCGGAACGGGTGCTTTATCTATAAAAAAGATTTGCGCCACCGAAGTGAGCTTGGTTTCGCTATAAATTAGCCGTTGACCACGCATGACGACAAGTAATCCATAGTTTTTTAATAAGTCGGCACCGATAATGGGTGAGGTTATCCGCTTTAATGAAATGCCATATGGAAGGTCGTCGCAGTCATCACTTTAGCATTAGGCGTCGTTCGCTGTACATGCATATGGGAGTACTGTTAGCTGCGAAAAGATTAGACTAGGTCGTTTTATTTATACGATCGTGTTTCTTCGGAGGGATACCCAAAACGTTCGCACAGATGTCTATCAAAAAAGAGCGTGCCGATGTTCTGTCGTGGATTTGGAGGCGTGATAAAGTTCGCGCACTAGCCGCCTCTTCTGGCGGATAGGATTTTAGCATTTTGAAAAACTACAAAGCGCTCTGCACTTTTCCGAGACGATTCCGAACTGTTGATGGTGCCAGCAGATGCCTTCGGTGATTTTTTGTCCGTAGGATGAAGGCTGAGGGTGTTCTCGTTGTCTGACTCATGGAGGGCGCAAATGGAGCGACTTTGTTCTCGCTGCATAGGGAATGGAGTGCTAAAATTAACCACGTTAAGCTTTTCAGTTAAGCGGGCTATTTGCACAATTAAATCTTCGATCCTGAGATCTGTTGGCGTGGATGGTTTATTCACCGCGGTCACGCTGAAATGCGTCGTGAATTGAGTTTGCTCGTGCAAACGATCACCGATAACTGTCAACTCTTACAGCGCGACATTACTTGCCGCAAAAATAGCACATGGGCTGGGAGTAAGACGACTTAGCCATATCTGTTTATGCATCCCGTCTGGGTGGCATTGCCCGTCAAGTGCACGCATCCGATTGAGAAGCTACGAGGGTTTCTGGTTTCCCAGTTTAACTTCGTCAACGAGCTTGTGCATCCGTTGCTGATCTGAACCACCGAGTGTCACGTTAATTGCCTTCTTGAGGGTGATATAGTTTTCGACCTGTGGTGGATTCACTATAAGGTCATGCACTTGTTGCACCGCGCGAGGCTATAAACGGGTCACAAAAAAGGGGAAATTTACTGTGGTCGCTGCTAATGCGACGGCAAAAACGGCTTTCACTTGTGAAAACCACAACTCGATGTCTTCACCCCAATACGGACTGCTACTCTACTGATTTCACTGTTGCCGACCGTAAACGGAGCGGAGTCAGTAGGATCCGAATCTTGCGTCTTTTTGGGCAGAGGGTTCAATATGTTGAGTTGGATTTTGCAATGTCGGTCGTATGTGGAAGATGCCATTTTGTAGTTGAAAATTCAGAAAAAAAGGCACTTGATAGTTTCACTATGAAAGGAGCATCATGGGCGTGAATTGACTGTCTAACGAATGGACCTTAGGCCGTGGACGTTGGATTGTACGCGAAAGTGGTGATATGGCTTAACAGCACAGTGACTAGAAGACACTCTAGTTTTTCGGTTTGAATCGCTACTGAAGAATTAACGACCATCCTATTGGTCACCTCACCGACTACAGGTGGCTTACTAGCGGAGCCGCCCGTTTCGCAAAACCGAATATGTCTCGCGAAAGAAAAAATGTAAGAATCACACGGGAACCGTCGAAATATCGTTTGAAAGAACCACTCGGATCGCGTTTAGCGACTACGCATCCTCCTGGTAGGGTTGCCAATTTGGCCTGTGTGCATGGTAGTCGCAACAAAAATGTTTATAATAATACGATAAAAACTATTTTTAAACCAAAGGTAAGAGGATCGCGGGCTCATGCGACGCACCGAACGGTAACCGAATAAGAAGAGCTGATACGTTGACTGAAACGCCTTTTGTTAATTTCTCGAGTGCTGAGCTTTAGCTCTCGAGAAAATCGCGGTTTGTGCGTCTTCGATAACCACGCATCCCGCCGCAACTGCGAAAGTCAGCGGTTACTTATCGCCTGCAATAATCAATGTATGAAATTGAAGACCAAGTTTTGTGTACGCATTCTATGTTGCCGTCAATTAAAAATAGCTGCTGCACACAGTCCCAGGTGTTGGTGAGGGAACGCCACACGTACCAATTATTCTTACCCCGGCATTGAATAGCGGTTTAAGCAACAGAAAGTTGAAATTCAGATATAATTTTTGTTTCAAGAAATTCCACTTTTGTTTTGATTAGCACATTATCAGTGGATTCTCTCATTTTTGTAATTGCTTTCGAAATTAGCTTGTTAAAAGGGCAAAAAGAGTATCTTCATCAGATAAAGGTGATTAATTTGACTAATAGTAAATTTTGAAATTATTCATTATACTTTTCATTGATAAGCATGAGAATGCAAATCGTGTCTTCAAAGTAATACCTCTATTTATATAACATTTACGATAAAAAAAGCGGAGATATTTTTTTGTTTTTTTTTACAAAAAAAAATCTTTTATTTTTGTAATTTTTTCCACTTTCTAACAAACCGATTTTTAAGTTCTTCTCAGATCATTTTTACGGTTTCAAATGATTTCTAGAAATAGGCAAAATAAACTTTTTTAAAGTCGGGGAACCCTCATACCTCCTCTTGCGGCCGTGTCCGCCGCAAACTTTTTATGCCAAAGGAATAGGAGAACGCCCCTTTTTCGTTCCTCTCTACTCCAACACCTTTAGGGGGTTGCAATAATTCTAACCTTCACCAAACATTTTCACAATTCTTTGCAGTAAGCAAAATATTTGTTGACTTGAAATACGTACATTGACCTTAGTGCGATCGAAGAAAATTTGATGTCATTGCAAATGCATTATTTTAGGTGACAGGCAATGAACTCAAATAGCTTAGTTCAATGCATGTGAGAATGATACAATTGGGGCATTTCACGTGAAACCGACAACGAAAAAAAGTGAGGTTCTGAAATTCGTTCATATTGGGTACATTTGTACTTCTAGGGTATATGAATGTGTACACATATTATTTTCGTTATTTAATATTTAGTTGTTAAGATATGAGATTCTATAGAATTTAAAATTTTCACAGCAAAGGTATTTTGAAATTTTATTTTCATATTGAAGTAAATTATAATTAAATAATAAATGTAGAGTTTTGTATAGAAAAGACTGTTCTTTTTGATTTTCAAGTTAGATTCCGAATTTGAATTTTTTTCTAGTCTTAAACCGGAAGTGAATATTTAAAATATTTTTTTCAATAACTTCGACCATTTTAATTGTTATTTTTTCTACTGTAAAATAAAGCTCAACATGTATACAATTTACCGTAAAAATTGCAGAATGAGATCTAGATTAGTTTAGGAGATATACCAATAAGAGTGCGTGTATGTCGCTCTGAGCGTGATACCTGTCGCTTCTTAAAGCTGTTTGGTGATGTAAAAATACATTAAAACGTTGATAATATTTCAGTAAAATTGATTATTTATTGTTGCCTTACCTGTTTGTGTCATTCTGAATTTATTTAATTCCTAAATTTGAAATAAAATTTAAAATATTTCCATTCCATTTTAGGAATTTTTCTTATATTTTTAAATTTTTGGAGCCAGTAAATTTAATGGATTAAAGTGCCGATCACCGTAGGGAGACAAAAAAAGTCAATCAAAATCATAAAACTTAGTAACGAACGTAGCTCACTAAGAGGTTAAAACAACAATGATGAAAAATAATGGAAAATAAGCGTTGCTTGCCATCTTGCTTTTATCTCTTTCTATTATGTATTTCTGATTCTTTTTGATGATGTGATTCTTTTTACAATTGACAGATGGTGTTTTTATTCGTATTTTGTCACCAAAATATGAGAAAAAATCACGTAAAATAATGTTTTATTTTGAAAATGGTTTCTACATATTATTTCTTTCAAAATATTACATTTTATTTCAAATTTAAGTATTAAATAACTTCAGAATGACACAAACAGGTAAGACAATAATAACAAATCAATTTTACTGAAAGATTATCAACGTTTTAATGTATTTTTACATCACCAAACAGCTTTAACAAGCGACAGATATCACGCTCAGAGCGACATGCACACACTCTAATTAATATATCTCCTAAACTAATCTAGATCCCATTCTGCAATTTTCATGGTAAATTCTATACATGTTAAGATTTATTTTACAGTAGAAAAAATAAAAATTAAAATGGTCGAAGTTATTGAAAAAAATATTTTAAATATTCACTTCCGGTTTAAGACTAGAAAAAAAATTCAAATTCGGAATCTCACTTAAAAGTCAAAAAGAACAGTAAATTTTCCATACAAAATACTACATTTATTATTTAATTATAATTTACTTCAATATGAAAATAAAATTTCAAAAAACCCCTGCTGTGAAAATTCAAATTCTATAGAATCTCATATCTTAACATTTAAACATCAAATAACAAAAATAATATGTGTACACATTCATATACCCTAGAAGTACAAATGTGCCCAATATGAACGAATTTCAGAACCTAATTTATTTTCTTTGTCGGTTTCAGGTGAAATGCCCCTATTGTTGATTTTATCAAATAATGTGCATTGAACCACAATGTTTAAGTTTAATGTACATACAATGTTCGGTCATGAACAGGTTGGGCGCACCTGGATGGTTACTAAAGTTGAACTAAATTGCTGTTTGTCTATCTGCTGTTTATGATGAAAAGATCTTTGAATGCACTAATAATTCCTAATCTCAGTTCCGAGGACCTAGTTGTTGTGGCATTGGACAATCCGGACAGCAAATGTTGGATTGCCTCTGCCTACTTTGCGCACGACGATCCAGAAGAACCACCACCGGTTGCAGTCAGGACGCTTGTGGAGGTCGCGGAAGGAGGTAAGATTGATTTAGTGCTTGGTTGTGATGCTAATGCCCACCATACTCTCTGCGGCAGCAGCAACATTAATGATAGAGGGGGGTCCTTGTACGATTACTTGTTGGGGACTACCCTCTGGGTATGTAATAGCGGAAACGAACCCACGTTCGTGACCTGCAACAGGAGAGAGGTTTTCGACTTGACGCTTGTCGTGGGATCTCTTATCGGCGGTATCGGGGTGGAGGGTCTCGGACAGGGCATCCTTATCAGATCACTGTATGATCCACTTCTATATCGAGGTATCATCGTCGACTGTTGGGTCTGGAAAGTTAAGAAATGCGCGGAAAGCCAACTGGTTGAGTTTCGCAAATTTGGTTGAGATAAGATTAGAAGGGTCCCACTTGGGAGGACTGTCTACTGTGAAGGAAGTCGACTCGGCGGTCGATTCCCTCACAAACATCCTGAGCAATTCTTTCAAAAGCTGCTGTCCCTTACGAAAGTCCGCCTCGAGGAGTCTGCCGCATTGGTGGAGCCACGAGATAGAGGATTTGAGGAGGGCTGCAAGAAGGCTCTTTAATGAAGCCAAGTACACTAAATTGCCAAATGACTGGTCCAAATATAAGGATGGTCGAAGAGCTTTTAAGAGTGAAATCAGACAGGCAAAAAAGGATTCATGGAGAGTGTTTTGCACGTCAATAGAGAAAACGGCAGAAGCGTCCAGACTCCAAAAGGTCCTCTCATTTAGCAGGAGCTCTCCTAGCTTTATTCAGGATTCGGACGGAAACTGGACTAACACTAAAGAAGAACAGCTTAACGCACTTTTTCAACAGCACTTTCCGAGGTGCTCTGACATAGTCAACGAAAGCTGGTAAAATGAGATCCGACAGCACGACGAGGACATAAAGCGTATCGTGGATGTCGAAAAGATTAATTGGGCGGTGGGAACTCTCATGCCCTTTAAATCTCCTGGGCCGGATGGGATCTGGCCTATAATGCTCAAAAAGGCTCTCGGGAATATTGCACCATGGCCGAAAAGAATCTTCAACGGATTTCTTCAGCTGGGCTATATCCCAAGAGCCTGGAGACAAGTAAGAGTGGTTTTTATCCCTAAGGCGGGTAAAATAAACCACAGTTCTGTCAAGGATTTCAGACCAATTAGTCTGGCATCCTTCCTCCTCAAGACGTTGGAGAGGCTAGTGGACACCTTCATTAGGAGCGAAATTGGGGACCAACTAACACGGTCACAGCATGCCTACATGAGAGGAAGGTCCGTAGAGACTGCATTGCACTCCGTAGTCTCCATCATCGAGAGTGCCCTTCGGTACAAGGAGGTAGCACTTGGGGTATTCCTGGACATCGAAGGGGCTTTCAATAACGTTGAGCCGGGCGCCATATGTCGTGGGCTTCAACAAAAAGGTGTTAATATGAGCCTTTGTAGGTGGATTGATACACTGCTCAGAGCTAGAATAGTTAACTCGTCCATTGGTGACCTGACCATCAGGAAATACGTGGACAGGGGAACCCCTCAAGGGGGACTTCTTTCACCGCTACTATGGCTGGTAGTAATGGACAATCTTGTGTCGGAATTAGAAAGGGAGGGTTTCAAGGTCGCTGCTTACGCCGACGACGTGGCCATCATAGTACCGGGCAAATTCATCGACGTCATAGTCGGGCGGATGCAATTTGCCCTTGAATTAACCAGCAGGTGGACCACAAAGTGTGGCTTGGGAGTGAACTCTTCTAAGACGGAGCTTGTCCTCTTTACAAGGAAGCGTAGAATTCCAGACTTTAGGCCGCCCACACTTAATGGCGAAAGTCTTACACTCTCCAATCAGGTGAGGTACCTTGGGGTCGTGCTAGATCATAAGCTTACCTGGAGGGCAAATCTGGAAGAGAGAGTGAGGAAGGCTACAGTAGCCTTTTTCACGTGTAAGGCGCTCTTTGGGCCTAAGTGGGGACTCAAACCACGGGTGGTACACTGGATGTACACAGCTATAGTCAGTGCAATTCTGACCTATGGGGCTATGGTGTGGTGGGAGGCGCTGAGCAAGAAATGTAACCTGGCTCAACTCACTAAGATCCAAAGAGTGACGTGCTTGGGGATAACGGGTGCTTTGGGTACTACTCCCACAGCTGCATTAGAGATCATCTTGGATCTTCTGCCATTAGATCTGCACTGCAAGGAGGCGGCAGCCGCCAGTGCTGTGCGTCTGAAGGGTGGAGGCTTCTGGAGGGAAAGGCCCTATGGGCACTCCACAGTCCTGACAAGTCTTTGTGGGAAGCAATGTTATGTCAACATGGACTATAGAGTGCCAACACTGGACTTTGGAACAAATTTCTTGACCGTCGTCCCTTCAAGAGAAGAGTGGGAGAGCGGGGGGCTAGCCGGCAAAGGAATTATGTCAGTGTACACGGATGGCTCGAAAACGAGCACGGGCACGAGAGCAGGAATCTATTCTGAGTACTGGGGCCTTAGTATATCGTTGGAGCTCCCCGTGCACTGCACAGTTGTGAATTCGGAAATAATGCCAATCTTGAGAGCTGCGAAATAAGTTAACAAGAGAGGGGAGGTCGATAAAGACATTACTTTCTTTGTGGACAGCAAAGCAGCCATAAGGATGCTAGAATCAGTCTAAGTGTCCTCCAAATAAGTTGAAACCTGCAGGTCGGAACTGGGGAGGATCTTTCAAAAGAACAGTTTGAAACTGTGTTGGGTTCCTGGGCACAGCGAAGTGCACGGAAATGTAAAAGCGGATCAGCTCGCTAGGGAGGGATCCCGTGCGGCGCACCTGCATGATAAAGTGGGGGTAGGGGTCTCAATGAAAGTTCTTAGGCAGGATATGAAGGTATCAGCCTACGAGCTAGCATTGAGGCGCTGGAGAAATTTAGGCACATGCTGTACCGCTAGACAGATGTGGCCAAATTATAACAAAAAGCGCACTCTGGGCTTGTTATCCCTAGACAGAGGTGCAATAAGAAACCTTGTGGGTATACTGACGGGTCATGTGGCTTTCGGTGAAAATGCAAGAAGAATCGGGCTCCCAGCGAACGACCTGTGTCGAAGCTGCGGTGGTGAAGAGGAGACGGTATCTGTAGAGCATCTTCTCTGCAGTTGTCCGGCTCTAGCGAATAATAGGAAAAAACACTTAGGTGCTTTCTTTTTCGTGAAGCTAAGTGAGCTTAGTGTTATGAGAATGGACCAGTTCCTGGATTTCCTCAAGGAATCGGGGTGGTTCATGGAGTAATATGGTAGTTTTTCCATGTCTTCAGGGCACAATGGGCCAACGGGGCCTAAGTGAAGCGGAAGCCGTGCGGCTTAGCACCCTTCAACCTACCTACCTACCATCTGCTGTCGCGTAAAACTTGGCTGGAGATGCTTGGCGGTTGGCAAAGATTTGGACAAACCTTTCGCCAAGGTTCATTTGTTCACTTCACTGCTTGAACTTCTAGATGCTGACCGACATTTTCTCATAGCAAAGAAAATAGCAAGGCTTATGACGATGGCAGCGGTAATCGAGGACCAGACTAATGCATGTATGACTAGCGGTTGAAAATGCGACTGCTCTTTGTTTAGCGGGAAAGATGGAGGTTTTCCAAACATCTGTTCAGAAATTTCGGAAATTTCAGATATGTTCAATTTTTGGCTATTTATCTCTTCCAGTTTAGGTAGTCAGATGTTCTTTGTGTATGCGCTGATGACCCTTCTTTGCTTATCGAATGTTGTTCGCTGAGTGTAATGTTCCGTTTGGACTTGGCAATCAATTTCAAGATGGATGATTCCAACATCGGTCAATGGTACCTCTCCACGTTCTCCGTTGCGTGTTACTGATGTTATTTTGGGATCGTCAGTTGCAAAAAAAAGCAAGTGTTGAGCATAATGAGCTGTTTCCACAGTAATTGAGTGTTCTTTACTGCGGTCATAGGACAAGAACTTATATTGTGTCTGTCATAGATTTTGTCTATTAAACAGTTGGGATTTGTGTTCATGTTAATGATGTAACTAGATGAACAAAGGTAAAGTTTTCCAGAATTGAGCAGCTACGAGATTGATCATCGTCGAACTCGACTATTGCAGCTGGTCAAAGTGGGTGTTCCGATCAGTGGTGGTATAAGTTCATGTGGCCTGACTTTCATTGGACTGACGCTTACATAATTTGAATCGTAGGTGCTGCGTTCTATGATATGAAAATATCCATAGACTGGCAGCGATTGCTTCGTTTTCTTACAACAATTCGATTTTGCGGAACCCCTGGTATTGAAGATAGTGGTCCTAGGTTTTTCAAAACCCGGTTGATTAGCTAAGTTAAATGTACGTGATATAACTGTTACCTTAATCAAATTATGTACATTGCACCACAATTAACATTTATAATAAAAAAGGGGGCGTCCGTTAATTACACCAGGATCATTTGTGATATTTTTGAGTTCATTCAATGTTAGTGATCGTAATATTTCAGTTTCTTTCCTTATCTATTAGGTAAGATTTAAAATGTTTCGTATATAATCAAAATATATATAATATACACTCAATCACAAAAGTGTACATACACCCGCAATATCTTGCATATTATGCATAGCTAAATAGAAAAAAGTATTGAAGTATAGTTTATTTTAATGATTCTTACTTGTATATACATATTACCAAAGAAAATTATAAAATTAGTAAGTATTTCAACCGAAACTTAAGATATTACAAAAAATTGTGTCACAAAAGTGTACATACAGCAGATAAAATGACGAAAAAAAATGATAAAATGTGTCATTTGTTAATAAATAATGTAAAATTTAATATCTAGTTAGGCCACCATTCGCCACTATAACAGCTTCCAATCTTCAAGGCATCAAAAGGATTAGATTTTCTTTTATATCTGGACTAATTTCACTCCAAGCCACCGATAACGCATTTTTTAACATCTCCTTGTTACTGACGTTATATTTTTGAACTCTTCTTTCAAGTTCATCCCAAAGATGTTTAATGGGATTGAGATCAGGTGATTGGGGTGGAGAATTCAACTGTTTCGGGACGTTGTAAAGGATCCACTCTCGAACGACCAAGGCAGTGTGTTTTGGGTCGTTATCTTGTTGGAATATCCAGTTAGGTCCGAGTCCTAAGCGCTCAACAGATGGTTTTAAGTTAGCTCGCAATATTTTGAGGAATTTGTGACGGTCCATTATGCCTTCAATGAATTGAATATTTCCTACACCAGCTGCTGCCATCCCGCCCCAAACCATTACGTTACCGCCTTCATGTTTAACAGTTGGGATAAGATTTTCTTTCTACATCTTTGAATTTACTTCACGCCAAACTTTTCCACGGCCTTCACATCCAAATAAGTTGAAGCGACTTTCGTCCGTAAAAAACACTGTTATCCAAAAGCTGTGGTCCTTATCTTGATATTTTTTCGCAAACTCCAATCGTTTTATTCGGTTTGCCTCGGAAATAAATGGTTTCTTTCTACGAATAGTTTCTGGATGCACTGGTTTTCCCAATTCATTTGCAATACATTTACTTATATTTGGTGCACTTATTTTCGGATTTTCCTTAACTTTTCGAAACACTGCTCTGACGTCACGATCTTTCAAGATATTTAGACGACCAGATCGAGCTTCACTTTTCAAACTGCCAGTTAAATTAAAGTTTTTTAATATTGTTTGTACAGTAGCCCGGCTTTTTGTCATTATTTTTGCTATTTCACAAAGTGGTTTATCCTCTTGCTTTAATTTTATCACTAAATTTCGTATTTCGAACGAAACTTCTCTTCGAACAGCCATTTCACCGATGTATGGTAACGGCACTAGCTCACAATTCAAACTGGAACAATAGCAATGACTAACCACTAAAATGTTCCGCAGAATCGGAATAATGATGCAAGAGACCCGTTATTCCTGGAAATGTACTCGCTGTATGTACACTTTAGTGGCATAAATTTCAAGGTTTTTTTGATTATCTGGTATCAATTTTTAGAAAAGTTATTATTTCGTTGCGAAAAAATTATTAACGAGCCCAAACCTTTGGAATAATGCATATTTTAAATTATTAAAATTCGTAGTTTTGTAAATATCGATAATTTTCTAGGTGTATGTACACTTTTGTGACTGAGTGTAAACTAATATAAATTCATTGTTTATGCAGCATTTATTGAGAATTCGAAAGCAGCTTTTACAAATGACCATCAAGCGACAAAATCCAGTTGAGTCGGTGTAAATACAGAATTGCGTTAAATAACCCGTCTTGCTAATACCTTTGAATCGCCTATGTAAAATAGCATCTAACATTAAATAGATTTTGTAGTCTCTTCTACTTCGATTTTTTGTAGGAAAAATTAATCCGAACATCTCTCTGGAAACCATTACATCATTTATGAACGGAAGTCATTGATGTAAGGAAGGCATAAAAGAACGCTGAAAAGACACATCTGAGGAAAATCGATGATAGCTTGAGATTCTGCGAAATTTGTTCCACATAGAGATACACGACATAACAAAAACTGATAGAAAACTCAACCTGGGACAATACTGGACTATACAGACCATTCTGACAGTGTCGAACACCTTACTCAAATCAGCGTAGACTGCTTCAACTTAGGATTAATTGTCGAGAACGTTAGCTTACACAGTGTGGAAGGAAGAAAATTGGTGTAGGTTAATCAATTAAGAAGGCAACAGTGCTACTGCGTCGACAATCAAGAGCCTGATGTATGTTATTGTAGAGAATGCGCTCAACATTTTTGGGAAGACATGAAATAGGATCATAATTGGAACCCAACCGTGAGTAAACAGAAAATATTAGCTAACTTCGAAACAGTACGGCAAATACCGGAGGATAAATGAACATTAAAAATTGAAGAAAGTGAAAAACAAAGCTAGGAGAACAAAGATTTAATTAATATACTAGAAAACCTGTCTGGTGCAGGGCTTAGGTTGGAAAATGGAATGCGAAAAAGGACACTAGTAGTATTTTTGTGAATTGGAGAAAGCATTAATTCAGGAAAATATCTGTTAGTATTCTGCTGGTTTTTTCAATAGTTGAATGTTATTTAGCGTCCCACGCAACATTTTCGAGAATCCTGAACGAAGATTTTAGAGGCTTGAAATGCAGTAAATTTTTGATACTAGCGAAAAAGAGGCGAGAAGGCATAGAGTTTAGAACAGTAAGTGTATATTTCAGGAGTCACGATCTTTCGATTTTCGCATAACACAAATATTCCGGATAAGCCAGGGAAGATCACTAACTTAGTGCGGCTATGGTAAAAAGTAAAACTGGTGGTAAAGGAGGAGGATGGAGGAAGTAATTGAAATCTTACGAACACTGAAGGATAAAACTACTAAAAACTTTTTTTTTGATGAAAGCGTTTTAAAGCATTTGATCTTCCAAAGTGTTGACTACAAAACATTCTACTATTCAAAACGTTGATTACCACAAATGCAAATATGATTTGATTTGTATTGGTTTTCAAAATTTAAGCAGTTTTTTCATTAAAGTTAAAATACGATGCTGTGAAGAATATTAAAAATCTGCTCAAATAATGTAAATAATAATCAATTTTGATTGACTTTACAACAATGTCTTTAGAATAAAAGATATAAGATATAATCATTCGTATGAACCCTTTTTACATGATGACTTTGCATAATGTTTTTATTGTTAATTTTTTTATCAATAGAAAATCTTTTGCTGGTTTCTCTACAAAAATTGATAAAAGTTCATAATTTTTTTTAAACCTTTATTATTGGGATGTGCAAATCAGGTTAAAAGTTACTTTTTTTATGATAAAACCCTGGTTTTCCACCTTTTTTTATTAAATTAAAAAAATGGCTTTAAATTGTTTTAGAAAAAAACCATCAAAAATGTTTATACGCGTCGATTGACACCTCGATGCAAATATGATATTTTGTTTGGAAGATGTAATGAATGACATAAATGACCTGAAGGTCATGATGATTTTTAATGATTTTGTATTTTTTAATTAATTTTTTTGGAGTCATGAAAAAAGGTTATGGTGGTTTTTGTTACGAAAACCGTTTGGAGTACATAAATTATATAAACATTTATTACTGCGTTTTGAAAATCAGGTAAAAAATTCATAGTTTTTAAAAGAACCTAATTTTTTGCACTTTTTGTAACGAACGTACGTACGTACACACACACACGCGCATACATCCCTCATTCTAAAAAGTATTTAAATATACTCGAGAGACGTTAAAACGTAAAGAAAAATCGAAAATTTCTATTTCGATTTTTGAGGCGATTACAAGAACTTCCCATTTACTGGGAAGGTAAAAAGTGCATCTTCACAACCGAAGAAACACAAGCTGTTTGCTTGTTTATCTATTGTAACTCCTCCATCCTTAAGTTCTTTGTTGTCCTCAACAATTTTTGTTACAGGCAATCCGATATTTTCGTTCAATTTGTTTGCATTAATATGAACTGTTTTTCGGTTTTTACAATACTTAGAATCATAATATATTGAAGATAATACAATTATTGTTGCTATTACGAGTAGTAGCGTTATGAGTGATCTAGATAAGATTCACTTTCGTTGATGTTTGAATTCTATTTCTTCGATTCGTTTTAAATTATTTATATTATCCAATATTTCGAATTATGATTTCATTATTTTCAAAAGATTGTTTATTGTCAGTAGATGATAATATTGTTTGTTGTAGTAAGTTAATTTTAAAGAAATGTTTTTTTTGATGTTTCACGATTAAGATGTAATATTTGAAGTTCTCCCTTAATAGCTTTTATACGTTCAATTGTATATTGATCTGTGTATGTACACATGTTTTGCTATTTCGTTTAACGCTGTTTCATATTAATTTAAATCATTTCAATTATATTTATTTCAATGTTTAGAATTTTTTATTAATATATCTTTATTATTATTTTTTGTTTATTTCGAATTTGCGGAATTTAGGTTGTTCATTATGTCTTTCGTGTTCATAATTTTTGACGTAAATTTCTTTTAGAGTAATTTCTTGTGGTAGTTCTCGTTGTTTGTGATGATATTCTATCAATTTTTGTGTTTTTATCACTGAAGTATTTACAGAATTAATTGTATTTTTTTAATATTCGGTTGCTTTGAGAACCTTTCTTCGATTCTAATTCAGTTAATGCTAATATTCTAATTTATTCAATTAAGAATCTTTGACAACTGTTCATATCTGCGTTACATGTGTGAGCTTTTGGTGAAATGGTATTCGATGTTTTCTTTCTCAGGTAATCTTTTACGTTAATCATGTTGATTTCATTATCAGCGATTATTTTGTAAGGTTTGCCTAGAATTGCATTTCTTTCGCTCAAAAGGCTAATGAATGTGATACCGTTTTGATCTAGTGTTTCCCTTGTGGAAAGGTGCTTAGAAAACTTATCGATAGCTGTGAAGAATTGTTTTTCGCCAATAAGGAATTAATCAATATGCATGTTTTTATTAATATCATTAGGTGCTCCGCAAAGTCTAAATTCTGGTTTTACAGAATTACGATCATATTTAGCACGATTACATATATCTGGTAAGTTAGTTACATTGGATTTTTGAAAATGCCCTAATTGTATTCAACTTCACTGTACTAAAATAAACTTCCTTCCCAATCTGACGTTCGAGCAGAACAGACGTGTTTATTTAACCTCTGCAACAGGTTATGGGCCCAGGACCACAAAATGCATTGCCATCGTAAAATACAGTCTAAACAATCTTCCAGTTCGAAATTCTGGTGAATCGCTAAATTGAAGTGATATCAGTGTTTGATCTATTTTTGTTGTTATTGTAATATTAAGGTAACACGCTGTAACTTTCCTAAGCAAAGATGAATCAACAGGTTTCAGTTGAAAAATTGAAAGGAAGACAAAATTTCGATAGATGGAAGATTGGTGCAAAGTCGTATTTAGTTATCAAGAATCTCTGTTCGAACATCACATCAGCTCCTGCCGAAAACGCATCACCAAAAGAATTGGAACAAGACCAACGTGCACTAAGTGACTTGACCTTGTTATTGGAACCAGAAAATTATGCTTACATTGCTGATAAGAATCATGCCTAGGAAGCGTGGGATGCACTCAAAGCTGCATTTGAAGATAAAGGTGTTAGTAGAAGAATTCTCATTTTGCAACAGCTTGTAACACTAAAACTCAGTGATTGTTTCTCGATGCACGAGTATGTGAGTAAAATGATGACATTGTGGGCAAAAGTGAAATCATGTGGCTTCCAAGTTGATGAAGAATTAGCAGGCTCTTTAATGCTATGTGGTCTACCTAGTGAATTCAAGCCAATGATAATGGGAATAAAAAATTCCAACAGAAATATTACAGTAGATTACGTACGAAATTTACTTTTGCCAGAAGTGTATTTTGATACTTACCTAGAAAATGCAAGTGAACGTGTCCTCACAGTGCAGTGTAAAAACAATCGCAGCAAAAGCAACAATCAGCAAAGTCATGCAAAGAGAGCTTTCGTTGTTTTGTGTGTGGCGGACGAAACCATCTCGCAAAAATTGCAAGAAGAGAACTTCAAATGTCAAAAACGCAGTTGTGCTCTACTCTTCATTCACCCGAATGCAGGTTGGCACTACTGACTGGATTATTGACAGTGAGGCCACGGCACACATGTGCAGAGACGATTCGTTGTTGCTGTCAAAAAGGCAACCCAGAACTAGAGAAATAACAGTTGCGACTAATGAAAAACTCAAAATTGGTTGCGTTGGCGACGTTAAGCATCAAGTATTAGTGGCAGGCGAACTAAGAGATTTAACAATAAGTGATGTACATTATGTGCCGAAGATCGCCGCGAATCTTTTATCAGTCACTAAATTGACCAAAAAAGGTTACAAAGTGCAATTTGCCAGATCCGAGTGTCAAATGTTAAACGAAATGAATTATCTTATCGCAACCGGTACATTTACAAACGATATATATAAATTAGACACTGTTTCAGATCAATGCTTAATGACAGCCCAAAGTAATATTGAAAATACAGAAGAATTTTTGTGGCACCATCGATTAGGACACTTTAGCTTTAAAACCATGCATTTTTTGAACAAAATGAAGAACGTTCGTTTGAATATCCCCAGAAAAATTATTCGCGACACGTGCATAAAAGGTAAACAAAACCGTCTACCATTAAATTCAGAAGGACGTAAAGCAAACCAGTTACTGGAAATAATCCATTCGGATGTGGTCGATCCAATTACACCATTGTCATTGGGTGGTTGCAGGTATATTGCTACGTTCATTGATGATTTCTCGCGTGAAGTATTTGCGTACGCAATTAAAACTATCGGTCAAGTATTCGAATGCTTTGTTAATTTTAAGTCTATGGCAGAGAAGCAACTCAGTACCAAATTAAAAATACTGGGTAGCGACAACGGTGCCAAATACTGCAACAATAAATTTACACAACTTTGCAAAGAAAATGGAGTTCTTCATCAAAAGACCGCAGGATACTCTCTGGAACACAATGGTTTGGCAGAGCGCATGAACCGCACAATTTTTGAGAAAGTAAGATGTATGCTACTAGACTCAAATTTAAAAAAGAATTTTTGGGGCGAAGCGACAATGACGGCAGTGTACATTATTAATCGGTTACCATGTAAAGGAACTGGCGATAAATCTCCCGAAGAGATTTGGACTAGACGGCCAACAGACTTATCATTATTGAGGCCATTTGGATGTCAAGCTTTTGTACATGTACCGAAAATAAAACGAAAAAAATGGACAGTAAAAGATGCAAAAGCAAAAGAAACTTCAATTAGAAGTGACATCACCTAGGAGCAGGAAAACGTGTCTGAATTGGATAACGCTATTCAACCCCGGGAGCCCTCCACTCGAAATGAAGGTTTACCCAAGCCAAATTATGCATGTATAGCGTTTTCCATGAAGGACCCAAGCAGTGTCGAGGAGGCAATGAAAAGCGTAAACGCTAAATAGTGGAAAATGGCTATACAAGAGGAGATGGAGTTGCAGAAGCGAAATCAAACTTGGACACTTGCAGAACTGCCGAAAAATAAAACCCCAATCAAATGCAAATGGTTAATCAAGACAAAGAGAGATATTGATGGAAACATATTAAGATTTAAAGCTAGAATAGTGGCAAGAGGATTCTCACAAGTCGAAGGTATATACTACCAAGATACGTTCTCACCAGTGGTTCGGTACAGCTTGATTAGATTTCTGTTGGCGATCGCGGTGAGATTCGACTTAAACATCAGACAATTAGATGCTGTTCCAGCATTTTTACACGTAAGACTTGAAGAAGAAATTTATATGTCAAAAGTTGAAGGTCTCAACGATAAATCAAGTCGTTATTGCAAGCTTCAAAAGGCTATTTATGGTCTCAAACAATCAATTAGAGTATGGAATGAAACAATAAACCATAGTTTATTGAGCTTTGGATTAAAGCGGTCAACGGTTGACCAGCGTATTTACTATTTACCGGATAGTCGAGGAATTCTATTAGTTGCGATATATGTCGACGATATTCTAATACTAAGCGACAACTATGTATTGGAAAAACAATTAATCGAATTGTTATCCAACAACTTCGCTGTGAAGGATTTGGGAGAAGTTTTTTCAATTCTTGGTGTTCGAATCAAAAAAAATAAAAATAAAGGTACAATTTCCATTGATCCAAAACAATACTTGATACTTTAGCACGTTTTGGTATGGAAAATTGCAACCCCATATCAACATCTTTAGACACCAATCAGCGAATATCAGCGAAAGTCTGTGCCAATTCTGAAGGTAAGAAAGATGCAGTTAAAAATCTTCCGTATAGACAGGCTATAGGTGGCTTACTGTATCTTGCACAAGTTACCCGACCGGATATTAGCTTCGCTGTAAATCTTCCAGGAAAACTACATTGCTCAGCAGTCAAGCGAATACTGCGATATTTGAAGGGAACCATCAACAAATCGATGACGTTCAAGAAGACGCAAGGTGAATTTGTTTGTTTTTGTGATGCCGACTGTGCGAGCGATAAATATCTACGTAGATCAACGACGGGCTATGTTTTCGTCATGCAAGGAGCAGCCATTTTTTGGTGCACTAAGCGTCAACACACAGTTGCACTGTCCACAACAGAATCCGAGTTCATGTCTATGACTAGTGCAATACAGGAAGCTATATGCCTAAAGAGGTTAAAGCATGAACTATTCCCATTTGGGAATAGTATTTACATCCAAGTGCCTCGTACTATATTGTGATAATCCGGGCGCAACTGGCAGTCAGCACCACGTACTCTCCACGTACGAAGCATATAGACATTGAAGAGAAGTTTATTCGCGAGAAACTACAAGACGGAAGCATTAGGTTCGAGTGTAGTGTATTCCTAGCTCCAAACCTGGAACTAGCCTATACACAATTAAGCTCCCCCAGAAGCTCCCAAAAATAATTTCCCACAGCACATCCTCAAATTAATCCCTTAGCAAAGATCTCAGCCTCCATACTACCTACATTCGTATGGTAGTCTAAAAATTCCCTTTTTCATGACCACGTGAAACTCTAGAGGAACACTGAACCTAGAGAAAACAAAAATATAATTGGGACAATGCAAAATGCATTGGTGTAAGCAATATTTCAAGTAAACGAATTCCGTGAGAATTAATTGGAATCGCGATCGATTGGTTAGGGTAAATAGATTCAAGACTGGAGTAGGGATTTTTATATGATAAGCAATTTTAAATGTACACAACAGTAAGCGAAATTTTAAAATAAAAGAACTGACTGAGCTGGAGCTCGGAACAATAGTGCTCTCCTAATACAACAAGTTAGTTGTCATTAATAAACGTTGCCTTCTATTCGGCAACTCGTCTGCCTTTACAATTTGGCGACAGCAAATTGCCTCATACATTGGCAATTCATTTAGAAATATCGGCTGCCTGTCTACTCGGACTGCGCCAAATATGTGGCAACCCAAGGGATGCCTGTAGGTGATAACAAATCTTTTTTAAACTTTTCTCTGTTGACAAGCTCATATCCTAGAAGAGTGAAGACCATCACCTTAGAAAAGTACCAGCTAAGAAGACAACGCGTATCATTACATGGCGATCCTGGGACCCACGAACCTGCGACCCACGGACCTGCAACCCACGATCCTGCAACCCACGATCCTGCAGCCCACGTACTCGAACAACTGACAGAGAATTTAGAAGAAGGTGAAATTAATGAAATCCAGTCAGACGAAGAATTCCATAGAGTGTTTGGAAGATCTCTGATCCGCAACGCGAAATTTAGCAGGACAGAAGAAGGACGTGAAGAATACGTGCCTATGCCGGTATCCCAGGCACCCAAATACAATCCGACACCACTACCCGGACCACAAACAAGACACATTGGAGAATTTCTAAAAAAACAACCCGAAGATCTTCCAAAAATAGTCAAGCGAAGACGACGAGGAGGGAAAATATTCAATCAATGACGCGAAAAAGCGATATTACATTGACTGATATCAATATCGGCAGGAGAAGATAAAATAAATTTCTCAAATAGGTTAAATAGCCTTAAAAAGAAATAACTTAAATATAAACTCTCCCGGGATACAATTTGAACACAAAATTATAGAAATACAAAAAAAAATGGGATCATAAATAATAGAAATTAAATAAATAAATGTAAAATGGGCAATACTTGTAGTACTTATTCTAATATACTTATAGAATATAAACAAACCATAAGTACCACGGTCGTATTTTCGATAATCCTGATATTTTTATATCCATACAACAGCAAGCAAAAGAAATATGCTAGGAAAATCGTTGACAGAAACATTCTAGCGAACAAGGTCAATGTTTAATTTATCGAATATATTGACAATTTACAGATGCCTGCAAAAAGAATAAAATTACTATTAACTGAATTACAGACTATTTCCTCAAATTTGAAAAAAACTAAGACCTACACGGTCAAAACTCTGTAAGAAAAACTAGAAGCAGTAATAAAAATTCAAAATGAATGTATTAATCTATTCAGCCAAATAAGAGAAGGCACAGAAGTTGATCTCAAATTAACTATATCCAATGTTTGCAGGGCACTAATTTCAGCATTAACTGAACGATTACACGTAGAATATATCTCAGTAAAAATAGAAGACGAAATAACCTATACTGCAATGTCAGACTTTAACATTGAGACGGCCATCAAAACAATACCGAATTTTGACGTTAAATTTTCTGAGCTAGAGACTTTTCTAATAGTGGTGAAACTCATGGGTAAAAGATTTTCACCAGAAGGAAAAACAGAACTATTAAACTTTGTCTTACATGTGAAACCTAGCCCTAATTTTAGGACATCGTTGAACACCTCAGACATTTCAGACTTGGACAATTTTGAAACTGAACTGAGATTAAAATACAAAATCCCAAAAACTATACCGCAAATACACACGCAATTATCTACGGTCACACAAAAACGACTACCTATTTCTGTCTACAAAGACAAAATATTTACTGCTTCAGCTTCAGATAACTGAACTAGGTCCGAACCCAATCCAGGATGCAAAACAAGCCATACAAAGCGTAAACGACACATATGCATTAACAGTGTTCAAAAACGGTCTGAACGACCAGATAAGGGAGACCATATTCGCTGCGAGACCTAAGAATCTAGGTGAAGCAATTTCTCTTGCGACAGAAGTTGAGAGTACCGAAATGCAGCAAAATAGTGTTTTACATATACACAGATTTAATAGGTATCCAAACAAAAGAAATACAAACCATATAAGCAGAAATGATTAAAACCACCAACATATCAGACATAGACCGCGTGATCACTTCAAAAAAATTAATATGTTAATAATCGAAATTTCGACGGTAATAGACCCGCGAGTAACCAAAATTTAAACAATAGAAATTTTCCCCGCGCTAGAAATTTCCAAACGAATAGAAATTTTAACAACTCTAGAAATGGAAATAACCGCACTAATAGAAATTATTCAAACAATAATAACACTAGAAGAATTCGCGTAATATCGAACCAGGGTAACTCGACAGCTTCCCAAGAGGAATTAGGCAACCTCCCGGAAGAATAAAGGTAAACAAAGCCAAGAATAATGTAAAAAACAAAACTAACAAAATATATAGAACACTGGGTATTAGCACTAATTACATAAACATTTATAATAAAAATGAGAATAGACACCTGAAGCTACTAAAAGATACAGGTGCAGACATATTAATATTAAAAAGTAATAGTTTAATTCGCAAAAATATCGATATTCAGCCCGAAAATAAATGTAAACTCACGGGCATAACAGAAGAGACCACAATGTTTCTGGGAACAACCCTACAACAATTCATAATCGAGAATGAGATGATAACAGATACTTTTCACATAGTAGATGAGGACATTCCAATTGAAACTGATGGTATATTAGGAAGAGATACACTAAGTAAATATATGTGCAAAATAGATTTCGAGTCTTATACTATTACCTTTTGCATCCTTGACAAAGATGTTACAATACCTATGTACACAAGAAAAACCAATATGGCACACATTGTCATCCCGGCTAGAACTGAAGCCATGATACTAACTGAAATCGATAGATCCGAAGACAGCATCATTCTTAACAATGAATTACAAAATGGAGTAGTTTTAGGTAACTGCATTATCCCATCAAAAGCTGTATGCCACATTAAAGTGCTTAACACTAACGACCACGGCATAACACTAACAAATTTTAATTTAGAAGTAGAACCTTTGAAAAATTACAACATTTTGAAAACAAAAGAAACTTTCGACAACAAGCGTTTAAACCAGTTGCTAGACGTCATAAGTACAAATAGCTTAGATGAACAAGCAAACACGAGCTTGCTAGATATTATTAAACAATATCAAGATGTTCTTCACCTTGAAGGGAAACAACTAAGTAAGAATAACTTTTACAAGCAAAGGCTCAATACCACTGACGATGCACCGGTATACATAAAGAATTACCAATTACCAGAAACGCAAAACGAGGAAATACAAAAACAAGTCCAAGAGTTGGAGGATAACGATATAGTAGAACCTTCTATAAGCCCATACAACTCACCGTTGCTAGTCGTACCAAAGAAAAGTCCTGACGGTACAAATAAATGGAAACTTGTTGTTGACTTCAGAAAGTTGAACGACAAGTTAGTCAATGATAAATTCCCATTGACAAGGTTGGAAGATGTGCTCGACAAACTAGTTAGAGCCAAATACTTTTCCACCTTAGATTTGACGAGTTCTTTCCACCAGATTGAACTGGAGAAAGACTCCAGACCATTGACAGCATTTTCCACTAGCAACGGAAACTACCAGTTTAAAAGGTTACCATTTGGAATCAAACTATCCTCAAACAGTTTTCAAAGAATGCTTACCATTGCACTAACTGGTTTAAGTCATTCAGCTTTTCGTTATGTCGACGACATTATGGTCTTTGGATGTAGCATCAAACACCATAATGAGAATTTATCAAAAGTTCTACAAAAATTACGCAGATACAACCTCAAACTGAATGTAAAAAAGTGCAAATTCCTAATATCAGAAGTCGTATATTTAGGACACTTGATTACAGCCGACGGTGTACGAACCGGCGCTGCTGAACAAGAGGTGATAAAAAACTACCCAATCCCTAAAAAATCAGATGACGTCAGAAGATTCGTAGCATTTTGCAACTATTACCGGCGTTTCATCCCAAATTTTGCAGAAACGGCAAAAAGCTTGAATTCTCTGTTGAAGAAAAAAGCACCGTTTATTTGAAAAGAAGAGCAGCAGAAAGCTTACGATCTACTTAAACAAAAATTAATCTTACCATCGATACTCCATAACCCAGATTTCGAAAAACCTTTCATTTTGACTACTGATGCATCAAATTTTGCACTAGGTGCGATTCTGTCACAAGGAGAGATCGGTTTTGATTTACCAATCTCATACGCGAGTAAATCATTGAACAAACATGAACTGAATAAATCAATCATTGAAAAGGAACTTTTGGCGATACACTGGGGTATAAATTTCTTCAGGCCATATTTGCATGGACGAAAGTTTACAGTAGTATCAGACCATAGGCCTTTAGTATCGTTGTTCACGCACAAAAATCCATCCTCCAAGTTGACGAGAATCAGATTAGACTTATCGGATTATTATTTTGAAATACTGTACAAAAAGGGTAATATCAACACAAAGGCCGATGCATTATCAAGAATACAAATAGACTCAGAAATCATAAAATCTTTGATACTTTCAACCAACGATGAAAGTAACAGTAAAAAACTTATGGCGATAACAAGAAGCAAAGCGATAAAACAGCAAAATAATAAAAGTACAATAATCGATAACGACAACGACAACCGAAAACAAAAGACTGATCACCTCTATGCATTCGATTATACATCGCTATCCGATATAACAGGGGTATTAAAACTAAAATTTAATATGTTGCGCAACAGAAATGAACAAGAAATAATAATCTCAAAAGAGAGAGATAATTTAATGGTCCACTTTAGTGATAAAGCTCGCGAGAAATACGTTTCCGCCAGCGATAAGCAAAGTGTGAAAATTCGCGATAACCTTAACAATAAATCTACCACGAAACTAGTTCCTGTATTGAGGAAGTTAATGAATTATTCGCAGAATAATAATATAAATGAGCTAGCTCTATCCAACGAAGATATGATATTTAGGTACGTACCCAAAGATGAATTTAAAAAATTATATAGTACGTTGCAACGAAATATGGATATCCAAATTGAAAATAATGATATATAAATCCCCTAAAAGAATAGAAAACATCACTGAACAGAACAATCTTATTAGAGAATTCCATAAATCACCACATGGTGGACATACAGGAATACGCAGAACGCTTCTTAAATTAAAACAAAGATACTGTTGGAAGGACATGAGTAGGATGATAAAGCATTACATCAACAATTGCGATAAATGCAAATTCAACAAAATAACTAACCACACCAAGAAAAGAATGATTAAAACCGAAACACCCTCTACTAGTTTTGAAATAGTGAGTGCGGACATCATTGGTCCCTTAAGACTCTCAAATATCTATCGATACATACTAACAATACAATGCGAATTAACTAAATATATCACAGCTACACCCATAGAAAATAAGGAAGCTTAGACAGTAGCAAAGGCCTTAGTAAACAATTTTATATTACAATACGATCATTTCAAAATTTTAAAAACCGATTTAGGGACAGAATTTACCAATAATCTCCTAGAAAACATTTGCGATTTATTACAAATTAAACAAGTTTTTCAACTCCGTACCACCACGAGACATTAGGTGTAGTAGAAAGAAACCACCGTGTCCTCAATGAATACCTGTTAGCATTCGGCGATGACAATAACTGGGACGAATGGATACCATATTATACATTCTCGTATAATACAACCCCACACGTGGACACTAAGCACACACCATACGAACTAGTTTTCGGAAAACTCTCACACTTACCGACCGACACTTTCGAAAACACAAACAAAATTTATGACATAGAAAACTATGCGAATCAGTTGAAACTACATTTAGAAATTTCTTCAGCAAAAGCAAAAAGCATTATAGAAAAAATTAAATTAGCTAGAAGCAATAAAGAGGTATAAACGAAACCTATTAAGCTAGATATTGGTGATCTGGTACGAATAACAGCTGAAAACCGTAAAAAACACCAAAAACCATACAAAGGCCCATATATAGTAAAAGATATAAATAATGTCAATACAATAGTAGAAATAGAAAATAAAGAGAAATGTATACATAATAATAGACTTAAATTACACTAAAAACTTGTACAAACAAAATAAATACATTTTTTCAATACAATGTAAAAACTATTTTAATTACACAGCATATATAATATAAGAAATAATATAATATTGTAACAAGAATAAGCATAGTTGTAAACTAATACACCACAACCAATCAGTCGTATTTGCAAACAAATACTCTTCTTAAAGGAACGGGGTGTAGTGTATTCTTAGCTCCAAACCTGGAACTAGCCTATACACAACTTAGCTCCCCCAGAAGCTCCCAAAAATAATTTCCCACAGCACATCTTCAAATTAATCCCTTAGCAAAGATCTCAACCTCAAATTAATCCCTTAGCAAAGATCTCAGCCTCCATACTACTACCTACCTTTTTCATAACTGTGTGAAACTCTAGAGGATAACTCAACCTAGAGTAAACAAAAATATAATTGGGGCAATGCAAAGTGCATTGGTGTAAGCAATATTTCAAGTAAACGAATTCCGTGAGAATTAATTGGAATCGCGATCGATTGGTTAGGGTAAATAGATTTAAGACTAGAGTAGGGATTTTTATATGATAAGCAATTTTAAATGAACATAACAGTAAGCGAAATTTTAAAATAGAAGAACTGACTGAGCTGAAGCTCGGAACAATAGTGCTCTCCTATACAACAAGTTAGTTGTCATTAATAAACGTTGCCTTCTATTCGGCAACTCGTCTGCCTTTACAATTTGGCAGACAGCAAATTGCCTCATACATTGGCAATTCATTTAGAAATATCGGCTGCCTGTCTACTCAGACTGCGCCAAATATGTGGCAACCCAAGGGATGCCTGTAGGTGATAACAAATCTTTTTTAAACTTTTCTCTGTTCACAAGCTCATATCATAAAAGAGTGAAGACCATCACCTTAGAAGAGTACCAGCTTAGAAGACAAAACGTATCATTACACGAGTATATTCCCACTAACCAAATGCCAGTTGATATACTCACCAAAGGCTCTACCAGTGCAAAACTGACCGCAATATTGAAAACATCTGGCATTGATTAATCAAGTGTATGAACTGATTATTAAAGTTAAGCTCAGATGTTTATTTGGAATGATTTAACGTAAAGTAATGTTAATCAGCTTTGAATGAATTTTCTTCAATTCAGGGGAGATGTTAAGTTAGTTACATTGAATTTTTGAAAAAACCCTAATACCCTAATAATTAACTTCACTGTACTATAATAAACTTCCTTCTCAATATGACGTTCGACCAGAACAGACGTGTTTATTTAACCTCTGCAACAATATCACAATTATTTAAGAATTTATTTATTAATTTCATTAATCCGTTGTAGTAATATTTTGTTTTGATTTCTTCGTAGTTTTCAAGTATGTATACCACGGTGATTGCTTTTTGTATGTACTTCGTTTATTTTTTCAAAACATTGATCTGCACTTAATAGATCAAAAGCAAGATTGCTACATTTTTTAAAACATAAATTATTATTGTTAGAGTTCAAGCCGGCAATTATTAATGGAACTTTGTTCTATTTAGAATCGTTCAGTTCACAAAATATACTTACGATTCTTTTTTCTAGAATGTATCGCCTTTATATGTCAATGATTGAATTTTCGCCATTTAAGTGGTCTACCCTCTTTATAATTTTCACAAAAATCGATTTTTAACTTGGAAATTGAGATTTGCGACTTTTCTTTACGTTTTCATGTCTTAAGAGTATATTTAAATAGTTTTTAGAAAAAGAGATGTAGATGTGTGTGTGTGTACGTACGTACGTTCGGAAACAGTTTTTTCTACGAGCATAACTCACGTAATCAAAGTTTATCGACTTCGTTGAGGTGTCAATCGAAGCGTTTTTGCAACCTTAAGAGCTAATTAGTTTTTGGGACACTTCCATCGGCGGGAGTTTGCTCTTTTGACCCCTTGAAGGTCATTGCTGTCATACGCCATATCTCGCGAATCAAACAGAGTATTTACTTGATCAAATTGTCAATCGACGCGTATTACCATTCGTATCATTTTATCAAATTTTGAAAAATAACGTTGGAGCCGTTTTTTAATTCAGGAAAAAAGTGCGAAAAATCATGGTTTTCTTCCAAAACAAAATATTTTTAACCTGATTTTCGAAACGCAGTGATGAATGTTTAGAAATTTTATATACTTCAAACAGTTGTTGTACAAAACCAGCAAAACCTTTTTCATGATAACGAAAAAAATGAAATTAAAAACTAAAAATCATTAAAAGGCATTATGACCGTCAAGGTCATTTATGTCATTCATTATATCTCACGAGCCAAATCTAATATTTGCATCATTAAGGTGTCAATCGACACGTATCAACATTTTTGGGATGTTTTTATAGTTTTAAAATAATCGGTAAAGCCCATTTTTAATATAATAAAAAATTCTGGAAAATCAGGGTTTTTTTCATAAAAAAATTAATTTTTATCCTGATTCGCACATCGCAATAATAAATATTTACAAAATTTATAAACTTTTATCAGCTTTTGTAGAGAAACTAGGAAAAAAAATTATAATGATTACAAAAAAATTAAGTTCAAAATAAAAACCATTCAAATTCACCATGTAAAAAGGGTTCATACGAATGATTATACCTTCTGCTTTTTTTCTTTTTACAGGCAATTGAACCTATTTTTGACTGCATATTCAATATTTCTCGACACCAACAGGAAATGAGAAATAATAAGTCTCATTTGTGTAACATCGAGAAAAAATACAAATTCAGTGATTATGCGGAAGTGCTGGCGAATTTGACCGCAACTATTCAAAATGGCCATCACGCAACAAAATCTCTTCAGTGGGCGTAATAACAAAAACTGCATTCATTTTTGCTAGCGGTCTTTGGTCTTTCAAGCATCGATATGAAAATTACAAATAACGTAGAAAAGGCTTTGTAACCTGTCTCCCCTCCGATTTATCCGCGTGAATATTCAATCAAACCAACCCACCAAAATCCTTACGTAATCAATGGACGCTCTCGCAGATAAATCATTCCAATTACTGGTTTGAGAGGTACATTTTTATTATTTAAAGTATTATTATTTTAATAATAATTTTTGTGTTTAATATTTTTAATATTTATGTAGATATTACTGGGAAGTTGACCGTGTGGACCTCGAAGGTTGCACCTCGCGGCTTGTTCATTTCTTTGGTTTTCAGATCCCTATTTCTACGGAGGAAAGGATCGAAATAACAAATAAATTCCAGTTTCCGCACTGCCTTGGGCCTATAGATGGGAAACATGTCTCGATTCTTCTACCAAGAAACAGTGCATCTGAGGATTGCCGTTCTTCCTTATGTTTTTCTGGGTGACGGGGCATTTGCACTAGGCAAACATATTATGAAGCCCTCTCCGGGACATCATGCCTTAGGTTTGCCTAAAAGAACATTCAACCAAGAACTATCCAGATCTTGCGTGGTGGTAGAAAATAGTTTTGGAATTTTGACTAGCGTTTTCAGAGTTTTTCAAAGATCATTGCCGTTTGATGTCGTTAAAGCTTCCATCATAACGAAGACATGTATTTTGTTACATAACTTTTTGAGAAAAAGTAAAAAATTAAAATTACAAATAACGTAGAAAAGGCTTTGTAACTTGTCTCCCCTCCGATTGATCCGCGTGAATATTCAATCAAACCAACCCACCAAAATCCTTACGTAATCAATGGACGCTCTCGCAGATAAATCGATTAATAATAAGTCATTCCAATTACTGTTATGAGAGGTTCATTTTTATTATTTAAAGTATTATTATTTCAATAATTACTATTGTGTTTAATATTTTTAATATTTATGTAGATATTATTGGGAAGTTGATCGTGTGGACCTCAGGGGTCGCACCTCGCGGCTTGTTTCATTACATTTTTGTAAATTATATGTATTCATAAATATCACATTGAAATTTAACAAGCCGCGAAGTGCGACCCTTGAGGTCCACACGGTCAACTTCCCAGTAATATCTAGATAAACATTAAAAATATAAAACACAATATTAATTTCAAAAATACTACTACTTTAAATAACAATAATAAGAGGTATTCATTGCAGTAACAGAAATGAGTTAATATTAATCATATCATCTACGGGAGCATCCATTGATTACGTAAGGCTTTTGGTGGATGCGGATCGATTGATTTGATCAATCAATCGGTAGGGACCTGTTCTACGTTATTTGCTATTTTCACATCGATGATTGAAGGACAGAAGAGCGCTAGCAAAAATAAATGCAGTTTTTTGTTATTACTCTCATTTAAGAGATTTTGTCGCGTGATGACCATTTTGAATAGTTGCGTTCAAAACTGCCATGACTTCAGCATAATCACAAAATTTATATTTTTTCGCGATTTTACATCAATGACATTATTAATTACTTTATACATTCTATTGGTAAATTTTGAATATGCAGTCAAAAATAGGTTCCATTTCATGAAAAAGTAAAATGTTTTGCAAATGATGATGGCGGAAGTAATTGAAATCTTACGATTACTAAATAATGAATATACTAAAGACTACAACTTTTTATATGATGAAAGCTTTTTAAAGCATATAATCTTGCAAAGTGTTGACCATAAAACATTTTACCATTAAATGCGTTTATTACCACAAGTGCAAATTTGATTGAAATTTAAGCAGTATTTTTTTAATTAAATGACCGTAAAATTTATTAAATATCTGCTCAAATTATGCAAATATTTTAAAACTTTGATTAAATTTACAACAATTTATGTCTAATAAAAGATATAAAGTAATATCATTCGTCTAAACCCTCTTTACATGGTATCTTTGAATGACTTTTTTTTTTAAATTTTTTTCAGAATCATGGAAATTTTTTTTTGCTCGTTTCTCTTCAAAAACTGATAAGAATGTATAAATTTCATAAACATTTATTACTGTATTGTGAAAATCATGTAAAAATAATATTTATTATGTAAAAACCGTAATTTTTCGCATTTTTTTCTATTAAATTAAAAAAAAACGCCTGAAACGAATTTTTATAATGTCGAAAACATCACAAAGATGTTAATACACGTCGATTGACACCTTAATGATGCAAATATTACATCTAGTTCGTGATATATAGTAAATGACAGATATGACCTTGAAGATCATAATGACTGTTAATGATTGTTTATTAACTTCCCAGTTCCCTATGGGAAGTTATTGTAATGGGGTCGATTTTGCGAATCCCAAATTTTGACATATCTCCACGTTTTAAGGTCTCTAGAATCCAAATCCATCGTTTTTAGAGAGATGTCTGTGAGTTTTTATGAACGTATGTGCGGATGTGCGTATGTGCGGATGTGCGTATGTGCGGATGTGCGTATGTACGTATGTGCGTTCGGAATAATTTTTCGTCTCGATTATCTCAAGAACTAAAGATCGGATTGACGTGGGACCGGTTTTAAACGACTCGTAATTACGTAATTTAGAACTGAATGACTTTTCAGCAAAATCGTTAGAGCCGCTTTTTATTGAGGATGAAAAAACTGAAAAAACGACTAAAAATTGCTTATTTTTAAACTGTTGATACGCACTATTAATTCGTGCAGATACCAAATACCTTCATAATAATGTTGTTATTATTGTGCGTTTTAGCAAAATTGTGATCAAATTTGTTAAAAATGTTATTAAAAAAAAAGATTAATTTATAAAATTCCAAACTTATATTATCAGGTTTGGGTGAATGGGGGTAGAGACGCTAATGCATTTAATAACTGGATATTGTTATAAATAATTTAATATTGTTAATGACAATCAAATAATATAAGCTATAATCTGATATTGTATACATAAAGTTAATTATAATTATTCAGTAACGGTCAAACATTCTTAATAACGAATGATTATTGTAAATAATAAATAAATACCCTCAATAATAGTTGTGGATTCCGAGTCCGAGATTGAGAACGAGGTTGAGGACGAAGTGGAGGACAAGAAAGATGACGAGGACAAAGAGGACGAGGTTGCCGAGGCTTTGGTAGAGGATGACCAGGTGGTGGAGACGTCTTCCTGTACCAAAGCTTTTATGGTTAGATAAAAAATTGATAAAAATAATAAAAGTGATTATATTAATTTAGAATAATAATGTTTAATAATAGTAATTATTAATAAAAGCAAATTATAGCTTTTTATTCACCCCACTGGGAAGTTAGTCGTGTGGGCCTCAAGGGTCGCACTTAGACCAGATTTTTTTAAATTTCCTTTTTTTGTATTCATGAGAAAAATTTTTGATGATGTTTTTGCAAGAACTGTTTGGACTATATAAACTTTATAAACATTTAATTCTTCGGCTTGAAAATAAGGTTAAAAAAATTTGGTTTTTGAAAAAAACCTAATTTTTTGCACTTTTTTCAAAAAATTAAAAACGGCTCCAAGAATTTTTTTAAAAACTTGATAGAATCACATATATGTAAATACGCGTGAATTTATTTCTTGATCAAGGAAATCGTACGTATGGTTCGTGAGACATAACGCATGACAGAAATGACCTTCAAAGGGGCAATATAGTAAACCCCTCCGACACAAGTTTTCCAAAAACTTATCAGCTCTTAAGATTGCAAAGACACTTCGATTGACACCTTAACGAAATCGATACGACTTTGTTTACGTGAGTTATGCTCGTAGAAAAAACTGTCCACAAATGTACATGCGTACGTACGTACATACACACACACACACACACATTCATCTCCCTTTCTAAAAATACTTTATATATACTCTAAGGACCTCAAAACGTAAATAAATGTTAAAATTTTCATTTTCGATTTTCCAGACGATTACAAGAACTTCCCATATACTGGGAAGTTGATAAACATCGAAGCAGTCTATCTGTATTCGTGGGCAACTATCACTTGGCGACCCGGGGGCTATTATTCTTAAAAAAAACTATAACCGAGTTTTTTAGAAACAACGACGCCGCGTTAATGAAATCTCGGAAACTACTGATACGATTCTCATCAAATTTTTAGCAGGCATTCTCTATGACTACAGCTAAAGTGCGAATAGGGTTTTTTGAAAGTTTTGATTTCAAGTATTTTTTGGCCAAAAACGGTGAAAAAGCATGTTTTTTCGTAATTTTTTGGAAAATGTCCGCCGTTTTGTCAACTTTGCAACAAAGCGAAATCACCCTATTCAAGCTATAGCTATTAACATACTGAGCCTTAAACTATGTGATTTTTACGTTTGAGACCAACCATGTCGAAAATTCAATCAATAGCCCAAACCCCTCTCGTTTTTTCGACATTTTTTCAACCAGCCATTTCATTGTTATAAACTCCCAAAAATGAATAAAAGAAATGTTTTTGTCAATTTCGAGAGTGTTTTTATTGAGTGTAACTCCTCTTTTATGAATATTTTTAATTTGAACCTTTGTAAAAGAATTAAAAACTAGCCGCGAGGTGCGACCCTTGAGGTCCACATGGTCAACTTCCCAGTAATATCTACATAAACATTAAAAAAAGTAAACACAATAATAATTTCGAAAATAGTATTACTTTGAAAAATAATAATGATAGCACTCATAACAGTAATTGTAATGAATTAATATTAATCATATCATCTACGGGAGCATTCATTGATTACATAAGGTTTTTGGTGAATGGGGGTAGATTGATTTGATTGAATATTCACGCGGATCAATCGGTGGGGGCCTTTTGTACGCTATTTGTCATTTTCATATCGATGCTTCAAGGACAAAAGAGCGCTAGCAAAAATGAAAGCAGTTTTTGTTATTACGCCCACTGAAGAGATTTTGTGATGTGCTGGCCATTTTGAATAGTTGCGTTCAAAATTGCCATCATTCCGGCATAATCACTGATTTTTTTTTCACGATTTTGCGTAAATGAGATTGAGAATTATTTCTTATTTTTTGTTGGTCTTGAAAAATATATAAAATGCAGTTAAAAATAGGTTCAATTGTGTGTAAAAAGTAAAAAGTAATTGAAATCTTACGATTACTAAAGAATAAATCTACTAGAAACAACATTTTTCATTTGATGAAAGCTTTTTAAAGCATATGATCTTGCAGACTACAAAACATTTCACCATTCCAAGCGTTGATTACCACAAATGCAAATTTGATTGAAATTTTTCTGATTTTCAAAATTTAAGCGCCTTTTTTATTAAAATTAAAACACTCTTAAAACTTCTCAAAATCTGCTCAAATTATGCGAATATTATAGCACTTCGATTCAATTGACAACAACGTTTTTAGAATAAAAGATATTGAGTAATATCATTCGTATGAACCCTCTTTAAATGGTAACTTTCAATGATTTTTTATTTATAATTTGGGATTTTCGTAATCATGGAAGAAAATTTTGCTGGTTTCTCTTCAAAACCTGATAAGAATGTATAAATTTTATAAACTGGAATTACTGTGCTATGCAAATCAGGTAAAAAAATTATTTTTTATGAAAAAAATCATAATTTTTCGCATTTTCTTTAATTAAATTAAAAAAACGGCTGGAACAATTTATTTATAATGTTAAACACATCACAAAAATGGTAATTCATGTCTATTGACACCTTAATTATGGGAATATTATATTTGGTTCGTGAGATAGTGATAGTGATAGTGAATGACAAAAATGACCATGAAGGTCATAGTGACAAAGTGACTTTATATATACTCTAAGGACCTCAAAACGTAAAGAAATGTGAAAAATTACAATTTCGATTTTCGAGGCGATTACAAGAACTTCCCATATACTGGGAAGTTAATAACCCGTTATTACACTGCTAAAAGAGGGTAGACCCCTTAAGTTAGTTTCCTCGATGTATATTTTTTCCCGTTTTTGTTTACCATTTTAGTTTCTTTCTGTTATCTTCTGAAAATTATTATTGAGGTTTTATAAATATTTACGATAACTTCTTTAATAGGTGTAAGATCAGAATGATCTCCCTCTTCGGAATGAATTGTTACATTTTCACTTATGTTTTCGTATTACATATTTGGTAGTTAATGCATTTTTTTATAATTTTCTGTATCTATGCGACTTTATTTTCTTTGCTTTTATCGTATTCCATCGTTGAAGTTTACTGTTAGGCTCTTTTAATGGCTCCTTTTCACTATGGCCCATCAAAGGCCACTGCAAGCCTTTTCCATTGTGTAGAGTGGTAATGGCCAGCAGTGGCCGACAGTCGTGGACGATAGTGATGGCAATGGCCAAGGATTGCTTTGGGAGCCATTTCGGTGCACACATCAAAAGAGGTCAGCATGCGCAGCTAGCTGCGCTGGAGCTGGGTGACATTTCCATACAGTGAGCCATCATTTGCCGACTATTATCGCACTTTCAGTGTATCAGCAGTGCCTGCTGCTTGCTGCTGTGCTAATACAGAATTCAGTGAATAAATAACCAAGAAAGTTCTTCATAATAAATATATTGTTGTCACTTTATTAATAATGGAAAATCAGAAAAAATTTAAAACGTGGAGCTCAGGAGAGACGTTTCAGTTCATTGAACTTTATCGAAAAGAGCCTAGCATTTGGAACCCGAAAAACAAGCTACATAAGGATAAAAATGAAGTAAGTTATCTATATAGGTCCTTTTTTCTTTGAGAGTTCTCGCACACAGGTTGCCTGAAATAAATCTCAATTTTGATTTTGTAGGTGAATGATAGCTGGCAACGAATAGCTGCTGGATTCGGTATTCCTGTCAATGAATTAAAAAAGAAAAAAGAAACCCTTATGACTGCTTTTCGAAGTAATCTAAAAGAAAGAAGGACTCTACAAGAAGTGGGGCGGGAGAAGACAAAATTTATAAGACTATCTGAATATGTTACGAGGCTACGGAAATATTTCTATCTGATGTATACAAATGTAAAAGCATTGTCAATACGGAAGAGGAAGTGAGTAAAACAACAGTTATTATACATAAAAGAATGTGGTATATTTATATACATTTAGATATTTTTATATTGATTCAACAGAGTCTTCATTTCTCTTATTATATAGGTAGTTCATGAAATCCTCCCTTGATTTTGTAGCAGTCATTACACACCTACGGCCAAATGCTGCATTTCTAGCAGGTTCGAACTAGTATTATTATTAGTTCTCCAAGAACCTGGGCGAACTAATTCCCCATTGACAAAGATGTCGCAAATATCTGTAGGAGTGTAAACTTTTCGAGACGTTCCACTTTTTCTCAAAAAGTTATGTAACAAAATACATGTCTTCGTTATGATGGAAGCTTTAACGACATCAAACGGCAATGATCTTTGAAAAACTCTGAAAACGCTAGTCAAAATTCCAAAACTATTTTCTACCACCACGCAAGATCTGGATAGTTCTTGGTTGAATGTTCTTTTAGGCAAACCTAAGGCATGATGTCCCGGAGAGGGCTTCATAATATGTTTGCCTAGTGCAAATGCCCCGTCACCCAGAAAAACATAAGGAAGAACGGCAATCCTCAGATGCACTGTGTCTTGGTAGAAGAATCGAGACATGTTTCCCATCTATAGGCCCAAGGCAGTGCGGAAACTGGAATTTATTTGTTATTTCGATCCTTTCCTCCGTAGAAATAGGGATCTGAAAACCAAAGAAATGAACAAGCCGCGAGGTGCAATCCTTGAGGTCCACACGGTCAACTTCCCAGTAATATCTACATAAATATTAAAAATATTAAACACAAAAATTATTATTAAAATAATAATACTTTAAATAATAAAAATGTACCTCTCAAACCAGTAATTGGAATGACTTATTATTAATCGATTTATCTGCGAGAGCGTCCATTGATTACGAAAGGATTTTGGTGGGTTGGTTTGATTGAATATTCACGCGGATCAATCGGAGGGGAGACAGGTTACAAAGCCTTTTCTACGTTATTTGTAATTTTCATATCGATGCTTGAAAGACCAAAGACCGCTAGCAAAAATGAATGCAGTTTTTGTTATTACGCCCACTGAAGAAGTTTTGTTGCGTGATGGCCATTTTGAATAGTTGCGGTCAAATTCGCCAGCACTTCCGCATAATCACTGAATTTGTATTTTTTCTCGATGTTACACAAATGAGACTTATTATTTCTCATTTCCTGTTGGTGTCGAGAAATATTGAATATGCAGTCAAAAATAGGTTCAATTGCCTGTAAAAAGAAAAAAGCAGAAAGTATAATCATTCGTATGAACCCTTTTTACATGGTGAATTTGAATGGTTTTTATTTTGAACTTAATTTTTTTGTAATCATTATAATTTTTTTTCCTAGTTTCTCTACAAAAGCTGATAAAAGTTTATAAATTTTGTAAATATTTATTATTGCGATGTGCAAATCAGGATAAAAATTAATTTTTTTATGAAAAAAACCCTGATTTTCCAGAATTTTTTATTATATTAAAAATGGGCTTTACCGATTATTTTAAAAATATAAAAACATCCCAAAAATGTTGATACGTGTCGATTGACACCTTAATGATGCAAATATTAGATTTGGCTCGTGAGATATAATGAATGACATAAATGACCTTGACGGTCATAATGCCTTTTAATGATTTTTAATTTTTAATTTCATTTTTTTCGTTATCATGAAAAAGGTTTTGCTGGTTTTTGTACAACAACTGTTTGAAGTATATAAAATTTCTAAACATTTATCACTGCGTTTCGAAAATCAGGTTAAAAATATATTGTTTTGGAAGAAAACCCTGACATTTCGCACTTTTTTCCTGAATTAAATAACGGCTCCAACATTGTTTTTCAAAATTTGATAAAATGATACGAATGGTAATACGCGTCGATTGACAATTTGATCAAGTAAATACACTGTTTGATTCGCGAGATATAGCGCATGACAGCAATGACCTTCAAGGGGTCAAAAGAGCAAACTCCCGCCGATGGAAGTGTCCCAAAAACTAATTAGCTCTTAAGGTTGCAAAAACGCTTCGATTGACACCTCAACGAAGTCGATAAACTTTGGTTACGTGAGTTATGCTCGAGAAAAAACTTTGTCCGAACGTACGTACGTACACACACACACACACCTACATCTCTTTTTCTAAAAACTATTTAAATATACTCTAAAGACATCAAAACGTAAAGAAAAGTCGAAAATCTCAATTTCGATTTTCGAGGCGATTACAACAACTTCTCATATAATGGGAAGCTAATAAACAATATTTTTCTCTATTTGAAGGTAGTACACGTGGTGGATGAAGAAGAAGAGAGTGGCATAAAGATGCAACAACCTGGAGCAGCTAAACAAAGCCCACAACCAACACAAATAGATAGCCCATGTATTCAGAAACTAACCATTTCGGTACGAAAACGTCCCTCAAATAATCCCCCTGAATTGCAGGCTGTTAAGGATAAAATGGACACTGCATTCACTGTAATCAATGAGATGCTCAGTAACAAAAAGAAAGATGCATGTGACGACGAATGTAAATATTGTTTATAGCCAACTTGTTGGTATTAAATTGAAACAATTTCCACCATCTCAGAGGAATGAGTTAATGTACGATATTGACACGTTAATAATGAAGACACGTCAAAATATGTTTTGTACTCCGCACATCAGCATCCCATCACCTCACAGCTACATTCCTTCTCCGTATAATAGCATCCCGTCTCCTCCCCACAGTATCCCATCCCCACAAATCAGCAACCCTTCTACGCACAGCAATCCTGGTTCACAATATTCGATATCTACGTTCAACGAGGAGTCCAGCGATTTCCAGCAAAGACTGCAAGGATTAATTACAATCCATAATGATATTTTGGCTACAGTCTGTGGTACAGTGTACTTAAATGTGGAGATATTTGAAAATATTTAGTAATGCCGTATGTTATATTCATTATCTATGCACTTAAATACAATGTTTTATTACGAAATAATGTTTTATTTTTACCCACCTTGATTAACTCTCTCAAAGAATCATTGAGCGCCAAACATACTTCTGGAATTATTTGAGATATTATTATATATCAAAAAATGCAAACTCCTATAACTATCTCGTGTAGCCAAGAATCTTAAAATTACAGCGAGTCGTATTTTGGCCGGTATTGATTCTCGAAGTTTAGTGTCCTGTTTTGAAATGCGTGGAGATATTGTTTGCAAAAGATATTCAAAGTCTGTAAACGTGATTCGCACAAAGTTGTCAAATTCTCCAGATGGTTTTTCCAGAAGCTCTGCAAGTTGATTCTCTATTATTTGCCTTGATCTGTTGCGGTAAAGAGTTATCATCCACCATCTTCTTTTCTGCCATTTCTTTTTAATCAATTTTTGGTTACTAACATGTAAATAGTCATTTAACGAAGTAGCCAAACACAAAGCTACAGCCGCAACTTCCTCGACCTCTATTCTGATTAGAAAACTAAGTAGTTATAAACTGTTAAAAATTCTATATAGAATTATGAAAATTATCATGAATATCAATAAAAAGGAGCTTCGAAATCAACAACAGAGAAACTAAAAATTGGCTTCGAGTGCTCCATTCACGCCAATCTAGAATGACTCATCCACTATACCACTGAGTGTAAGCGTGCATGCTGGCCATTATCAATGACGGCCATCATGGAGGCCATTGTAGTCGCCCATTATGAGCCATAAGATGTTAAGCCAACGTAATGGCCTATGGTCAGTTTTAATATCAAAATTTTCTTCGAATAAGTATGGTCTGAAATATTTTATTGTCCAAACTATTAACTATGGTTGAGTAATTTCTCTCATGTTTATTAAATGTGCGACTTGCAAAGAAAAAAGGATCTCCATTTTGGGATTAAACTGCGTCTAGTGCTTTATCAGATGCGTCAGTTGCTAAAATGAATTTTTGATTAAAATAAGGATAATGCAGAATTGGGTAATTGATAATTATGTTTTTTTTAATTTTTCAAAAGCTGAATCGTATTTAGGATCTGCATTATTAATTGTTATTCCTATTTTTAGGTTATCAGTTAGTGGAAGGGCGATTTTGCATAGTTCTTGATGAATTTTCGGAAGTGTTCGGTTATACCTAAAAATAATTGATGTGTTCTCAAAGGACTTCGTTCATCATTCTCTGGAATGTTGAAGGAACGTTTTTAGTCCAAACGGCATACGAATAATCTCGTAGTGTCATTGTAGAGTCGAAAAGGTTGTTTTATGTCGGTCCTATTCGCTGACTTCAATTTGACGAAAACCTTTCGCCAGGTCCAAAGTTGTGAAATGCTGGGATTTTCCTAGTTTGTCAAAAAATTCCTTCCATGTTTGGAATAGGAAATTTGTCATCAATGATTTCTTCATTGAGTTTTGTATAATCGATTACGATTCTCCACTTGGTTTTACCAGAGTTGTCCATTTTCAGCACAACCCATGTTGTAGTATTGTAAGGGGATGTTGAAGGTTGAATTATGCCTGGTTTCAGCATATCGTTTATTTGGGTGTTAACTTCAAGGCAACCGTTAAAATTTCCCATATAACGGTTTGTTAGATTTGGCTACTATTTCATGCTTTGTTTGTGTTGTACATGTTAAAGTATCTTCTTCTTTGTAAAACAAATCATCATATTTTTTGATGATGTTTTTTAAAGCGGAAACCTTTTCTTGGTTTGATCCTTTCAAGATTTTATCCTTGGAATCATTTAATGGTTCTAGTTTGTATTGAAGATTAATTTCTTCAGGAACGGCACATGAATATAGTAAATGTTTTCAGTTTATTTTCATACCACTTTCACCACTTTCAGATAAAGTGTTGCATTTAGCGGATGTAACAAGTTATGTCCAATTAAAGTTTAGAAATTTTTATTTTGAAGCTCATTTTGTTCCAAAGTATTTTATGATTCTCGGATAACTCAAATTTATTAGGCATATTTGTTATATATTTTCCATTATTTGATATTCTCTTCCTAGCCCCTCAATTGTTATTGGTTTATTTAATATAATTTTAAGAATTTCAGGAAAACAGTTTTTATCTTTAGTAGAGACGGATGCACCAGTGACAATTAAGGCAGGAATAACTTTGTTGTTAATTGTAACATTTATTATTGGTAAATGACTTTTTCCTAGGCAATATGATGGAAATCTATTTGCATTGCTTCTGGTTTTTGTTTTTGGTTAATAAATCGTCGTCTGAACTTATTTGAATTTTCTATTTTCATTGGCTCTGGAAGATTATATTGTTGTTTATAATTGTTACTATTATTTGAATATCGGTTGTGGTTAAAATTTCTATTATTGAAGTTAGAATTATTGTTATATCGAATATTGTATACCGAATATTAAATTTGTTGTTTTGATTGGGATTATTTTTATCTTTGTTATTGTACAATTTATGTTCAATCATTTTTGTTTCATAATTATTTTTATTACGTTGGTATGAGTTATTATGTTTAACGGCAGAATGTTCTCTATCATCGTATGTATGTTTTATTTTTGCTAGTAGTTTGTAAGCTTCACTTGGTGTGCTGCAGTTTTCCTTTCTTATACATATGATTGATATTCTGGTAAAGTAGATTTAAATTTATTTGGAACAAGATTCTTGTTTCTAATAGGAGAAAATTCTGTATGTAAATATTTTTGAGGATCCTGAATGTATTTTGTATTTAATACATTTAGTAAGTTATTTTATGAATTGTATATGTCATCAATGTTTTCATTATGACTATTTATTCTACGAATGTTGAAGACAATACTATCATGTATGACAATACTATCATGTATGCCAAAAGTAAAGATGCAAAGAGTTTTAACCATAGCCCAATTGGAATTAGTGAGTATTTGAACGGCTGCTCTCGCAGAACCTTGGAGTTTGTGTAGAATTAGTCTGCATATATAGGTGTGTTGATTTCCCTGGGTTAGGCAAAGAAGATGGTCTGCCTCCTTTATCTATGTGTTGAGATCATACTCGCAATTGGTTCCGTTGTAAATTGAAAGACATCGAGCTCCTTGATAAGCTTCTCAAAGTACAGCTTCAGGGGATTTGGTAGATATTCCTCCTCGTTTGCCATTTTAGAATATTACTTACTGTGTTGTCTACAGGATACAATTTGTTACGATAAGTTTTGTTGTTTTCAATTTTTTGATGTCACTTCACTTATATTTTGATGCAATTCTTTGAATGATTGGTATTGTTTTTATAATTGTTCGGTTTTTGGTTGTTATGATTTTGTGTTCTTATTTGAATTCAGCTTTCAATCAAATTTTCTTTATTTTCATTTATTTCATTTCATTTATTTCATTTCTTTTTTCATTTCGCTGAAATATACATAATATGTTAGGTGAGGGATCAGACTGTTAAGCGTCTTTACAGCTCTGGTGTATTGAGGGTTACGATTAATTTATAGTTTCATTTTTGATGATGTTGTTCTGAGGGAAAAGTATACAAAAAACCTCGTTGATTAGGAATGAGATAAAAACTTAGACTAACTTAAGATAGATAGTAACGCTAAAACTAGTTTATGGAAATACTGCTATTATTATAGCATTATTATTATTGTTCATGATATTATAGTGTACATTAGGTTTAATAATAATAATAATAATAATAATAAGCCATTTATTGCAGAAGTATTTGTAGTACAATGCTGTTTCTTCTTAGATGAGTGGTTAGGCTGCGTGCCTTTACATCTATAGTTAAATTTATTCAACCTTAGTTAAGGGTCAGTTGCCCTTGGGCGCGAGTGTTGTTTAAGGAAAAAATCGGCCGTCAGAATAGAAAAACCTACTGAACCTACGACTAGAGCTTCTTATTCTACGAGTTCAAAATCCTATAGATAGGCTATGTTAAAACTTAAGAACATGTGACTTAGGGGTGTACACATACATATATAATCGACATATATACAAATTTGATTAGGATATTGATTATTATTATATAAGCCAAGGCTAATCGACGAAAATCTATATCAGCGGGTCGATTGGTGGTGCGTTTTTTAGCATGAAAGCGTTATATAATTGTTCAGCCCGATCGGATATTTGTTTTGTGTTTGCAAGTTTATGTAAATAATGCGTCGAGTAGAAGAAAGGCTTATCCAGTATAATTTTGAGGCATTTGTTTTGGAGAATTTAAAGTTTTTGCTTATGGGGTGTGGCACATTTTCTCCAAATATGACTACCATAGAAAATAATTGGTTGTAGAACCGTTTTGTAAATAATCAGTTTGTTAGCAGTGGATAGCTTAGATTTTCTGTTTATAAAAGGGTATGTAGCGCGAATGCTTTTTGTTATTTTAGACGTTACCACGTCAATATGGGTTTTGAAGGTGATCTTTGAGTCGAGGTGCATTCCGAGGTACTTTAAATTAGATGACCAAGATATATTTGCATTTAGAACTTTCAATTGGGGGTCTGGTAGGTACGTTCTTGCTCGTTTCTTAGTAAAGAATATAGCTTAAGTTTTCTCAACGTTTAGTTTTATTTTCCACTTAGAGTAGAATTTCTCTAGAAGGTTAAGTTGATCTTGGAGGCAAGTCAGTATATATGAAGGATCCTCTGAGGTCATATAAATTGCAGTATCGTCTGCATACAGGGAAAGATTACAGTGGGAAGACTTACAAATATCTGAAGTGTAAATGTTGCACAAGGTGGAGCTTAAGACTGAGCCTTGGGGGACTACGGCCGGGATAACTCGCAATGATGAGATTTGGTTGGTTTTGACAAAGAAACTCCTAGACTAGGTTTAATAATTCAGGTTCTTGAGCCGTTAAAAAGCTGGTTGTTTAGCACTGAACAAGAACTATTAGACTTGTCAAACTGTTGGCTACATTTCTCAGAGATGGATTATTAGTTATTATTAGTTATTTTTTTGAGCTGGTGGACTGTGTTATGCCCAGCTCGGATGCCAAATTTTCTTTAATTTACTTTCATGAATCCTTGATACTTAGAACAGTTTTTAAGATCATATAAATTTTCTTCATATGATTGAGTTATTAGTTTTTCACTAAGCACTTCATTTTTAGCAATCGAGTTTTCTTCGATTGTGGTTGAATTGTTTACCAATTCAATTCAGTTTTGGTTCGTGATATTCAAAGGGGTTTCTCCCACCTAAGAATAGTGACTGCGCCAATTATGTTTCTTGTAATATTGAGTTACAAATAATATGTAATTACCACTCTTGGTTTTTTAAATGAAACACTGTATTTAATATATTTTATAAACACTTTATTCAAGTTGAACTAATGGCAATTGCTTTGTCTAATCAATAATAACTATTGACGACTGTCCAATGAATGACAACTGATTGACTCGTGATCTGAATAATAACTGAATAATAACTAACTTGATCTAGATGATCAAAACGTGTTTTTATGGTTGAAGACAAGGAGCCCAAAATTGCTTAGTTGCAATTTTGTCCGTGGGAAATAAAAGATAAGCTGATCAGCATTTAATGGAATTGGATACGAAAAGCTTATCAGCATAAACAATGGTTGCATGCAATTGTATAAACATTCGGTGGAAGTTATGAATCATATTGGGTGCAGTTGTGTAAACAATTAGTGGAAATTATGAATTATAATGAAATTATGATTTCAGATAGTTTATGTTAATGAATGATGTTGACTTTAGCAAACAGATGTTCAGAAGAAACGTAAGCTGTTTACTTGTTCACCTATTGTAACTCGCGAAGGAATAATCCAAATAAAGGAATATTTCTGGTCTCGAAATTGCGGCGCAATAAAAATGGAATGATGAAGTAACTGGTGGGAGTGTTGCATTTGCAGCAAATAACTTTGTTACTCTTACACTTATTGGGTTGGCAGAAGGTAAAATTGGAATTCCACTTTTGGCAGCATTTGATACAATAGATGTAGATTGGTACAGAAAACTGTATTTCCTAATTAAGGAACACTATGCGTCACAAAAAAGAGCAGTATACACCAGTAGATACATTTGATGCAAGCGGTGAGATTGATGTTGACAGATCTGTAATTGAGAAAGGAGAAATAAGAGTGGAAGCTAGTACAACATTTTCACCTTTATATACATAATAAGCAAATTGTTGTGATATGTTGGTGGGTAGCTAAGCAATATTGTCAACTATCGCAAAAAATTATTATCAAATACTTTGGGGAAAATGCTAAGCCACAGTAATCAGAACAAATCTATCTATCTATCGCAAAAAATTATTATCAAATACTTTGCGGAAAATGCTAAGCCACAGTAATCAGAACAAATCGTAAATTGCAAACAAAGTGACACTGGATAAAAAACAACATAATTTTCAAGTTGATATCAAGATTTTTATAAACCCAACCAGATTTCCCTACATTATTGAATATCAATTCTGAAAGTTTGACAGAAACGTAGATATTAGAATCTGCTTTGCAGAAATTTCCTTTGAATTATCATAGGATATCTATTATTTATCTAATAAGATGACATATTTGGCACAAAAACTTATCATTAAATCATAAATTAAGGTATGAACACGTGATTTCTAATTTGATCATCACAGAAATTTCTTGATCGTGGATCAATTTCAAAAAAAAGAAATGACAATAATAATCAGTGTGTGGCAACACTGGAAAGAAAATTGGCATGTCATTTTCGATGTTTTACGTCGGATTTTGATTCCATTGTTAAGCAGGTGCCATTTCAAAATGGTCTTGTGTGTTAATTGAGGCACAAATAGCAAAATATAAATAGGGTTTATTAATACAAATTCAAATATTGCCATTAATTACGGACAAATTTTGTCAAACAGTTCATTTCAGAAAGAAATCTAACCAAAGTTTGTGTATCTGCGATTTTTTAAGCACGTATTAACATCATAGCCCATTTTATCTTCGCGCAAACATGCAAATTGTCCATGTTTCACTATCTGTAATATCCAGCAACGTTAACTTGCTTACTATTCCTAAATGATAATTCAATTTTTTTTGGTTTTGCTGTGTAACTCTTAAATTTTGTAACATATTAGATTTAAATAATCGTAGACTTTTATTTATCTTAATTTTTAAATTTTGTCGCATCATGTTTGTAAATAAAAACTGGATATACCTACCTTTGTATTGTAATTTCTTACATGCTAGTACCTATATAGTGTCAATGATTCCATATTTTTAGTACGATAACAAGTGACAGAAGTGTGATCCATTGTATTTACTAACAGTGCTACCAATTGTACTAGGGCTTTCAATGACTGTAACGGCTTTCCGAGAAAAAAAAACAATTTTAAAGATTAATGTTATAAATGTGGTGAATGGAGGAATAATTTCAGACAACACAGCAAATTACTGAGCTATAAAAAATTGTACTTATATGAAATAAAATTACAAATTAATATGTCATAAAAGGTCCAAAATAAGAGTTTCTTTGAAATGGTAACAATTAAAACCTCCATAATAATTGACAATAAACTTCAAATGACGATATAACCTTAAAGTAGGAAAATTTTTCGAATAATGTTTGCTGTTTTAACCACTCTATATAGGGTGTGTTTTTTAGAGGAATAATTTTTTTAATAAGAATATCTGTAACTGTAATAGTCAAATTTCCTTGTCATTATGTAAAATTTACCTAAGAAAACTATCATGCAAAGATTTAAACCCGAACCAGGTCTCTAAATGGGTTTAATTTATTTCCGAAATGTGCGTTCTGTGCGCAAAAACCTAAAACCACATCGTGCAACGCATCGTGCTCAAAAACGTTTACCAGAGTAGCTCATACGCTATACAATGGAAAGACTCATGCCCACGTATTCTCTATCGGACAATGTTCACGCAACAAGAGCTCATACAGTACGTACCCTAGCAGCTATCGCTGCTGTAGACATTGGTATGACTTAAGATCCAAATTTATTGACTAGACGCCATTCTCAACAACTTGCCATGTATCCGTCCACTACATGGAAAATTTTTAAGGAAAGATCTTTGACTGTGATTCTTTAAATCCAAACTACTGAAGCAGTTGCAGCCATTGTATCATCGTACGCTCCGTGACTTTGCTGTGAGTGAATTGTAAGCTGCACAGCATTTTTGCCATCAAATCATTTTCAGCAATTAGGCTAATAACTGGCCATATGGATTTTTATATACGCAAAATTTGCCGTTTTTGTGTAAGAGTAGTCTTTAGAGACATTGAAAGATGTGATTTGCACACTGGTGAAATAATCGACCCGTTGCTTTTAAATCTGAAAACTAAACCAACATTGCCGTTAATGGCGATTGTTATCAACAAATAATTATTCTGTTTTTGATATCCATTAGTCATGACAATTGTCTGAACCACAAATGATTCTTACATTGCCCTGCGTGTGAAACCAACATTTTATTGCGTTCAATCGTTTTTATACACGTCATCTCAGGAAATGGACTTGCAAACTGGTCGTCCAGATCATGAGATTTGACTCCATTAGTCTACTTTTGTGAAAAAACATGAGGTCAGTTGTCTATGCTGATAAACCAGCAACTATTGATGAGTTAGATGCCAACATTCGATGTGTTTTTGGACGGCTTTGCTGGAAAAGTACTGAAAAATTGGACCGGCAAGATGGCATTCTTAAGATACAGTCATGGTGCCTTTTTGTCAAAAATTACTCGTAAACGCTAAATGTGATAAAATTTGCAAAGTATTATAACCCAAAAAATTGCTATTTCAAGGACATTTTAAGGTTATGTTCATTACCTGCATTGAGACTCGTACACTCGCCACTTCTCCCGGTTGTACGCTATCCCTACTCAGTCAGATCTGCATTGACAGTTTTTTTGCACCCTATTCTAACCCTAAATCCAGTGCAAGGCTAGTTTGTTCATTCTCCTCAATTCAAACTTTCAGGTTTAAACCAATGTGGAGAGAAAAGAAAAAGGATGAAAAAAGCACATAATGCCTTTGCTGCTGACTTGTGCAGTACTCTAAGAGCTCCATTTCATTGAAATGCACAGCGCTAGCGTCTGCCACATATTTACAGTGAAAGTCTGATGAAAATAAATTCAAGACTATTTCTAATGTATCTACGGGAGAGTTGCGCAATGCATCCGCTATTTCCAAGCAATTCACTATTTAGATATTGGTACGCTATAGCCACGTAGATCAAAATTTTTGTGACTAAAGCTGTGTACAATTAGTGTACCACTCGTAAACGTAGCCTCTACTACTTCCAAAAAGCATCTTGTAGTCCAAAATGCTATCGTACCTTTCTTCAACCTCTTCTCTAAATCAATTTTCCAGTTTACTATATGATTCAGTTCGATCGCTAAATATTTCACCTAATCCAAGGGCACGAGACTTTTGCCATTGAGAATGGGCAGCTCTAAGTCTGAAATTGTATGCCTCATGACAAGCTGCTTCCTAGCGAGATTGAAATCAAGATCAAAGTCCATGGCACACTTACCTATAAAGTTTAAGGCAAGTAGCATACGGTCAGGCACAATTTTGTTAAAATTTCCTGGGATTCCAATATTCACATTGTCTGTGTGTGCAATGATATTGAAAACGTTATCCTCTGGTGCAAAAAAGTATTGTAAATTAGCATAAGTCAGGAAAGCCTTTCTGTGCGTGCACAGGTCAGGTCATTAAAAGACGAGCTCACTATTCTCGTTCTAAGTTGTATGTAAATCTCAATACATAAGCTCATATCAACAGCTATCTCCGAAGGCCCACGTCAAATGCTGTGCAACTTCACGTTGTACAGCGCCTTATCTGTCTCCAGAAATACAGCTACTGAATATATCTTATAGTGGAGGGCACCTTCAATTGTGAAGGCCACCAAGTGCAATGCCTTTTCCAGAAACCTGCACATCATATAAGCATACTGTGATTGCTGCTCTCCTTGTGAAGGTGCCCCCAAACCTTTCTGGTGTCTTGAGAAAGAAAGATGCCGGACTAGTTTGCTGAACTTGGTTGCATAAAGTTGCTTACGTGCTGCCCTCCTCAAGTTTTCAACCTCACGGCTCCACCGGGAAACTCCACGAAGAAGATTTGTTTACGGGACAGCAGAGCTTGAAACCATTGTTCAGGATATTTGAAAGGGATTTATTGTTGTGACCGTAGAACTGAACGGGCGTGTTTTTTTCTGTGCTAATTAACCAGTTGGTGTTTTCATTTCTTGTAACTACATGTATGTTGCAAGTTTGCAATTGCTTTCATATTACCGCTGAAGCGTATATGTGCAAAAAGTTATTGTTGACGCGTGTGTTTTTCTCGGGTTTACAATTGTGAAAACTAATATCACATTAAACAAGACTGTGACTAATCGATTATTTGTGATAACAATTAATAATTATGAGTGTCAAGTGCAGCACGGAGAACTGCATCGCTTCCGACAACACCTTCAAATATGTAACGTGCTGGGCATTTTTTAACAGAAAATTTCATGGGGCTTACATAGATGCGCCTAGATATTGGTATCATCCCTACATGGACAGCAATTTCATTTGCTCGGACTGCCAAAACACCAATTAACGTATGAATACATGTACGACAACATCGTTAGTCACATCGATAAATTGATGCAAGAAACTGCACTCATAGTGACAAAACAACAAGCCCAGACGAAAGCAAACGATATCAGCTTTGCGGATATGGCTAGCTGCTTTGACGCTATGACAACAGCTATTTCTGCCAATAACAAGAAAAATGATGACAACAAAGCTCTCAAAGAGAGAGTCAATAATATTAACGAAAAATTGACCGAGCTGAATAGATCGTTAATGTCAACTCATTGCAACCAAAAAGCTGAAGGACGTAAAGCTGATTTTGAATAAGAGATGATAAATCTGGTTGGTGATCATATGAGTGCCTTAACAACCCAACACTCATCGTAGATTGAACGCGGAGAAAATAGACTCAAAGATGCGATTAATAAGATTGCAAACAAATGTGCTCTTTTGTGCGAAAATACCACTAGCTTAGGTCTCAGTGGACAGCCGCTAAGCCATGAAATCTCAGCTGCTGACCTAATTGCTGCAACAAAAAGCCCAACTCATGATAAAGTGACGTCATCTATCAAGCTGCGAAATAAAAAAAGAGAATATGTACACTTCAACACATTCAGCTCCAAAATATCCCAAACAAATTTTTAAACTTGGTTCATACTGGTCCGAGGACGATTGGAATAGAAAAGTCGACAAACTGAAGCGTGTAAACACCAACAAAAGCAAAACTAACTACTCCATGTTTTACGTCAAAGGAGCTCCAGCGTATGCAGATGGAACCTGGATGACAAAATTCCTTCAGAGGGAACTTTCTTTGAAGATTGTGAAGTTGAAGCTCTTCCACATCGTTCCAAGAGAAGAAACGCAGCACATCAAGCATTCAAAATCTGTGTTCCAACTAGGTATGTTTGGATGTTCACCAATCAAAAGGAAAGTCACAAGATACATGCATGAAAAGGGATGAGATTTCTTCGGTGGCGAGATTCACGCAAAATAAAGCAATGTAAAGAGAATATTTTAAGAGGTCCTAATCCAAATAAAAAACGTAAGTCTCCACCTCACCTCAAAGATACCATAACACTTGAAACTTCCCTTCAAAACATACTAATTGTGGAGAAAAATAAAACCCCAAAAAACTACAATACGAGCGCAAGAACGACCAGCAGATCTCAGCTGAGAATTAATACAAAAAATAGAACAACTAACAGCATTCAGACATCCTTGCCAATATCTGCCATCCCTTCCACTTCCACACATCAGGTATCCTTGAATGATAATAAGAATGCCCATAAGTTTCACAACAATCAAGTTATTCAGATTCATACAAAGCCTTCCTGTTCTATTGACGGCCCTGCTACAGTTGAAGGCATATCATACCAGAATTTCATCCGTGGAGAAGATCAAACTCGTTCCGCACCAAGATTTATCGGTATACCAGATACGTCTGCTGTGTCTCCAATAACAACGCCCAAGTATCTCGATCCATTGTTACCACCGAATGTCAAGGCCACAATTAACTCTCACGGAGATCTTGAGAGTAGGTATCTACTTTCACGGCTGCGGGATCCTAGAATATATGACAATGTTCGTCGTTTCCTTTTTTACCTGTATAAGGCTCCTGAATCCACATGTGTGGAAGGAAAAACGAAAACCAATTTTAAGCTTAAAATCCAACATGAGAGCCTTTCGATCGACTTCAATGATTTATCTGGTATCTTTACCCAATTTCATGAGCAACTTGGTGTGAGTTCTATCCAAGTCAAAAAAGATCTCGAAACCTATGGGTCCCATGTCAGATCGAAGCATATATCATCGCGTCAGAAAGCTAGAGAAGAGTTTAGGAAATATCATTCCTAACCAAAACTCTTCAATTATTAATGTTAAGCTCTTCTACCACAATTGTGGTGGTATGAGAGGAAAACTAAATAAACTTTTTGTTGACGCCAAATCATGCCATTTTATATTTTAACTATTACTGAAACTTGGTTGGATAGTTCTCACAAAAATGAAGAAATCCTGTACAGTAATTGAACGATCTACCAGAATGATCGAGACCATCATCATACTGGTCAAATCCGCGGAGGTGGAGTTTTGATTGCTGTTCACAACTCTTTGTCGAGTGAAGTTATCGCAACAACGTCCAATAAGCATTTTGAGCACAAATTTATTCGAGTTTTTCTAGGAAAATATATCATTTACATGGGCATAATTTAAATTCCACCTAACTCGGATGAAACGATCTATAAAAACCTTTGGGAGATGGTTTCATCTGTATTGACTTGCATGAAAGAAGATGATAAGATTATTATTCTGGGAGACTTCAATCGTCCACATTTATCTTTCGTAGCCAATGACAAGGATAACTTCCTACTTCCCGTAAACATAAAAGAATCCACCGACGTGAATCTTGTTAGTACTTTTTATGGCAATGATTTGCAGCAAGCAGCTCCGACGCCCAACCAAAATGGTAATTGGCTAGACTTGATATTCACCAATTTTTTGACGATGTGGTGGTAAGCTCAACTATTGATGGAGAAAACCTCTTCATTAACACTAAGCACCACTCAGCTTTTACCGTTGAGTATCGCATCACAGATCTGAAATCTTCGAAATCATACAATGATCATATTGTATATGACTTTCGCAATGCTGACTACTGCTTAGCTAGTATTGACTGGAACATCACTCTTTCAGCAATATATGTTGAGGACTCTGTGTCCTTATTTTATCAGATAGTTTTGACGCCGTTGAAAGATATGTCCCCAAAATAAAGAAACGGGACAAACTATCCTAGCTTTAGCTGGAAAGAGATCTCAGACACTTAAGAAATCAAAGAAACAAAATGAATAAAATTTTGAAAAGTGATAAAGGCCATGCCAATGACGTGATCAAGGAGAAATACGCTATTTTGGCTAACGAATTTATCACTAAATTCCATGAAGCGTATAAGAGTTACGTCACCATTACTGGAGAAAATATTATTCAGAATCCAAAAAAGTTCTTTGATTTCATAAATATTAAGAGAAAAGCATCGGGATATCGGACTACAATGACTAGACATGGGAATACGTCATCAAATAGTCAAGTAATTTGTGATATATTTGCTGATCATTTCCAAGAAGCTTTTCATCCTGCTAGCCTACCTAAGTGTATTGATTTGGAAGACTTTCGGACTATTCGGACACAGGTTGTTAAAGATATGAGTCTGAATATTGATGATATTAGAAAAGCCATCAAAGAGCTGGACCTAGATAAAGGCCCCGGACCATGATGTCCACGTGATATTTTGGACAATTTTAAGCATCAAATATTATGAAATTTTTTTTCGATTTCTTAACCCTTCAGCTGCCACAGGCGTTTTAAAATTTTGAAAAAAATGCCGTTCTTTAATTAGTAAAAACACAATATCTTCACAGTTAAGAAAGATCCAACACTCAAACAAACAATAAAACGCAGAAAATAGTTTTTTGCAACTACTCGAAGTGCTTTTGTGAATATGAAGTGAGCATATTGGGAGCGACAGTTCTCGAAAGTCGAAGAAATGTTTTTTCTATACGAAAATTTCACATTTTTCCTTATTTTCCTTTAATTTTCACGTTCATAATGCAAAATATTTTTTCCAAAAATAAATCTCTGTTGTGTTATTGTTAAAAAGTTAGAACATCATTTTACTCTAATTCATCAAACTTTCATTGCAAAAGGACTATAAATGCAAACAGTTTTTACCAAAAATTTGCGTCTAAAATAAAATTTGCGTTCTGAATTGAAGTATTCGGCTGTCCCCACACGAACAGGGTGTCCAGAAATTGCCGCACAGGCTCCTCACCACGTGATTTTTTGGACAATTTTAAGCAGTAAATATTATGAATTTTTTTTCTCGATTTCTTAACCCTTTAGCTGCCACAGGCGTTTTAAAATTTTGAAAAAAATGCCGTTCTTTAATTAGTAAAAACACAATGTCTTCACAGTTAAGAAAGATACAACACTCAAACAAACAATAAAACGCAGAAAATAGTTTTTTGCAACTATTCAAAGCTATTTTGTGAATATGAAGTGAGCATATTGGGAGCGACAGTTCTCGGAAGTCGAAGAAATGTTTTTTCTATACGAAAATTTGGCATTTTTCCTTATTTTCCTTTAATTTTCACGTTCATAATGCAAAATATTTTTTCCAAAAATAAATCTCTGTTGTGTTATTGTTAAAAAGTTAGAACATCATTTTACTCTAATTCATCAAACTTTCATTGCAAAAGGACTATAAATGCAAACAGTTTTTACCAAAAATTTGCGTCTAAAATAAAATTTGCGTTCTGAATTGAAGTATTCGGCTGTCCCCACACGAAAGTGCTTTCAATCACAATATTTTGAATGAACAATAAAACAAATATGTATTTGAAATGTTTTTATTAAAATTATTTACAGCATATGTTCAAAGTGGCTTCCTTCCATTGTCAAACAAAACCTGCTTCTCTTTTTTAAGCTCCGTATCGAACTTGACAACATCTCGCTTGTTATTTCAGCGGCGGCATTGCTAATTTTCGAAGAAAGTTGTTCCAAGGTGTCAGGAGCCTCCTTGTAAACAATTTCTTTCAAATGTCCCCACAGAAAATAATCCAACGGGTTTAAATCCGGAGATCTTGCAGGCCACCGCACGGGACCATAACGCCTTAGCCAGCGATCCTGGCATTCTTGAAGCAGCAAAGTTGTAACCTCTCCGAAATTATGTGGAGGTGCTCCATCATGTTGAAACCACATCCTCCTTCTCCTTGAAAGTGGTAGGCTGTCCAATAATGTTGCCAATACATTCTTCAAAAAATGTTTGTAACCTTGGCCAGTTAAGCGATCCGGGAGAATATATGGCCCAATAAGCTGATCTCCAATAATACCTGCCCAAACGTTAAGTCTCCATCGAACTTGGTGATGTCCTTCACGTACCATATACCGATTGGCTGCGCTCCACCATTGGGAGTTGTGGCAGTTGAATATTCCTTCCTGGGTAAAGAGGCATTCGTCCGTAAACAATATTTTTTTTTCAAAGTTCGGGCTTCGTAGAATTTTTCTCTGTAGCCATTCACAAAAATCCACTCGCTTTGCGTAATCCTCTGTGTGTAATTTTTGCACCTTCGAAAAGTGGTAAAGGTGCAAATTTAAACTACGCAAAATGATTTGCACTGTTGACTTCCTAAGCCCCAATTCTCTTGCTATTCCCCTTGTGCTGCAAGTTGGGTCTTGTACAACGAAATTGAATACGGCTTCTTCGACGGCAGGTGTTCTTGAAAATCTAGGTCGGCCCACGTCCGATCGCGCATCTTGAGCAAGTCTCCCTGTTTCTCGTCCTCGAATTTCAAGCCTCCGGAAGACGTTGGCATCTGGATGTCGTCTGTTAGGGAATCGTCTTCTATACTCGAAGGATGCACGCTGACTATTTGTTTCACATGCTCCAAGCACAAGAATCATGTCGGAATATTCATTGGCTGAGTACTCCATTTCTGATATTTAGTAGACAATCAATAAAAACTATTCAATTATTCTACAAAAAGGTATTTGTCTCGTAAAATACTGCTTTCTACTTGTTATCATCGTATGACGACCAAGCGTTGCCCCATCCTAATTTATGGATGTGAATTTTTTAGCCCATAAGTGTTGACTGATTATATCCGAATGTAAATGCTTTCAAATCAATTAAAAACTAATTTTCAAAGGTTTTAGGACTGCTTATAATCAGCTCAAGCACTAATTGATCCCAAACACCGTTTACCAGAGTTGTCTGTGAAGGTTCTACCTGCTCGGTTTTTGTTAGTAGGCATATTAGGCACTTTTTTGAATTTTTGTTTTAGAATTTGCAGGCGTGTAACTATTAGAAATTGGCAAATAAGGATAAAAGGATGCTCTAACTTTTTAACGACAACACAACAGAGATTTATTTTCGGAAAAAATATTTTGCATTATGAACGTGAAAATTAAAGGAAAATAAGGAAAAATGCAAAATTTTCGTATAGAAAAAACATTTCTTCGACTTTCGAGAACTGTCGCTCCCAATATGCTCACTTCATATTCACAAAATAGCTTTGAATAGTTGCAAAAAACTATTTTCTGCGTTTTATTGTTTGTTTGAGTGTTGTATCTTTCTTAACTGTGAAGACATTGTGTTTTTACTAATTAAAGAACGGCATTTTTTTCAAAATTTTAAAACGCCTGTGGCAGCTGAAGGGTTAAGAAATCGAAAAAAAATTTCATAATATTTGCTGCTTAAAATTGTCCAAAATATCACGTGGTGAGGAGCCTGTGCGGCAATTTCTGGACACCCTGTATATATATATCGCTCATTTGCTGCAACAACGTCAAAACACAAAAATCGTTATTTTTGAGTTAATATCATAGGGATGAGGATAACAATATATTCTTTCAACTGGTAACGAGGCATATCTGAGCTTTTCATATTTCACGTCAGATGACACTAGTGCCGTTACGTTGTAGCGTGTGCTACTTATGCTTTAACGAAATCACGCGTTCACTGCGCTAACAAACATCACACGAAGGTTACTATTTCAATATTGATCTATTCGGTACAAGCATACAACAGATGCATATATACTCTCTTACTCGCCGTTGCACTCTCGTTGGGGGCTGTATTCGCAAGATTCGCTACAATACCCCCCCTCCAAGAGACTCGAATTACTTTTGAGTTACGAAATGCACTTTTCGCTTGCCTGGATATTGGTCTGACTACAGTTGACGTCCGAGTCCGCAAGTTGAGCTCGTCAAGTTGACTTGCGGTAGGCTAAGTAGCTGTCAAAATATGGTCAAATCGTGATCGAGCTTAAGTTCAACTATAATAACGTATAAAGTGTCTTTGATATGGCGGATTTCTTGGATATGAAATGAGGTGTCATCGGTGACAGCTGCTGTTGCAATTCAAAAAAATTTAATTCGAAAATCTGATTGTCCCGCATTTATAGAAACCTAGCTTGGTAATATTTCGATCGTGAAAGATTGTTTGGATACTGCACGATTTTGTTTTCGGTTGACTTCACTCACTTCATTCATTAATCCACGGAATTCATAAAATTTCCTAAGTCACAGTTCACAGTCCTTCATATTTAAAACTCACTTTCTTCTCACTTCGAGTGAACACTAACCTCACGTTCAGCACGTCAGCTAAAGTTCCTCGGGTCTGGACCCGAGAAACGAAAGCTTAACGAAAATATCAACGACGTAAGCTCTAACGAAACGTTCCATACTTTGACGCAACGTATGTCGAATTGAGCATAGCTGGCAGTGATAAAGTGCGTATCCAGGTCGACTTGCGGGCTCGGACGTCAATTGTAGTCAGACCTTATGTCTTTACAGGTTGTTGCATCGTTGTCGTAGTAGGGTGTTGTCCTGATGGGCTTTACGTAAATGACTGCGGTGCACCTGTCAGCTGATCGGCTTCGAAATAAGCTGGTTTCAAACGCTCGGTTGATATCTCGACCGGTGTTCCATTCACGCTAACTCTGAAAACTCTGTCTGACGTTCTCGCTACTACTGCAAAAGCTCCTTCATACGGTTGCTCACAAGGCTTCTTCGTGGCATCGATTCGTACGAATAGAATGCCAGGATCGCTGGCTAAGGCGTTATGGTCCCGTGTGGTGGCCTGCAAGATCTCCGGATTTAAACCCGTTAGATTATTTTCTGTGGGGACATTTAACAGAAATTGCTTACAAGGAGACTCCTGACACCTTGGAACAGCTTATTTCGAAAATTATCAATGCCGCCGCTGAAATAACAAGCGAGATGTTGTCAAGTTCGATACGGAGCTTAAAAAAGAGACGCAGGTCTTGTTTGACAATGGAAGGAAGCCACTTTGAACATATGCTGTAAATAATTTTAATAAAAACATTTCAAATACATATTTGTTTTATTGTTCATTCAAAAGATTGTGATTGAAAGCACTTTCGTGTGGGGACAGCCAAATACTTCAATTCAGAACGCAAATTTTATTTTAGTCGCGAATTTTTGATAAAAACTGTTTGCATTTATAGTCCTTTTGCAATGAAAGTTTGATAAATTAGAGTGAAATGATGTTCTAACTTTTAAACGGAAACACAACAGAGATTTTATTTTTGAAAAAATATTTTGCATTATGAACGTGAAAATTAAAGGAAAATAAGGAAAAATGTGAAATTTTCGTATAGAAAGAAACATTTCTTTGACGTCCGAGAACTGTCGCTCCCAAAATACTTACTTCGTACTTACAAAAGAGATTTTAATAGTTGTGAAAAATTCTTATCCGCGTTTTATTGTTTGTTTCAGTGTTGTATCTTCCATAACTGTGAAGATATTGCGTTTTTACTAATTGAAGAACGTCATTTTTTTCAAAATTTTAAAATGCCTGTGGCAGCTAAAGGGTTAAGAAATCGAAAAAAAGTTTTATAATATTTTGTGCTTAAAATTGTCCAAAAAATTACGTGGTGAGGAGCCTGTGCGGCAATTTCTGGACACCCTGTATAATATTGTAAACCAAAATTTCAAATGCTCCCACCTGCTGGTGTGTAGTATTGTGAATGACGACTGTGAACTAGATTTAGGTATTGTGAATTATAGATAAAATGTGTGAATTATTCTGAGAAGAGAAGGCGTCCAGAAAAGACGCCATTGATTGTGAAATAAAAGAATTATAAAAGTAAGGATCAACGATCAGCGTATGGCCACCAGCATTATCCGTCCAAACGAATCCCCATATGCCTCTCCTATCGTCTTGGTTAAGAAAAAATCGGGAGTTTCTCGCATGTGCGTAGACTATCGAGCAATCAATAAAATCACCGTACGTGATAATTTTCCGTTACCCCTTATTGACGATTGTTTGGAGTATTTAGATGAAAAGGAGTGTTTCTCTGTTGTTGATTTGAAAAACGGATTCCATCAAGTCAGGATGGCCAAGGACTCTATTCAATACACTTCGTTTGTTACCCCTTTTGGTCAAAACGAATACGTTAAAATGCCTTTTGGACTGAAAAATGGTCCCTCAGTATTTCAGCGCTTAATTTCTCTTCAACTTCGCGACTTTATCCGAAACCGAGAAATAGTAGTTTATATGGATTACATTCTGATCGCTACAGCTACCCCTGAATCCCATATTGACCTTTTGTCGCGCCTATTCGCTCGCCTTGCCGATTGTGGACTTGAAATTAATCGTGCCAAAAGCAAAATTCTACAAAAAGAAATAGACTATCTAAGATACTCCGCCAACCGTCTGGGTATTCGCCCTAATGAAACCCATGTAGAACATATACGTTATCTACCGTTGCCCAAAGACGCTCGTCAGTTGCAGTCCATGTTGGGATTGTTTTCATATTTCCGTCGTTTTGTTCCGTCATTCGCTCGTATTGCTGACCCGTTGGCCTCTCTTTTGAGGCGTGATCAACCCTTTGTATTACGCCGAGAGTTTGAGCGTGCTTTTTATGCCCTCCGTGATGCTTTAGTGGCTTTTCCTGTATTGGCCCTCTACAACCCAGGTAGGGAAACGCAACTCCATACGGATGCTAGTTCCGTTGGATTTGGAGCAGTTCTCCTGCAGAAGCAAAATGACGGAAAATGGAATCCGGTGTCATATTATTTTCGTCGCACAACCCCTCCCGAGTCCCGTTATCACAGCTTTGAGCTGGAAACATTGGCTGTTATTTATGCCCTCCGCCGGTTTAGAGTATGCCTTGAAGGGATCCCATTTCAGATTTTGACGGATTGTTATTATCTAACCCAGACTCTTTTGAAGTAGAACCCGAATCTCCGTTTCGCAAGGTAGGCTCTCGAGTTAGAAAACTTCCAGTATATGACATCGCACCGCCCCGGCACCAGCATGGGCCGCGTTGACGTGCTTAGTCGAAACCCTCCTATAGCTTTTGCCGAAGAGGATGATGTAGATGTCTGATTACAGATAGCCCAATCACGGGACTCTAAAATTGTGTCTCTCCGTAACCGACTGGAGCAAGGATCCTCTAGATGGACTCATCTACCGAAAAATGTCGGATGAGTGAGCCTGTTTCTACGTCCCCGAAGAAATGGAAAATCACATTATTCGCATGGTGCATGAAAACTCGTCATCTCGTCAGATCCCCAGTGTGGTCCTATTCGGCACTACCCAGCGCGGCCCTGTTATTGATGACCTAGCGGAGTATCTAGACTCCAAAACCACGTCGACTTAAATTTAGTCAAGGAAAAGGCTGACACCTCTATCCGACAATCACAGGAGCGCAATCTCCAACAGTATTCCAAACGAAGCCACCCTCCCGTTCAGTACCAAGTGACTTCGTCGTTCTCCATAATATCGACACTTCAGTTGGTATCAACAAAAAACTAATCCTAAAATACCGTGGGCCCTATGTCGTACACCGTGTCTTGCCTCAAGATAGATATGTCATTAAAGATATCGATAATTGCCAGCTCACGCAATCCCCGTATGAAGGAATTTTAGAGTCTGCCCGTTTAAAACCTTGGACTCGTCCTGTCGAGCCATCACATAGCAACAAAGTAGTCAAAGCCAGCACAAGTCCCGAGGACGGTCCTTAGTCAGATTGGCCGAGCTGTAAACCAAAATTTCAACTGTTCCCACCTGCTGGTGTGTAGTATTGTGACGATCGTGAACTAGATTTAGGTATTGTGAATTATGAATAAAATGTATGTATTATTATGAGAAGAGCAGCCGTCCAGAAAAGACGCCATTGATTGTGAAATAAGGGAATTATAAAAGTAAGGATTATAATATACAGGGTGTCCAGAAATTGCCGCACAGGCTCCTCACTACGTGATTTTTTGGACAATTTTAAGCAGCAAATATTATGAATTTTTTTTTCGATTTCTTAACCCTTTAGCTGCCACAGGCGTTTTAAAATTTTGAAAAAAATGCCGTTCTTTAATTAGTAAAAACACAATATCTTCACAGTTAAGAAAGATACTACACTCAAACAAACAATAAAACGCAGCAAATAGTTTTTTGCAACTATTCGAAGCTATTTTGTGAATATGAAGTGAGCATATTGGGAGCGACAGTTCTCGAAAGTGGAAGAAATGTTTTTTCTATACGAAAATTTGGCATTTTTCCTTATTTTCCTTTAATTTTCACGTTCATAATGCAAAATATTTTTTCCAAAAATAAATCTCTGTTGTGTTATTGTTAAAAAGTTAGAACATCATTTTACTCTAATTCATCAAACTTTCATTGCAAAAGGACTATAAATGCAAACAGTTTTTACCAAAAATTTGCGTCTAAAATAAAATTTGCGTTCTGAATTGAAGTATTCGGCTGTCCCCACACGAAAGTGCTTTCAATCACAATATTTTGAATGAACAATAAAACAAATATGTATTTGAAATGTTTTTATTAAAATTATTTACAACATATGTTCAAAGTGGCTTCCTTCCATTGTCAAACAAAACCTGCTTCTCTTTTTTAAGCTCCGTATCGAACTTGACAACATCTCGCTTGTTATTTCAGCGGCGGCATTGCTAATTTTCGAAGAAAGTTGTTCCAAGGTGTCAGGAGCCTCCTTGTAAACAATTTCTTTTAAATGTCCCCACAGAAAATAATCCAACGGGTTTAAATCCGGAGATCTTGCAGGCCACCGCACGGGACCATAACGCCTTAGCCAGCGATCCTGGCATTCTTGAAGCAGCAAAGTTGTAACCTCTCCGAAATTATGTGGAGGTGCTCCATCATGTTGAAACCACATCCTCCTTCTCCTTGAAAGTGGTAGGCTGTCCAATAATGTTGCCAATACATTCTTCAAAAAATGTTTGTGACCTTGGCCAGTTAAGCGATCCGGGAGAATAAATGGCCCTATAAGCTGATCTCCAACAATACCTGCCCAAACGTTAAGTCTCCATCGAACTTGGTGATGTCCTTCACGTACCATATACCGATTGGCTGCGCTCCACCATTGGGAGTTGTGGCAGTTGAATATTCCTTCCTGGGTGAAGAGGCATTCGTCCGTAAACAATATATTTTTTTTCAAAGTTCGAGCTTCGTAGAATTTTTCTCTGTAGCCATTCACAAAAATCCACTCGCTTTGCGTAATCCACTGTATGTAAATTCTGCACCTTCGAAACGTGGTAAGGGTGCAAATTTAAACTACGCAAAATGATTTGCACTGTTGACTTTCTAAGCCCCAATTCCCTTGCTATTCCCCTTGTGCTGCAAGTTGGGTCTTGTACAACGAAATTGAATACGGCTTCTTCGACGGCAGGTGTTCTTGAAGACCTAGGTCGGCCCACGTCCGATCGCGCACCTTGAGCAAGTCTTTCCGTTTCTCGTCCCCGAATTTCAAGCCTCCGGAAGACGTTGGCATATGGATGTCGACTGTTAGGGAATCATCTTATATATTCCATGATGCACGCTGACTATTTATTTCACATGCTCCAAGCACAAGAATCATGTCGAAGTATTCATTGTCTGAGTACTCCATTTCTGGTCGTTAGTAGCCAATCAATAAAAACAGTTAAATAATTCTACAAAAAGGTATTTGTCTCGTAAAATACTGCTTTCTACTTGTTATCATCGTATGACGACCAAGTGTTGCCCCATCTTAATTTATGGATTTCAATTTTCTAGCCGATAAGTGTTGACTGATTATATCCGAATGTAAATGCTTTCAAATCAATTAAAAACTAATTTTCAAAGGTTTTATGAGTGCTTATAATCAGCTCAAGCAATAATTGATCACAAACACCGTTTACCAGTGTTGTCTGAGAAGGTTCTACCAATTAAGAAGCTGAAGCTGATTAAGAGCTGAAGGAAAGTTTTGTACAATTTCTATTTGTACTTTACCTAGAGTTTAAAGTGGACAATGAACGCCATTTACTACCTTGGTATCAACTACTTTTTCCAATTTAGGTCATAAGCTGTCGAAGTCAGGAAGTTGAATTTCATGACGTAAGTAACCATTAAATAGCCTCATTGTTCTCAATTTTGTTCTTTCGCCCATTGTAAGAATAATTTGATTCTTGAAACAATTTATAGGTGTCGGGACTGACCTTATGATTTGGGACGATGAAATCTCGCTATCTATGCAGTTCTCGCTGGAACTATTATTACCGGTAAGATTTTGAATTTTCGGACCCAGGTTTGTAATGAATTACCGGTGCAAATTCTTCTATGAAGCTTTTCCAACGTGTTAGTTTCGTGTTCGGATTTTGATCGGATATCGAAAATGTCAGTGGCTGATGATCGGTGTATATATGGAGGTTATTTACTCAATAGAGATAGTTTCTGAGAGACTGTAATGCTCATACAATAGCGAGCATTTCTCGCTCATTGGTTGCATAGTTCTGTTCTGTGGCGCTAAGTGTTCGTGACACAAATGTTATTGGGTGTTTGTGTTGGGACAACAAGGCACCAATGGCCACTGATAATTCATCCTTTGTGAGCTCGAAAGGCTTGCTAAAGTCTGGAAAACTTAAGGTAACATATTCTGATGCTAAAATATGTTTTAACTTACTAAAAGCTTCCCTACCATCCTTTGAAAGAGTAATTTTCTTTTTTTTTCTGATTTTCTTGAACTTACATTACCATTTTCTCCCTGTAATATTTCAGTCAAGGACTTCGCTATTCTTGCATAATCGCATATGAAGTCGGAAGTCGGTAATATCCCGACAAACCTAGAAACGATCTGAAGGCTTTGACGGAAGTTGGCTCTTTAAAATTTAGAATAGCGCTCACCTTGTTCTGGGCTGTCTTAAGTCCGTTTTCGGATACGATAAAACCCAAAAACTCAAGTTCTGATTTCAAAAATTTACATTTTTCTAACGAAATGCGCATGTTTGCATCGAGCAGCTTTTTTATTACGATCTGTATGTCCTTTAAATGGCTCTCAGTATCGGGGGAAAAGATTATAACATCGTCTATATAGACATGACAACGGACACGTATGTCGTCAAGTAATATGTCATCAAATGCTCTCTGAAAAATACTTGGAACGTTTTTTAACCCAAATGGCAAACGACAATATTCGTATCCGGGATAGGATATCTGTCGGGAGTGGTTTTCTCATTAAGCTTCCTAAAATCTACCACGAGACGAAGTTTAGGGTTACTCAATTCATCTACACCTTTTTTTTACTCACTACCCATATGAGGTTGTTGTATGGTGACGAACTTTCCCTTATTAACCCATCGCGCAGCATTGACTCTACTTCTGAGTTAACAAACTTCGTTGCGGTCATATGGTACGGATAGCTTCTCGAATAAATTGTTTCGTCGATGGTGATTTTTATTGCAGCCACCACGTTGGTGTTATACGGTAATGCCTTGCTTGGATCCACAAACACTTCCCGATTTTCCGTCATAGTTTTTTGAAATTTATCTAGCACTTTTTTGGGAATACAATTCTGATCAATATGCTGAAGGAAATTTATTTGGTAATTAGTATTGAGAACAAGTTCTTTAATTCGATTTTTATAGCGAAGTAGCGAGTGATATTGGAAGAGTAAACAATTTCGTTAATTTTCTTCAGAAAATCGTAACCTATTATTCCATCGATATCCTTTACTATGGGAAGTATATAAAAATTTAAAATTTGACCAAAAATACTTATTTTTTATTTTTTAAATGTAATTCCTGTTGGCTCCTGTATCCAAAAGATGTTCAATTTTATGTCCGTTCATCAAATTATGCTCAATATCTTCCCTATATTGAGCATGCTCCCGAATCTAAAATCCTAACACTGTTGTTACTTTTTGGTTTTCACTTTGTAAATGAATTCAACTGGTGTTTTCTTGAGAAATTGTGGTTAGAAGGTTTTGAGCGGAAATTGCTATTCCTTTTAGAATTTTGCCTTTATCCAGATAATGATTGATCTACTTCCATTAGTTCGACTGGAGGTTGATTTTTATTTTCCTGCTCTCTGTGGAAAACTTTATATTGTGGATTTTTTCCTAAACCCTGTTCCCTATTAATATTAGAATTAGCGAACGCTGTAGCGAAATTGTACCTTTGCCTATTGGATTCCAGTTCTTGTGCGAGGGCTAACGCTGATGGTAAACCCGCTGGTTGACTCGGGAACAGAATATCCCCGATTAGCCGTTTAAGCCCAGAAACGAATATGCGCAATGCGTCGCTTCGATATTTTTCGTTTAGGGGCTTTAGAACATCGCTATCATCTCCATATTGCATGATAGCTTTATTTGATATGGATGGCAGCTGTTTTTTAACCACGTCGTAAAATTCAGATATTGACAATCTACCTTGTCTAACAGTAGACAGTGCCTGCTCCAATAAATATAATGGTCTCTTGTCGGAATGTGTATGGTCTAGTCGAGCAATTATGGCCTCAAAATTGAGCGGAGTACTAAATGATGACAAGACCATATCAACTGAACCAGTAATCCTATTGCAAAATATAGCAACAGCCTGGTAATATATATCAGACCCAGATTATTCTTGGTATGGTTTAATCGCAGCTCTTGCTGGTTGTCGCCAAGATGGATATCTTTCCATAATGCCACTAAATATCTGCATTGATTTAGGCAGATCAAGTCTTAGGTTACAATCAAGTCTTCGAGAGATGTTGATTTCCTCATATCTTTGGACGGAAGGTCCTGGCTGTTTCAGGTCTATTAACGAAGCTTGAAATTCTTGCCTTAGCTGAGTGGCTACGGCGATAACTTCTACAGACCTTTAGACGAACGAACCTCACTGTCTTACTTCCCTTAACGAAGCTTGGAATTTTTGTCTCAATTGAGTAGCGACCAAAAGGGTAATCCCTTCCATCATCTCGATAATGGCTTCAGCAGTCAAAGACATTTTTAACAAAACAAAAAAAAATTGATAACCACTGTCTACTCGGCTTGACAAATTTCAACACAAGATTTTCACACAACACTACACATATGTTATACACAGTATATAAATAAAAATATAACAGCAGAATATAAAAAGTAATTTGATAAAGTACATACATTAATCAATTTTACATTTCCTCGTTCGTTGCCATCTGATGTTGTCTACCGATAAAGATGAATTTTCCAGTTGATGTTTACTACTCCGTGCGACTTTCCCTGTAGAACTCCTAATCGCAGCTCCTTCGTACGCTCAGCAATCGAATACGCAAATGTCTGATGTTTGTATGAAATGAATTAAACTTGTTTTTCACTTTTTCTAGGAATCATTTAATATGTCTCGTATTACATTAATTTTCTTTACACGAAAAACTTTATCCCGGGGTTATGGGTATCTTTTGGTATACATTGTCCTACTACTAGGACTTCTGAACTAACGTTGGGCGCCAATTAAGTTTGAAATGAAACTCTTTGAATTCTAAGTTTATGAGATCGTATGATCTCGTTTAATCCAAACTTAAGACTGAATTTCTTAATTCTATTATCCATCAGGAAACCTTTTGACGCGCAGGTCAGGGCGGACGGAAAATTCCATTACACGGTGTTTAGGTGGTCTGATTAAAACAATCGGTTGAAAAACAACGAGTTCGCACCATGTGTTGTTTGAACAACAACGAGTTCACACCTTGTGTTGTTTGAACAATATCCTTGCCAATTCAAATACAGAGTTCTTAACTTTAAATGCATGCGGCAAACATAATGCATTTTATGCGTGGCTGTTACTTACCTGCTCGGTTTTTGTTAGTAGGCATATTAGGCACTTTTTTGAATTTATGATTTAGAATTTGCAGGCGTGTAACTATGAGAAATTGGCAAATAAGGATAAAATGATATTCTCTATTTTTAACAATAACACAACAGAGATTTAATTTTTGAAAAAAAGATTTTGCATTATGAACGTGAAAATTAAAGGAACATAAGGAAAAATGCAAAATTTTCGTATAGAAAAAACATTTCTTCCACTTTCGAGAACTGTCGCTCCCAATATGCTCACTTCATATTCACAAAATAGCTTCGAATAGTTGCAAAAAACTATTTTCTGCGTTTTATTGTTTGTTTGAGTGTAGTATCTTTCTTAACTGTGAAGATATTGTGTTTTTACTAATTTAAGAACGGCATTTTTTCAAAATTTTAAAACGCCTGTGGCAGCTAAAGGGTTAAGCAATCGAAAAAAAATTTCATCATATTATCTGCTTAAAATTGTCCAAAAAATCACGTGGTAAGGAGCCTGTGTGGCAATTTCTGGACACCCTATATTATATATATATATATATATATATATATACCGTTTTCACGACGAACCGTTATCAAGTCTAGAGTGAGTGCTGTTGGAAGAAATGGGAAAAATTGATCGTAGAGTAGACCGAAGGAAAACGGATTCACTTTCCAGGGTGAATTCGACGAAGTGAATGGTCATGGAAGCTTGAGTGCAATACTGAATAAAACGTCATCAAAACGTTGCAATTTTTTGAGAAAATCGTGGAAGTCCAAGAAAGACGCCGCGTGATCCAATTCAAATAATTGTTGTTCGATTCGATTTTTAAAAAAATTAAAAGTAAACAAATATACAATTTGTCTCATAATCGATCCTCATTTTGTTAAATTTTGTGACCTAGGCAAAGCGTCACTGATGTGCTGAATTATGTGTACGACCTATCATTTTCGAGTGTTGTTACATATGACCACAAAAAATATGGTTACTAAAAGCTTCGAAAAGGTTCGACCTTCATGTTGATCTCGCATATTTTTAAATTATGTTTGCGGACAAGAGAATATGTGTAAGCAGCTATTTACTCGCCGACTCGACAAACAACATATGGACAACATCTGCGCTGATGTTATTGGGACCATAAAGCAATAATGTTATAGTATTGAGATGTGAGGGTCGTATCTCGTCTACTGGGAGGTAGACAAGATACGAGGAAGGCAAAGATAAAATATATGTTTGAGATACTGCAATTCGAGCAGACGTGTTTTCATTTGGAAGTAAAATCTTAAAATTTCAGAAGTGGGATAGTGATTTCACGCGAGTTATGTTTTTGCACTTTTACTATCACAAAAATATATAAATACCAAACTTGGTATTACTAATTAAAAACACTTTAATTATTATTTTAAACGAACACTTTATTAACTTGATAAATACGTTTTGAACAATAAGTGACAACTAACACGTTTGATGGTTGAACGATAACTAATAACTAACTTTGATCTGGATGATCAAGTGGTATTTATACAGATGGGAAACAAAGAACCCAAAATTGCATAGTTGCAATTTTGATCAAGGGAATAAAAAGATAAGATCAGCATTTTATGAAATATGATATTATGAGATACATCAGCATAAATACGAGATGATGCAGCTGTGTAAACAATGAATTGATACGTTAGTGGAAATAGTTTATATTATGAATCATGCATCAGCATAATGAAGTCATGATGTTTATGAAATTGGATATGTAAAAGAATTTAATAATGCTGACTTGATACAACGGATGTTTAGAAGAAACGTACGTTGTTTATAGATTGGTCATCGAGCTTAGGAGTTTGTTTATCAATTGTAACTCCTCCCTCCTTAAGATCTTTCTTGTCCTCAACAATTTTTATTATGGGTAATTCAATACTTTCATCAGGTTTGTTTACATTGATATGAATAATTTTTCGATTTTTACAATATTTAAAATAACAATATATTAAAGATAATACAATAATTGCTGATATTAATAATGTTATGAATGAACCTGATAGGATTGAATTTTGTTTATGTTTGAATTCTATTTCATCAATTCGTTTTAGATTGTTTATATTATCCAATTGTACATTTTCTATTTTTAATTGATTATTATAATTGGAAATATTTTTTATTGGTTCCAATGTTAATACTTGTTGAAATTCTTTTATTTCGTTAGTATATAATTTTCCATTAATTTCGATTTTACAGTTACTAAATCTAATTATATATGTTCCAATTAATTTATAGGTTTTTTCGTCACAATTTTGATTTATTTTATTATTTATATTTGTTAACAATAGTAATCCTTTTTCTATTTCTTCGGTCTTAGTTTTATTTTCTATTTGAATAATACAATTTTTAGTTTTACATGTTAATTCGTTTTTTAGTAAATTTACATATTTTTCAGTTTCATAATAGTTTCCATTATATAATACAACATTTTTAATTTTTATGTCTAAAGTTTCTGATTTTACATTTGGTATTTGTCTGACATGATATGATAATAAAGGTTGGGTTAGTATTGGGATATTGATCACAAATATAATTATTCCATTTTTTGTTAGAGCATTTATTGTAATTTCTCTAAGTTCGTCGAAGGATAAGTTATAAAAATCTATTTCATCGTAAGTTAAAAGGGATCTGGTCATTATTCCAGTTTTAGCAGAATTTATATTATCGATGATTTTTTCTAATTCATCTTTTATCAGATCTAAGTTATGATTAAGTTGTATTTTTGCAATGATTTTATTTATTTGATTAGTAGTATTATTAATGTTATCAGCAAACATGTTATTAGTTTGATTAATGATTTGTATTATTTTATTAAGGTTATTTTGGAATACATTATTGATTTGTATTTGTTTATTCATTGATTTTATTATTGCATGGTTATTAGTATCAATTATTTTCATATGTTCTGTTATTTCTTGATAATCATCATTATTCATAAGTCCAAACATAAATTTATAAACATTACCAATTGGATTTATAAGACCTCTTTTATTTCGATTTAATATTTCAAATTTGTTATTTTCAGAAGTTTGATTAATTTTAACAGATGGTATAATTGGTTTTCTAGTAGCTTGGGGTAAATTAATTTGTAAAGGAATATTTTTAGATATTTCATGATCAAAATGTAATATTTTAAGTTCTCCTTTGATGGTTTTTATACTTTCGACTGTATATTGATCAGGGTATATTTGTTTTGTTATATCGTTTAACGCTGTTTCATATTGTTTTGAATCTATTTTATGATAAATTCTATGATGGTTTTTAATTAATCTGATGGTATCCTTTTTAATAAGAATGATTCCTGATTCAGTGTTAAGTTTTTCTATTGCTATTTCGGATTGTGTTGTTTGTATAGTTGTTAACATGATAAGGGGTATAAGTATTTGAATTATGGATGAAATTGTCTGTAATTTTAATATGAAGTTAATTAGTTCAATAGTTTTCCATTCGTTATTTTGATTATCATGTTTTGTCTAAAATTGGGAATATCGTTTTGAGTGAAATTGAAATTTTTATTTGTTGATAGATATTTAGCAGTTATACAAGTAAAGATTCCGCAATCAAAACTATTCTCTTGTAAGGGATTTGTTTTGATATTTTCTGTAGTAAAGGGGATATTTAATGGTTGATTTAATTTATCCAATGATTCTTTTTTCAAATATTCAAGAAGTATATTTAATATATGATTGTTAGGTTGGTGTAATGAATCGTAGTATTGTATTGTTTTATCGCGAAAGTTTATTATTGCAAGGGTCCAATGTGATTTATTTACATGTATTGGTAAAAGTACGTAGTCGAATGAAAATATGTCTATTTTCCTTGTCCAACGACTGATTGAATTATATCCGGTTTGTTCGAGACATTGGGTTAAGAAAGTGTTCATACAGTACACTTTTGGTGAATTTAATTGAAGTCTACTACGTTCTGAAATTAAGTTAAAGTAAAAGTTTATTATTTGATCATTTATCCAAGAGTTTCCATTTAATGTACGGATGTCACTTCGTGTGATATTTAAATTAAATTTTGAGATAAGGACTTCGTTTGATTGTCCTTCAAGAATTTGTTGAACTTTAGCTGTTTCTTCAATTGTATTGTATGGTATTATTTGTTCAGGAGTTGTAAATTTCTTTATTCGTTTTATTCTCGATTGATGGATTTTATTTTTGGGTTTATTATTTTTTATTAATATTATATCGTTTTTATTTTTGGTTATTTCGACTTTGCGATATTTAGGTTGTTCTTTGTGTCGTTTATGTTTATAGTTTTTAATGTATACATCTTTTTGTGTAATTTGTTGTGGTAGTTCGCGTTTTTTATTATGATAGTCTATCCATTTTTGTTTTTTGTTATGTAGATGTGTAAATATATCAGATTTACTTTTAATACCTTGTTGTATTTCTAAAGGTTTACATTGAGTTACAGAATGAATTGTGTTATTATAATATTCGGTTGCTTTAAGTACTTTTTCTTCGATATTTAATTCTGGTTCGGTTAATGTTAACATTCTAATTTGTTCAAGTAAAGATCTATGACAACTATTCATGTCTGCATTTCCTGTATGAGCTTTTGGTGAGGTGAAATGTGGTTCGATATTTTCTTTTTACAAGTAATCTTTCACGTTAATCATGTTGAATTCATTGTCGGCGATTATTTTGTAAGGTTTACCTAGAATTGCGTTTCTTTCTCTCAAAAGGCTAATGAATGTAATAGCATTTCGATCTAGTGTTTCCTTAGTATAAAGGTGTTTAGAAAACTTATCGATGGCTGTGAAGAATTGTTTTTTGCCAATAAGGAATATATCGATATGTATGATTTTATTAATATCGCTGGGTGTTTCGGAAAGTTTGAATTCAGGTTTTACAGGATTTCTGTCATATTTAGCTCGGTTACAGATGTCACAATTATTTAAGAATTTATTTATTAATTTTATTAATCCATTGTAGTAATATTTATTTTTGATTTCTTCGTAGTTTTCAAGCATACCACGGTGATTACTTTTTTTATGTATTTCGTTTATTTTTCAAAACATTGATTTTCACTTAATAGATCAAAGGCATGATTGCTACATTTTATCAAACGTAAATTATTATTATTCGAATACAGGCTGACAATGATTAATTGAACTTTGTTCCATTTAGTATCATTTAGTTCGCAAAATATACCTACAATTCCTTTTTCTGGAATGTATCTCCTTAGTATGTCAATGATTATATTTTCACTATTTAAGTCAGTTTCGTCGATGTATATTTTTCTTTTTTTGTTTAATATTTTAATTTCTTTCTGTTTTTTTCTGACAATTATTATTTGAGTTTTGTATATAAAAACGATACCTTCTTTAATAGGTATAAGATCTTTCTGATCTTCTTCCCCCAAATGAATTGTTGCATTTTCACTTATGTTTTCATATTCCATATTTGTGGTTAATGCATTTATTTGATAATTGTCTGCATCTATGCGACTTAGGAAATCTGCGACTTTATTGTCTTTACCTTTAACGTATTCTATGTTAAAGTTGTATTCATTCAGTTGTATCTTCCATCGTTGAAGTTTACTATTAGGTTCCTTTAGATTATTAAGCCAAACTAAAGGTCTATGGTCAGTTTTAATATCAAATTTTACTCCGAATAAGTATGGTCTGAAATATTTTGTTGCCCAAACTATGGATAAAAGTTCCTTTTCAATAGTTGAGTAATTTTGCTCATGTTCATTAAGCGTTCGACTTGCAAAAGAAATAGGATGTCCATTTTGGGATAAAACTGCGCCTATGGCTTTATCAGATGCGTCGGTTGTAAAAACAAATTTTTGTTTAAAATCAGGGTAGTGAAGTATTGGGTAATTAATTATGATATTTTTTAATTTTTCAAAGGCTGCATTGTATTTAGGATCTTCCTTATTAATTTTTCTATCTTTTTCCAGGTTGTCAGTTAATGGAAGGGCAATTTTTGCAAAGTTTTTTATGAATTTTCTGTAATATCCGGTTATACCTAAAAATGATTTTATTTTTTTTGTGGTGTCTGGTATTTTAAGATTTTTTATGACTTCGATTTTATTTGGGTTTGGTTTAATTCCTTCGGTTGAAAGAATACGTCCAAGATATTCTGTTTGTTTGGAAAAGAAGTTGCATTTGTCAATTTGTATTTTCAATTGAAATTTTCTCAAAGTATTTAATATTTTTTTAATATTATTCTCCATTTCTTGGAGTGAAGTTGCAAAAATTAGTATATCGTCAAGATATACGACACATATTTTATTAATATGCTCTACAAGTACTTCGTTCATCTTTCTTTGGAATGTTGATGGGGCATTTTTCAATCCAAAGGGCATACGAATGAACTCATAGTGTCCTTGTGGAGTTGAAAAGGCTGTTTTATTTCGGTCATGTTCGCTGACTTCAATTTGATGAAAGCCTTTCGCCAAATCCAAAGTTGTGAAGTTGAGACTTTTCAAGTTTGTCGAAAATTCCTTCAATATTAGGAATAGGAAATTTATCATCAATGGTTTCTTCATTGAGTTTCCTATAATCGATTACGATTCTCGATTTGGTTTTACCAGAGTTGTCCATTTTTTTCGGCACAACCCATATTGGAGCATTGTAAGGGGATGTTGAAGGTTGAATTATGCCTTGTTTCAGCATATCGTTAATTTGCGTATTAACTTCGTTTTCGTGAATGTGAGGAAATCGATAAATTTTCGAATATAATGGTTTGTTAGATGTAGTTATTATTTCGTGCTTAGTTTGTGTTGTACATGTTAGGTTATCTCCTTCTTTATAAAACAAATCATCATTTTCTCTGATGATGTTTCTTAAAGCGGAAATTTCTTCTTGGTTTAATCCCTTGAAGATTTTATCCTTAGCATCACTTAATGGTTCTAGTTTGTATTGAAGATTAATTTCTTCAGGAACAGCATATGTAAAGAGTAAACGTTTTCCGTTTATTTCCATACTACCTTCATCTAGATTAAGTTTTGCATTTAGCGGATGTAACAAGTTTTGTCCAATTAAAGCTTTGAAATTTTTATTTTGGAAGTTCATTATATTCCAAAGTATTTTATGATTTTCGGGTAACTCAAATTCAATAGGCATATTAGTTTTTATTTTTTCAGTTATTTGATATTCTCTACCTAGTCCCTCAATTGTTATTGGTTCATTTAATATGATTTTAGAAATTTGGGGAAAACAGTTTTTATCAATGCTGGATACGGATGCACCAGTGTCAATTAAGGCAGGAATAGTTTTATTATTGATTGTTAGATTTACTATTGGTAAAGGACTTCTTCCGAGGCAATTTGATGAAAATTTATATCCATTGCTTCTGGTTTTTGGTTTTGGTTATTAAATCGTTGTCGGAATCGATCTGAATTTTCAATTTGCATTGGTTCTGGACGATTATTTTTATATTGTTGATTATAGCGATTATTATTATTATTTGAAAATCTGTTGTTGTTAAAATTTCTGAAGTTTTTATTACTGTAATTATTATTAGGATAATTGTTGTATCGATTGTTGTTATACCGATTATTGTTATATCGATTGTTATTATTGTTGAAATTTTTATATTGATTAGGGTTATTATTATATTTTTTATTTTGAAATTTATGTTCATAATTATTTTTATTATGTTGGTATGAGTTATTATGTTTAATGGTGAAATGTTCTCTATCATCGTATGTTTGTTTTATTTCTGTTAATAATTTGTAAGCTTCACCGAATGTGTTGCAATTTTTCATTTCCAAAACATATGATTTATATTCAGGCAATGTAGATTTAAATTTATTAAGAACAAGATTTTCATTTCTAATAGGGGAAAATCAGTGTGTAAATGTTTTTGAGAATCCTGAATGTATTTAGTATTTAATTTATTCAAAAGGTTATTTAATGAATTATATATGTCATCAATATTTTTATTATGACTATTTACTTTATGTATGTTAGTAACAATATTGTTATAACTATCAGTTATTCCCAAAGTAAAAATAAGAAGAGATTTAACAGTAGCCCAATTGGGTTCGGTGAGTTTTTGTACGGCTGCTCTCGCAGGACCTTGAAGTTTATGAAGAATAAGTCTACATATATACGTCTGTTGGTTTCCTTGGGTTAGGCTGAGAAGAGTATCTGTTTCCTCTATCCATGTGTTGAGATCGTATTCACAATTATTTCCAGTATAAATTGGAAGACGTCGAGCTTCCTTAATAAGCTCCTCAAAAGACAGTTCCAAAGGATTCGCTGGATGCTGGTTTTGTTCGTTTGCCATTTTATATATTTTGAATGTGACTTACTGTGTTGTGTCCAGGATACGATTTGATGATTGTAGATTCAATTTACACTTTTTATTTTATTTTATCACAAATTTTTATAATTTTTTATATTATTTGTTATTTATTATAATGGTTTTGTTGAGTTATTATGGTTTGGTGTTTTTGAATTCAGTTTTTCAATTGAATTTTCTTCAATCTACTTATTTGAATTTAGCACTTTAAACCAGTTGTTTTTAGATCATACGAATTTTCTTCGTATGATTGGAGTTAGTTAGTTTTTTCACTAATCACTTTTGTTAAACACAACGAATTTTCTTCGTCTGTGTTTTGAATTGTTTTCCAATTCAATGAGGTTCGTTTATATTCAAAGAGGTTCCTCCCAACTTAGAATAGCGACTGCGCCAGTTACGTTTTTGCACTTCTACTATCACAAAAATATATAAATACCAAACTTGGTATTACTAATTAAAAACACTTTAATTATTATTTTAAACGAACACTTTATTAACTTGATAAATACGTTTTGAACAATAGGTGACAACTAACACGCGTTCGTGAAAATTTGCGATAACTTCAGTGCAAATCTTTTAAATCGCAAGTGTTGTGTAATAAACTAGCCGGAAGTATCTAAACTATTTTATTTTCTACAATGCGCCGCAGAAAACGATCGCGTCACTGTCGAAGTTCAGAATCTAGTGGCAGTGAAAACGAGGATTCTCGAAAAGTTAATTTTGAGCGTGGCAAAAGAACTCGGGTTGAACATACAAGATCGTTAGAAAGTGAAAGATCGTGAAGTTTAATTCGCAGTGAACGAGAAAGAAACGAAGATGTACCTCCCATAGAAACTCGCAACTGTCATGAAATGACTGAACGTCTTGATCGCATAGAATGCATGCTGCAAATGTATATACGCAGGAGCGAGGACAGCCGAAAGGAAAACACTATCAGGTATTCAGTGAGGGCTGATTGTATTCCAAAATTCGAACCAGGAAAGCCCAACTTGAGCGCCGATAAATGGCTACAAAAAATTGATCAATTGGCAGCAATCAATGATTGGGACGATAAAACTATTGTATATCACATGCAATCACGCCTAGCAGGATTAGCTAAAGAATGGTACGCAAATCTCAGTAGCTATAACTTATCCTAGATCGAGTGGAAAGCACTGATTAGAAAGTCTTTTCCTGAACACCATGACTTCGCGGAGACGCTACGCCGTCTAGTGTTCCGAACGAAAAGAGAAAGCAAATCCATGACGGAATACTATTTCGCGAAAATGAGTCTAATTCAGGCGTGCAAAGTAAGGTGAAAAGACGCCGTTTCATGTGTGATTGACGGGATCAAACCCCCTACGATACAAACTGGTGCAAGAGCTGGCTGGTACAATAGTCCAGAAGAACTTTATAGCGAATTTTTGGCAAGTGTTCCGTCAACAAGTAAACCTTTCGTAAACCACATAAGCAAAGAGACAAATAAACGGATAAGCAAGGCAGAATTCAATGCAAATAGAAAGGAAAGAAATAGACCATCGACAATTTTTACCAAAAGCCCAAAATATTTTAACTGTAGTGATAGTGACCATACAGCCTCTAAGTGCTCAAAACCCAAGATCGAGTGCAAAAGTTGCAACAGATTGGGGCATACCGCTGATAGTTGCTATAAAGCAAGTGTGAAAACTGTGAAATATACAATAAATAGTGACATTCAAACAAATGAGTGCTATTATGTTAATTGTGAGCTGAATGGGAATAAAGTGCGCAGATATATCGACACCGGATGTGGTGCCGTGCTTATTAAACATGACGCAGCACGTAACTTGAACTAAGACATTAGACAATGTAACATAGCAATTAGTGGCTATGCAGGTGGTTCGACAAAAGTGATTGGTGAAGTGGACATCATGTTGAAAGTTGACCTTGTCGAAATTAAAATTACTGCCTTAATGGTAGCAAATGAAGTTCAGAGTGTCCCGATATTAATTGGTCAAACATTTTTGAACCACAACGATGTCACATTAGTATTGAGAGAAAATAAACTACGCATCTTCAGAAGGGACGACGAAGAGCACAATTGCATTCGAAGAAGGACAAGTAATTGCAAGGGGTGTGCCATGTAAAGACGAGCAGACAACCTTATTGGTGAGTACTTTAATTCGAAAATAAATGAAACAAAGCCCTTTGAGATGAAGGATATAGAAGGTCATATCGATGAACATTTGAGCAAACAAGACAAAGAAAAATTGTTATCGCTATTAAATAATTATCGCGATTGTTTTGCGGAAAATTTAGGTGACTTGGGGAAAACGGAATCATACAAGATGCACATAAATTTAGCCGACGATAAACCGGTAGTTTATAAAGCATATCGAATGTCATATTCGGAACGTCAGGTTGTAAGAGAGCTAGTCAACGAACTGAAAAGTAACAACATCATAAGGGATTCCACATCACCCTATAGCAGCCCGATCCTGTTAGTAAAGAAGAAAAGTGGCGATTACAGGATGTGCGTAGACTATCGAAAACTTAATAGTAAAACTATTAAAGATAGATATCCATTACCACGAATAGACGACCAATTGGAAAGGCTTAAGGGCTGTCAGTTTTTTACCAGCTTAGATCTTACGAGCGGCTATTATCAAATTCCCATGGAGGAAGAATCGGTTGCCAAAACAGTGTTTATTACGCCAGATGGTCACTATGAATATCTTCGTATGCCATTTGGATTAGCCAATGCGCCAGCAGTCTTTCAAAGAACAATGAACGCTGCTCTGGGAGATTTACGATTCACTTCTGTGTTAGCATTCATGGACGACTTACTACTACTTGCAACAAATATTGACGAGGCTCTAAAATCCTTGAAAGAAGTATTCGAATGCCTTAGAAAAGCCCATTTAACTCTAAGATTACAAAAATGCTTCTTTTTTAAGAGGAAAATAGAATATTTAGGGTATGAATTTACATTGCAAGGAATACAACCGGGAAAAAGAAAAATAAGTGTTATTTCAGATTTTCCACAACCCATCAACGTTCACCAGCTTAGACAATTTTTAGGCTAAGCAAGCTATTTTAGGAAATTCGTCAAAGGTTTCGCTTCAATTGCTTCGCCTATCACCACACTGTTGAAAAAGGACACTAAATTCAGTTGGTCTGAGCACCAACAAGATGCATTTCACCAATTAAAGGAAATATTGACCAGTAGACCAGTACTCGCGTTATATGATCAAGAAGCTGAAACTGAGCTACAAGTGGATGCGTCACAGTTGGGTATCGGAGACATTTTGTTGCAGAGGCAACCAGATGGTAGCTTGAATCCGATTTCGTATTATAGTCGATCTACATCACCGGAAGAACGAAAGTATCATTCCTATGAGTTAGAAACACTCGCCGTAGTTGAGTCTCTCAAACACTTTCGGGTATATCTGCTCGGTAAACATTTCAAGGTTCTGACAGACTGCAGCTCTGTCAGATATGCATTTACGAAGCGCGATTTAGTTCCAAGAATAGGCCGGTGGTGGCTTACAGTTTTAGATTTTGATTTTACCGTCGAGTATCGACCTGGTTCTAAAATGAATCATGTTGATGCTTTGAGCCGAAATCCTGCAGATTATAACGTAAACAATGTGCTAATTGTCGACATCAACAAAGATGACTGGATCTTAGCGGCCCAATTAGAAGATAGTAGGTGTAGGTGTTTAATTGATGTATTGGCCCAAAAACCGTCCACAAAATACACGAAGGAGATACATAAGGAGTATGTCTTAAAACATAATAGGTTATATAAATTGACACCAGAAGGAAAACGATGGGTAGTACCCCGAAGCTACCGAAGAGAAATCGTCATGTGCCATCACGATAATGCGGGTCATTTCTCATTGGAGAAAACTTTAGATTATATAAAGCGAAAGTATTGGTTTGCATCAATGAAAAAATGTTTAAAATTATATCTCCAAATGCTTATCATGCTTATATAACAAGACCCTGGCTGGTAAACAGCCCAGAAAACTCAATGTCATTGAAAAAGTGGCGGTTCAATTCGATACTCTGCATGTAGATCATTTCGGGCCTTTTGTAACAAGTTCAACCAAAAACACCCATATGATAGTGGTGATAGACGGTTTCACAAAGTTCACATTTCTGAAAGCTGTACCAAATACACAATTCGGTCCGGTCAATAAGATGTTCGAAAGTATAATTAATACTTTGGGGTACCACGCAGAATTGTCTGCGATCGAGGCACATGCTTCACAAGTCAAAAGTTCACGGACTACTGTAGTGCATTGGGCATAAAGCGAATACTCAATGCCACGGCTACCGCGGGCGAACGGTCAAGCAGAAAGATACAATCGAACAATATTAAGTTCAATCGCAGCTTCGCACGAGGATGAATCAAAATGGGATAAAAGTATCTCGTCAGTTCAATGGGGACTGAATATTACAATTAACAAAACTACGGAAAAAACGCATTACGAACTTCTTCTGGGATTCACCCTGAGAAGCGCTAACGATTCTTATATTACCAACGAGGTAAACGATGAAAAACGCAAAAACGTCAACGTATTGAGAGAAGAAGCTTCCTCTACCATTAGGAAAAGTCAGTTCACACAGAAATAGTATTATGACGGTAAACGGACCGAAGAAAAAAAATATAAAGTTGGCCAACATGTGTTAGTAAAACGAGTTAAACCATCAAATGATGGGAAAAGCAAAAAGTTGCTACCTAAGTAAAGTGGTCCATATGTTATTACGAAAATATTAGATCACGATCGATACGTTGTCGAAGATTTTCCAAGTGCAACGCGCTCAACAAGAAAATATACAGGGATTTGTCCTGTAGCATCTTAAAATAGTCAGTCTACATGCGTACGCTGACGTTACACGACGTGTTTTAAATTTGCTTGGGCTTCAACGCTGAATAAAACTATTCGTAAATAAACTTGAATATATTTTGAGTGAACTTGTGTTTTATTCTATAAACCATTGTTAGAGCATAATCCAAAACTTGAAACACTTGCCACGCTCACATCGTCGCGGTCGTATGTCAGAACTAGTTTGCTCGTGGTTAAAGCAACATCTCCGCACTTTCGAGACCTGTATTTTGAAGTTTGAATTATTTTAATAAATTAAAGAATAGAACATAACACGGAATCAATTATTTCCATATAAAAGATTCAACATTTGGTTCTTCGAGCCGGATCTTTGGAACAGTGATACTGAAGAGTGTAGTGAAAGGTTAAGTGCGGAGACTGTTAGCTTCGGACATAAACGGACATAAAACCTCGTGTATTGGTATTGTAAAAAACAAATGAAACTGCATTGGACTTAATACAAATTACATTTTGTGGATACGGCCCGGACTCTATCTTAATTGGGCTGTGTATAAATTTTTTGGACTTTGCACGTGTGTTTTAAACTTTATACTTTGGACCCTGAAATTTGGACTTTGGAGCATTCAAACCGGTATTCTGGATCAATTGAACAGCAGTTTATCACGGCGGGCAGCATTCAAACCGGTATTCTGGATCAACAGCAGTTTATCACGGCGGGCAGCATTCATATTGGTTTGGTGAGTCTCTAACAAATTCCTATCCTGTCAAATAGATCACACCTATACGTTTCACCTGTACCAATATTTAAGAATGATGGATAACTTAATAAGGAAGCGCGCCGTGCTGAAGAGTAAACTCACACGGTTCAAAAATTCAGTTGATAATGATGATGTAGACGTATCCGTTAGAGTGATTTGTTTGGAGAAAAACCTGATGTTATTGGAACAGTTTGACGAAATACAATGTGAAATCGAAATGCTGTGCGATACCGTTGAGGATTCCGAAGAACAATCGCATGAAAGTGAATCGTTCGCAAACGAATTTTATACGATTGTAGCCAGAGCACGCGCTAAAATTGAGCAGTCTGGTAGATCGTCAGATCAAAAGACAATTGAGAACAATGTTAGGCAGCTCGCGGGCAACGAAAATAGTGTACATTTAGATGGTATGCTACTCCCGAAAATACAAATACCAAAATTCGATGGCGACTATAGTAAATGGGTTAAATTTCGCGATACTTTCAGTGCCCTGGTAGATGAAAATCAGAAATTATCAAATATCCAAAAATTCACATATTTAGACGATGCTTTGATCGGTAAAGCAGCCAACACGATTGCGTCACTAGGTGTATCGGATGAGAATTACAACACCGCATGGTCGAAGGTTAAAGACCGATATGAGGATAGTAACGAACTTCGTTACCATCATGTTAACGGCCTTTTTGAGGCTAAAACAATGTCACGCAACTCGCAGGATGAATTACGAACGTTAATCGATACATTTGATAATCATTTATCGGCTCTCAAATCGTTAAAGGAACCGACGGATAGCTGGAATACTATTATGGTATACCTATTAACGACAAAACTGAATACCGCTGTTAAAAATGAATGGGAAAGGGCTCTTGCGTCGAAATCAGGACAAACAACCTTGAAAGAAATGATCGCGTTTCTTGAACGTCATTGCAAGATATTAAGTAAATTAAATCAGACTCCTCATGATAATAAAGAAAGGTTTCACAATAAATTCAATAATAATAAATCATCGAATAATAAGTCGTATAAGGTAACTCATAATGGTTGCGCATTATGCAAAGGAACACATGCACTGTATGCATGTGAAGAATTCAGGAAACTTTCACCGCAAGAGCGTGTCAGTAAAGTTCATGATCTCCGCGTATGTTTCAACTGCTTATCCGATGGACATTTAAACAAAAATTGCACTTCAGGACCTTGTAAAAAATGCGGTCGCAGACATAATTCACTATTGCACATAAATCAATCCATAAATTCATCCCAGCTACCTACACAGGTAAATCAACCTAGGGTTGTACAAGCAACAAACGACGCAAAGGAAGTTCCGGCCGAAATAAAGACTTACAGTATACGTGCAAATACTCAAACAGCAGAATATGTGTTACTAGGAACGGTTATTATTTACGTTTTCGATCGAAATGGCATATCCCACGAATGTCGCGCTTTGTTGGATTCATGTTCACAGCCCCATTTAATGACTATCTCTTTATGCGAACATTTAGGACTACGACAGATGAAGGCGGTTAATGCAGTAACAGGGATCGAACACGGAAATCAGCAAGTCATATGTAAAACTACTGTAAAACTAAAATCGCGAATGACGAAATATACTAAAGTAATTAGTTGCCTTGTCGTCAATGAAATCGATAATGAATTACCCTCATCGTGCGTCCGAACCGCTGCAATAAAAATCCCGCCCGGTATTCAACTATCAGATCCACAATTCGATGTACCGCGTCGGGTGGACATGATAATCGGCGCAGGCTTATTCTACGAACTATTATGCGTCGGTCAAATAAAGCTCAAGGAAGGTCAACCTGTATTCCAAAAGACTGTATTCGGATGGATGGCTGCTCGCAAGATGATGATTCCATTTTTACCGACTCAGGATAGACCCAATCGCTTGAAATGTAATTTGATTCGTAACACTGAATTACATACTCAACTTGAACGTTTTTGGAAAATTGAAAACGGCTTTACGGATTCTCGAGAACATTGCTCAAATTCGGACCCTGCTGAAATATATTTTCGTGAGACTACCGAACGCGATAGTACTGGTCGTTTTATCGTAAGCATACCGTTCAAATCAGACGATATTGGCAGCCTAGGTAGTTCAAAACAAATGGCTCATGAGCGACTTCTTTCCATGGAGAAAAAAATTGGCAAAAAATGTAGATTTAGAAAAACAATATACGGATTTTATGACAGATTACGAGAATCAAGGGCATATGCGCGAATTAACATTACCCGAAGTCGATGATTCTGACCACCATTTCTATTTGCCACACCATGCCGTATTTAAGGAAGAAAGTACTACTACTAAATTACGCGTCGTATTTGATGGTTCCGCAAAAACATCAAGCGGAATGTCACTGAATGATATACAATACATTGGGTACCCCGTACAGGACGATCTTTTCTCTATAATATTGAGATTTCTACATCACAATGTGATTATTTCAGGTGACGTAGCTAAAATATATCGACAAATCTTAGTTAAATCCGAGGATAGACGAATGCAACGTATTCTATGGTGATATGATCGATCGCAGCCTGTGAAGGTATATGAACTAAATACAGTAACGTACGGCACTGCATCAGCACCTTTTCTTGCTACTCGTTGTTTGCGTGAACTATCGGATATTGCTAAAACGGACTTTCCAGCCGCGAGTAATGCGATTTTACGAGACTTTTACGTGGACGACCTGCTGACAGGTACTGATACAATTGACGCGGCGGTGAAATTAAAGGATGAAATATCAAATATTCAGTCAGCCGCGGGTCTTGTATTACGCAAGTGGGCGTCAAATAAAGAGCAAGTTTTGAATCATACGGACGGTGAGAAAATTGACAAAATCGCGCTTCATGGAGACAAAGACCCTAAGACATTAGGTATCATATGGGATCCGTCGGGTGATACAATCAAATATAACGTTAATCTAATTGAATCTCGCAAGGTATCCAAATGCATTGTATTATCAACCATAGCACAAATTTACGACCCGCTTGGTCTTGTTGGTCCTGCCATTATACCTGCAAAGCTCATCATGCAAAAACTCTGGAGTTTAGATCTTGATTGGGATGAGTCTTTGCCATTAGACTTGCATACTTCGTGGACTAATATTTACAATGAAATACAAGGTATTAAAAATTTCGTAATTGACCGACAAGTGACCTCACCTATGAAGACCAAGAAACTCGAATACCATGGATTTTGTGATGGACAGACTCTATGGTAGCACTATCATGGATCAAGGCACCGCCTATTCGCTGGAAAACGTTCGTCGCGAATAGAACTGCAGAGATTCAACATCTTACAAATAATAATTGGAATCATATCGCAACAGATCAGAATCCAGCTGATCTCATATCGCGAGGTACTACTGCGATTAACCTACGAAGTTGCTCTCTGTGGTGGCACGGACCTACGTGGTTATTGAAATCGAAAGAGAATTGGCCTCTGACCAATGAATCAAGTATTATTACTGCACCCGAAGAGCGCGGGCGTAGCTTCCTTACTAAGCAAATTGAATCAGAAAGGAAAGGCATCAATGAAATCGACAATACAAGAAATGATTTTGCGCACTCATTATTTTCGCGTTTTTCATCCTTTACACGATTAGTTCGTTCAATGGCACATGTTTTTAGATTTATTACTAAAATTCGATCTCGAGCTGAAAGTGGCAAAGGAAAAGGGAGATATGAACCATTAACCACTACCGAGTTACAGTCTACAACCAATCAATTATTTAAGATCGCGCAATCAGAGACTTTTGAAAAGGAGTTAAAACTTTTATCAGCGAGTAAGGAATTATGTAACGATAGTGTCTTGAACCAATTACACGCCTTTCTTCATAAGTCCGGATTAATCAGAGTAGGCGGTAGATTGCAAAATGCGGCAATACCGTACGATCAAAAACACCCAATTGTTCTTGCAGCGAACCATCCATTAACACACTTGTTAATTAAATATGAACATTTACGTTTAATGCATGCCGGGTGCCAATCAGTTCTCGCATCATTGCGAGAGCGGATTTGGTTGATAAAGGGTAAATCCACCGTGCGAAAAATTTTGCGACAATGCGTAACGTGTTTTAAAGTTCAACCGAGTCAGTCTGCATACATTATGGGTAATTTACCGTTAGAACGAGTATCTCAAACGAGAGCTTTCCATAACGTCGGTGTAGATTATGCAGGTCCATTTTTCATAAAGGAACATAGCCGTGCATGTATATCAATCAAGGCTTATTTGTGTTTATTCGTGTGCATGTACACAAAGGCAGTGCATCTTGAACTGGCCGTAGATTTAACAACCGAAGCGTTCATGAACTGCTTACGTCGCTTTATTTCTCGTAGAGGTCTTTGCGGAAATATATTTTCAGATAATGGTAAAAATTTTGTTGGATCGAATAATGAGTTGAAAGAACTAAGAGGTTTACTTGATGACGATGGTTTTAAGAACGAGATTGTTGGATTTTGCGCATCAATGAATATTAAGTGGCATTTTATTCCACCTCATGGACCACACTGGGGAGGTCTCTGGGAATCAGCGGTAAAATCAAGTAAATACAATTTGAAACGGGTTATCGGACAAACTCGACTAACTTTCGAAGAGTTTTATATAATATTGGTACAAAAAGAAGCGTGTATGAACTCCCGTCTTCTAACTCCTATATCAAGCGATCCAAATGACCTTTGTTCCCTCACTCCTGCCCACTTCCTAGTTGGAGGCTCTCTTAAAACATTTCCACAGCATGACATACGAGAGATAAACATCAATCGTCTATCAAGATACCAACTTTTACAACAAATAGTTCAACACTACTGGCAGCGATGGCATAAGGAATACTTGCCTCAACTACAAAACCGATTGAAATGGAAAAAATATGGCACGACACTCATTAACCCAGGAATGATGGTACTAATCAGAGATGACAATATACCTCCAATGCAATGGCCCCTATTTTGCATTACTAAGGTACACCCTGGTAAGGATGGAGTCATTCGAGTAGTAACATTGCGAGTCTCCCGAGGAACTATAACTCGACCTGTATCTGGTATATGCATCCTGCCTATTGAAGCCGACAACACAGAGACGTAGATATCAACCTAAATAAAATTTCAAGATTTTAATGTATATTCAATCATTAATGAATAATTAATTTATGTTATTTAAGTACATTGAAAGATTCCTTTCAAGGCGGGCAGAAATGTTAGAGCATAATCCAAAACTTGAAACACTTGCCACGCTCACATCGTCGCGGTCGTATGTCAGAACTAGTTTGCTCGTGGTTAAAGCAACATCTCCGCACTTTCGAGACCTGTATTTTGAAGTTTGAATTATTTTAATAAATTAAAGAATAGAACATAACACGGAATCAATTATTTCCATATAAAAGATTCAACATTTGGTTCTTCGAGCCGGATCTTTGGAACAGTGATACTGAAGAGTGTAGTGAAAGGTTAAGTGCGGAGACTGTTAGCTTCGGACATAAACGGACATAAAACCTCGTGTATTGGTATTGTAAAAAACAAATGAAACTGCATTGGACTTAATACAAATTACATTTTGTGGATACGGCCCGGACTCTATCTTAATTGGGCTGTGTATAAATTTTTTGGACTTTGCACGTGTGTTTTAAACTTTATACTTTGGACCCTGAAATTTGGACTTTGGAGCATTCAAACCGGTATTCTGGATCAATTGAACAGCAGTTTATCACGGCGGGCAGCATTCAAACCGGTATTCTGGATCAACAGCAGTTTATCACGGCGGGCAGCATTCATATTGGTTTGGTGAGTCTCTAACAAATTCCTATCCTGTCAAATAGATCACACCTATACGTTTCACCTGTACCAATATTTAAGAATGATGGATAACTTAATAAGGAAGCGCGCCGTGCTGAAGAGTAAACTCACACGGTTCAAAAATTCAGTTGATAATGATGATGTAGACGTATCCGTTAGAGTGATTTGTTTGGAGAAAAACCTGATGTTATTGGAACAGTTTGACGAAATACAATGTGAAATCGAAATGCTGTGCGATACCGTTGAGGATTCCGAAGAACAATCGCATGAAAGTGAATCGTTCGCAAACGAATTTTATACGATTGTAGCCAGAGCACGCGCTAAAATTGAGCAGTCTGGTAGATCGTCAGATCAAAAGACAATTGAGAACAATGTTAGGCAGCTCGCGGGCAACGAAAATAGTGTACATTTAGATGGTATGCTACTCCCGAAAATACAAATACCAAAATTCGATGGCGATTATAGTAAATGGGTTAAATTTCGCGATACTTTCAGTGCCCTGGTAGATGAAAATCAGAAATTATCAAATATCCAAAAATTCACATATTTAGACGATGCTTTGATCGGTAAAGCAGCCAACACGATTGCGTCACTAGGTGTATCGGATGAGAATTACAACACCGCGTAGTCGAAGGTTAAAGACCGATATGAGGATAGTAACGAACTTCGTTACCATCATGTTAACGGCCTTTTTGAGGCTAAAACAATGTCACGCAACTCGCAGGATGAATTACGAACGTTAATCGATACATTTGATAATCATTTATCGGCTCTCAAATCGTTAAAGGAACCGACGGATAGCTGGAATACTATTATGGTATACCTATTAACGACAAAACTGAATACCGCTGTTAAAAATGAATGGGAAAGGGCTCTTGCGTCGAAATCAGGACAAACAACCTTGAAAGAAATGATCGCGTTTCTTGAACGTCATTGCAAGATATTAAGTAAATTAAATCAGACTCCTCATGATAATAAAGAAAGGTTTCACAATAAATTCAATAATAATAAATCATCGAATAATAATTCGTATAAGGTAACTCATAATGGTTGCGCATTATGCAAAGGAACACATGCACTGTATGCATGTGAAGAATTCAGGAAACTTTCACCGCAAGAGCGTGTCAGTAAAGTTCATGATCTCCGCGTATGTTTCAACTGCTTATCCGATGGACATTTAAACAAAAATTGCACTTCAGGACCTTGTAAAAAATGCGGTCGCAGACATAATTCACTATTGCACATAAATCAATCCATAAATTCATCCCAGCTACCTACACAGGTAAATCAACCTAGGGTTGTACAAGCAACAAACGACGCAAAGGAAGTTCCGGCCGAAATAAAGACTTACAGTATACGTGCAAATACTCAAACAGCAGAATATGTGTTACTAGGAACGGTTATTATTTACGTTTTCGATCGAAATGGCATATCCCACGAATGTCGCGCTTTGTTGGATTCATGTTCACAGCCCCATTTAATGACTATCTCTTTATGCGAACATTTAGGACTACGACAGATGAAGGCGGTTAATGCAGTAACAGGGATCGAACACGGAAATCAGCAAGTCATATGTAAAACTACTGTAAAACTAAAATCGCGAATGACGGAATATACTTAAGTAATTAGTTGCCTTGTCGTCAATGAAATCGATAATGAATTACCCTCATCGTGCGTCCGAACCGCTGCAATAAAATCCCGACCGGTATTCAACTATCAGATCCACAATTCGATGTACCGCGTCGGGTGGACATGATAATCGGCGCAGGCTTATTCTACGAACTATTATGCGTCGGTCAAATAAAGCTCAAGGAAGGTCAACCTGTATTCCAAAAGACTGTATTCGGATGGATGGCTGCTGGCAAGATGATGATTCCATTTTTACCGACTCAGGATAGACCCAATCGCTTAAAATGTAATTTGATTCGTAACACTGAATTACATACTCAACTTGAACGTTTTTGGAAAATTGAAAACGGCTTTACGGATTCTCGAGAACATTGCTCAAATTTGGACCCTGCTGAAATATATTTTCGTGAGACTACCGAACGCGATAGTACTGGTCGTTTTATCGTAAGCATACCGTTCAAATCAGACGATATTGGCAGCCTAGGTAGTTCAAAACAAATGGCTCATGAGCGACTTCTTTCCATGGAGAAAAAAATTGGCAAAAAATGTAGATTTAGAAAAACAATATACGGATTTTATGACAGATTACGAGAATCAAGGGCATATGCGCGAATTAACATTACCCGAAGTCGATGATTCTGACCACCATTTCTATTTGCCACACCATGCCGTATTTAAGGAAGAAAGTACTACTACTAAATTACGCGTCGTATTTGATGGTTCCGCAAAAACATCAAGCGGAATGTCACTGAATGATATACAATACATTGGGTACCCCGTACAGGACGATCTTTTCTCTATAATATTGAGATTTCTACATCACAATGTGATTATTTCGGGTGACGTAGCTAAAATGTATCGACAAATCTTAGTTAAATCCGAGGATAGACGAATGCAACGTATTCTATGGCGATATGATCGATCGCAGCCTGTGAAGGTATATGAACTAAATACAGTAACGTACGGCACTGCATCAGCACCTTTTCTTGCTACTCGTTGTTTGCGTGAACTATCGGATATTGCTAAAACGGACTTTCCAGCCGCGAGTAATGCGATTTTACGAGACTTTTACGTGGACGACCTGCTGACAGGTACTGATACAATTGACGCGGCGGTGAAATTAAAGGATGAAATATCAAATATTCAGTCAGCCGCGGGTCTTGTATTACGCAAGTGGGCGTCAAATAAAGAGCAAGTTTTGAATCATACGGACGGTGAGAAAATTGACAAAATCGCGCTTCATGGAGACAAAGACCCTAAGACATTAGGTATCATATGGGATCCGTCGGGTGATACAATCAAATATAACGTTAATCTAATTGAATCTTGCAAGGTATCCAAACGCATTGTATTATCAACCATAGCACAAATTTACGACCCGCTTGGTCTTGTTGGTCCTGCCATTATACCTGCAAAGCTCATCATGCAAAAACTCTGGAGTTTAGATCTTGATTGGGATGAGTCTTTGCCATTATACTTGCATACTTCGTGGACTAATATTTACAATGAAATACAAGGTATTAAAAATTTCGTAATTGACCGACAAGTGACCTCACCTATGAAGACCAAGAAACTCGAATACCATGGATTTTTTGATGCGTCGGAAAGGGAATACGGTGCGTGCATCTATGTAACATCAGTAAATGCTCATGGACTACGTACTTCTCGTTTATTATGTGCTAAATCGCGAGTGGCACCCCTGAAGGTATTATCGATTCCGAGACTCGAATTATTAGGTGCCTTACTTCTTGCCCAGCTCTCGCATAAAATATCAACGGCATGTAATATACGACGCGAAGAGTGGTATTTCTGGACAGACTCTATGGTAGCACTATCATGGATCAAGGCACCGCCTATTCGCTGGAAAACGTTCGTCGCGAATAGAACTGCAGAGATTCAACATCTTACAAATAATAATTGGAATCATATCGCAACAGATCAGAATCCAGCTGATCTCATATCGCGAGGTACTACTGCGATTAACCTCCGAAGTTGCTCTCTGTGGTGGCACGGACCTACGTGGTTATTGAAATCGAAAGAGAATTGGCCTCTGACCAATGAATCAAGTATTATTACTGCACCCGAAGAGCGCGGGCGTAGCTTCCTTACTAAGCAAATTGAATCAGAAAGGAAAGGCATCAATGAAATCGACAATACAAGAAATGATTTTGCGCACTCATTATTTTCGCGTTTTTCATCCTTTACACGATTAGTTCGTTCAATGGCACATGTTTTTAGATTTATTACTAAAATTCGATCTCGAGCTGAAAGTGGCAAAGGAAAAGGGAGATATGAACCATTAACCACTACCGAGTTACAGTCTACAACCAATCAATTATTTAAGATCGCGCAATCAGAGACTTTTGAAAAGGAGTTAAAACTTTTATCAGCGAGTAAGGAATTATGTAACGATAGTGTCTTGAACCAATTACACGCCTTTCTTCATAAGTCCGGATTAATCAGAGTAGGCGGTAGATTGCAAAATGCGGCAATACCGTACGATCAAAAACACCCAATTGTTCTTGCAGCGAACCATCCATTAACACACTTGTTAATTAAATATGAACATTTACGTTTAATGCATGCCGGGTGCCAATCAGTTCTCGCATCATTGCGAGAGCGGATTTGGTTGATAAAGGGTAAATCCACCGTGCGAAAAATTTTGCGACAATGCGTAACGTGTTTTAAAGTTCAACCGAGTCAGTCTGCATACATTATGGGTAATTTACCGTTAGAACGAGTATCTCAAACGAGAACTTTCCATAACGTCGGTGTAGATTATGCAGGTCCATTTTTCATAAAGGAACATAGCCGTGCATGTACATCAATCAAGGCTTATTTGTGTTTATTCGTGTGCATGTCAACAAAGGCAGTGCATCTTGAACTGGCCGTAGATTTAACAACCGAAGCGTTCATGAACTGCTTTATTTCTCGTAGAGGTCTTTGCGGAAATATATTTTCAGATAATGGTAAAAATTTTGTTGGATCGAATAATGAGTTGAAAGAACTAAGAGGTTTACTTGATGACGATGGTTTTAAGAACGAGATTGTTGGATTTTGCGCATCAATGAATATTAAGTGGCATTTTATTCCACCTCATGGACCACACTGGGGAGGTCTCTGGGAATCAGCGGTAAAATCAAGTAAATACAATTTGAAACGGGTTATCGGACAAACTCGACTAACTTTCGAAGAGTTTTATATAATATTGGTACAAATAGAAGCGTGTATGAACTCCCGTCCCCTAACTCCTTTATCAAGCGATCCAAATGACCTTTGTTCCCTCACTCCTGCCCACTTCCTAGTTGGAGGCTCTCTTAAAACATTTCCACAGCATGACATACGAGAGATAAACATCAATCGTCTATCAAGATACCAACTTTTACAACAAATAGTTCAACACTACTGGCAGCGATAGCATAAGGAATACTTGCCTCAACTACAAAACCGATTGAAATGGAAAAAATATGGCACGACACTCATTAACCCAGGAATGATGGTACTAATCAGAGATGACAATATACCTCCAATGCAATGGCCCCTAGGTCGCATTACTAAGGTACACCCTGGTAAGGATGGAGTCATTCGAGTAGTAACATTGCGAGTCTCCCGAGGAACTATAACTCGACCTGTATCTGGTATATGCATCCTGCCTATTGAAGCCGACAACACAGAGACGGAGATATCAACCTAAATAAAATTTCAAGATTTTAATGTATATTCAATCATTAATGAATAATTAATTTATGTTATTTAAGTACATTGAAAGATTCCTTTCAAGGCGGGCAGAAATGTTAGAGCATAATCCAAAACTTGAAACACTTGCCACGCTCACATCGTCGCGGTCGTAGGTCAGAACTAGTTTGCTCGTGGTTAAAGCAACATCTCCGCACTTTCGAGACCTGTATTTTGAAGTTTGAATTATTTTAATAAATTAAAGAATAGAACATAACACGGAATCAATTATTTCCATATAAAAGATTCAACAACCATATATACTACATTTTATCAGAAGTGGGATCGGCCGTGGCCTAGTGAATCATGTACGAACATTTAACGAAAAACGAGCTTCAAGCATTGTTACGTGAACGTGCGCTGCCGATTGGGGGGAACAAGGCCGAGCTGATTCAACGTCTTACGAATCAACCGATTGCCGCTAGCACGCCACAGTCACGATCAATGCCGAACGTCGAGAACGTCTCATCCGATGCCGGTGCTAATGACAGTCAGCTAGAGGCAACGATAGTCAGGAACGAAGAACGAGCAGCCGATGAAGAAATAGTGCAACAGCGCATACCAGGTAACTTAGCAGACATGTTACGACGTGAACGTGAGTTACTCGAACGCGAGCGTACATTGCTTGAACGAGAACGTGGACTCTCGCAACTAAGTGAGCGACAAGGAAGGATAGCATTTTCGGTACGTGATATAGCTGAAATGTTTCCAGATTATGATCCGTTGTGTACACAGTAGTCCGCAGAGCAGTTCATACAGCGTGTAAAAGACTTACAAAGTGTATATGACTGGGAAGATCGGCTAGCGCTTTTTGCGGCGCAAACGAAATTAAAAGGTTATGCTCGGACGTGGAATAACGGGCAACCGTGTGTATTTAGACATTTTGATGATTTCGGATCAGAACTGATACGGTCTTTTCCAACAAAAATAGATGAAGCAGACATTCATGTTCAGTTGATCGAAACAGTGCGCAGTAAGAACGAATATTTAGATGAATATTTTTACAAAATGTCTGCTCTTGGACGGCGTGGCAATGTTTCGGAACGATCAATAATCAAGTACATTCGTCGTGGGTTGAGTCATCCGCCGCTGCAAAATGCCATTGCTGGCGTCGAGTTTGATACTTTACACGAATTGCATGCGGCTATGATTAGGTACAGCGACAACAGCGTTATTTCATCACCAAGATTGGCGATTTCACAAGCAGTTGGTGCGACGAGAGTTGACGAAGCGATTCGAAGCCGAAGAGATGTGTAATAAAACTTTGTTCCCCCGCTGGCGCATTGAATGGTCAGCGCCTTGCGATATGTAGTCCTTACATATCGTCCTTCCATTTGATTGTCTGGATCGGTACTCCGCAAGGGAGATACTAGTTTTGGGGCTATGTAAGAAACAGGGATCCTAAAGGTATACAGATGAGTAGATAAAGAGGGAGAAGACCTTACCGGCAAATCATTGCTGTTGCCACAAATTTGGCGCAGGATCCAAGACCCAAGCGTCCGATATTTCTAAGCCACGTCACGGCTTGCAAGTCTACGTCTTGCCAAATTACGGCAAGCAGGACTGCAGGAGTTGATAGTTGCCAAGTCACGGTAGTACAAATCAAAATCCTGTTTTCGATTTGAGTCCATCAGAAGAAGACTGATCTCGTTCTTTAATTCAACATTTTTTAAATACTATTTTTCATGTACAACTTACAACTAATTATATAATCCCTACTCTAAAAATCGTATTTACAAAATTAAATCTTATATTCCTAATACGTGACCAATACTCAAAATAAGTAATAAACTCTAATACTTTATTGACCTAATTTATTACTTCATAAACAGAACTAGCGTCCAATACTCATAATTTTGTCTACGCGCATAAATTATGAGAAGCACTTGACTATTGCAGCACATCCATGTACATGTAAGATGCTTATCATCTTATTAGTTTTGTCGCCGGCCAGATAATTAATGTGCATCGGCTGCCATATGGGCTACGTGACTTTTCACGGATCACTTGTGTGGTAATTTATGTGTGCTATTCTATGTGGGTTCACTACACCCTTAACCTTTTGAGTTGAGAGTTTGGATCCAAATTCGAAACTAAGAAAAAATTTTTTTTTTGATTGGTCAGGTGTTAGGATTGGAGTTTTACATTTTGCATGTTAATTTGCATTTTTTTTCTATACGTAATATTTTTTTTTTGTATTCTTACATTTGATATTTATCCTTTTGAAAAATCTTAAGTCTATTATTATGTATCCAATTTGTTTTATTGTCTATGTCTAGTAATGAATTTACTTTGTTTTTTTCTATTACTCTAAATGGACCTTTATACGGTTTTTCATGTTTTCGCTTATTCTCTACTTTTATTAACACAAGATCATCTATTTCAATATTTAGCGGATTTGAATAAAGTATTTTATTGGTTCTTGCAATTTTAGTTTTTTCGATTAAGTCTTTTGCTTTTGTTAGAGACATCTTTAATCTAGGTTTCAGTTCCTTTTTAAAGTCATCAAGATTGTATATTTTATCTGAATCTTTTAAAATGTCGTAAGGTAGGTACGAGAGTTTGCCAAAAACTAGTTCATAGGGTGTGTAATTTGTATCAATGTGTGGGGTTGTATTATAAGAGAATGTATAAAAAGGTATCCATTCATCCCAATTGTTGTTATCAACGAAAGATAGCAAATATTCGTTAAGGACTCGATGGTTCCTTTCTACTACACCTAACGTCTCATGATGGTAAGGGGTTGAGAATATTTGTTTAATCTGAAGTAACTCGCATATTTCCTTCATTAGGCTATTGGTAAATTCAGTCCCTAAATCTGTTTTTAAAACTTTAAAATTACCGTATAATAATATGAATTTATTTACTAAAGCTTTTGCCACTGTTGTAGCATCCTTACTCTTTATGGGTATAGCAGTTATGTATTTCGTTAATTCGCACTGAATAGTGAGAATGTATCTATAGTTTTTTGGAATTCTTAACGGGCCAACAATGTCTGCGCTTACTATTTCAAAGCTTGTAGACGGTGTATTAGTTTTCATCATTTTTTCTCTGGTGTGCTTAGTGATCTTATTCAACTTGCACTTTTCGCATTGATTTATGTGCTTTTTGACCATTTTCTTCATATTCTTCCTACAATATCTTTGTTTTATTTTCAGTAATGTCTTGCGTACTCCTGTTTGTCCTCCATGTGGCGAATTGTGGTATTCATTAATTAGTTCTTGTTGTTTTTCGGCGTCCCGAATTCTTATGGGCGGTTTATATATCAGTATTTTCAGTCTGTATTTCTCTTCACGTTGCAACGTATTAAATATATTCTTGAACTCATTCTTTGGTACGTACCTAAATATATCATCATTAGGAGAAAGTGCTAGTGCATTAATGCTATTGTTCCGTGAATAAATTAGCAATTTCTTCATGACAGAAACTAATTTCGTGTACGAATTGTCATTGCAATTATCGCGAACTTTCAGTCTATCGTTGGCGGAAACGGGTTTCCCGTCATCTTTATCGCTGTAGCGCACTATTATAAAATCTTTCTCTTTAAATATTTCATTATTATTTCCTTTGCTGTTGAAAATATTATCTTTCTTATTCCCTTTGTAATTTCTGGAAATATAATTTTTGTTTTCGCTGAAAATATTATTTTTGTTTTCTTTCTTTTCGCTGCGTGGCATATTAAATTTCAATTTCATAGCCCCATTTATATCAGACAATGAAGTGCAATCAAACGCATGGAGGTGATCAATCTCTTCGTTCTGGTTGTCACTTTTATTGTTGATTTCTATATTATTATTTTCGCCTTGTAACTTTTTTGTCTTGCTCCTTGTTATTGCTAGCAATTTTTTGCTGATGTTCTCATCGTTCGTTGGAGGTATCATGGATTTTAACATACTCGAATCAAGTTGTATTCTTGACAGTGCATCTGCATTTGTGTTTATATTGCCCTTTTTAACTTCCCAGTATATGGGAAGTTCTTGTAATCGCCTCGAAAATCGAAATTGAAATTTTCAACATTTCTTTACGTTTTGAGGTCTATAGAGTATATATAAAGTGTTTTTAGAAAGGGAGATGTATGTGTGTGTGTGTGTACGTACGTACGTACGTACGTACGTACGTACGTACGTTCGTGGACACTTTTTTCTACGAGCATAACTCACGTAAACAAAGTCGTATCGACTTCGTTAAGGTGACAATCGAAGCGTCTTTGCAATTTAAAGAGCTTATTAGTTTTTGGGATACTTCGGTTGGGGGGGTTTGCTGTTTTGACTCTTTGAAGGTCATTTCTGTCATGCGTTATATCTCGCCAACCAAACGTACGATTTGCATCGTAGAGGTGTCAATCGACGCGTATCAACATTTGTGTGAATCTATAAAATTTTTAAAAAAATCTTTGTAGCCGTTTTTTAATTTAAGAAAAAAAAGTGCAAAAAATTAGGGTTTTTTTCATAAACAATAAATTTTTAACCTGATTTGCGTGAATAAGTAGACAATGTTTATAAAATTTATATACTCCAAACAATGTTTGTAAAAGCAACATCAAAACATTTTGTCATGATTACGTAAAAAATTCAATTAAAAATAAAAAAACTATTAAAAGTCATCATGATTTTCAAGGTCATTTTTATCATTCTCTATATCTCACGAACCAGATATAATATTTGCATCATTAAGGTGTCAGTTGACGTGTATTAATATCTTTGTGAAGTTTATACATTATAAAAACTCGTTTCAGCTTTTTTTTAATTTAATAGAAGAAAATGCAAAAAATTATAGTTTTTTTCATAAAAAATATTTTTTAACCTGATTTGCACAGCACAGTAATAAATGTTTATAAAATGTATACATTCTTATCAGGTTTTGAAGAGAAACCGGCAAAATTTTCTTCCTTGATTATAAGAATAAATAAATGAAAAATAAAAAATCATTCAAAGTTACCATTTAAAGAGGGTTCATACGAATGCTTTCACTTTATTTTTTTTATTCTAAAAAATTGTTGTAAATTCAATCAAAGTTTTAAAATATTTGCATAATTTGAGCAGATTTTACATAGTTTTTATAGTCTTTTATTTAAAAAAAAATGCTTAAATTATTAAAACCAACAAAAATTTTCAAGACCAAAAAGGCCCCCACCGATTGATCCGCGTGAATATTCAATCTGTCCTCATCGACCAAAAACCTTACGTAATCAATGGACCCTCCCGTAGACGATATGATTCTTATTAACTCATTCCTGTTACTGCTATGAATACCTCTCATTGTTGTAATGTTGTTGATGTTTATGTAGATATTACTGGGAAGTTGACCGTGTGGACCTCAAGGGTCGCACCTCGCGGCTTGTTGTATATTATTTCGAAATCGTAATCTGATAGATCTAGCCGTATTCTTGTTAGTTTTGAAAATGGATTTTTGTGCGTAAACAGGGATACTAAAGGTCTGTGGTCAGATACGACTATAAACTTGCGTCCATACAAATATGGTCTGAAAAAGTTTATGCCCCAATGTATCGCTAACAGTTCCTTTTCTATGATCGGTTTGTTTAATTCGTGCTTATTCAAAGATTTGCTCGCGTACGAGATTGGTAAATCTGAACCAATTTCTCCTTGAGATAGAATAGCACCTAGTGCGAAATTTGACGCGTCCGTAGTAAGTATGAATGGTTTTTCGAAATCAGGGTATTGAAGTATTGCAGGTGAAATCAGTTTGCGTTTTAAAATTTCGTAAGCTGTTTGCTGCTCTTTTTCCCAAACAAACGGTGCTTTTTTCTTTAAGAGTGAATTCAAACTCTTGGCCGTTTCTGCAAAGTTTGGTATAAAACGACGGTAGTAGTTGCAGAAAGCTACGAATCTTCGCACTTCATCCGCGGTCTTTGGGATGGGATAATTTTTGATTACTTCATGTTTTGCAGGGTCTGTTCTTATGCCATCTGCTGTAATAAGGTGTCCTAAATACACCACTTCTGATTTTAAAAACTTGCATTTGTTTGCATTTAATTTCAAGTTGTACTTACGAAGTCTCTGTAAAACTTTTCTCAAGTTGTCGTTATGATGTTTTACGCTGCATCCGAAAACCATGATGTCGTCCACATATAGAAATGCTGAGTCGCTTAGACCCGTTAGAGCAATAGTGAGCATCCTTTGAAAACTATTCGATGATATTTTCAATCCGAAAGGTAATCTTTTGAATTGGTAATGTCCATCGTTGGTGGAAAAGGCGGTTAACGGTCTTGATTCCTTTTCCAGCTCGATCTGATGAAATGAACTGGTCATATCCAAGGTTGAGAAATATTTTGCCCTGCCTAGTTTGTCCAGGACATCTTCCAACCTTGTCAATGGGAATTTGTCGTTCACTAGTTTGTCATTCAGTTTCCTGAAGTCTACAACTAATCTCCACTTTTTCTCATCGTTAGAGCTTTTCTTGGGTACAACTAACAATGGTGAGTTGTACGGGCTTGTTGATTGTTCGATGATGTCGTTATCTTTCATCTCACGTACTTGTTTTTGGATTTCTTCATTCTGTGTCTGTGGTAGTCTATAATTTTTTATGTAGACTGGGTTTTCATCGCATGTGTTTAGTTTTTGTCTGTAGAAATTATTTTGTGTGAGGTATTCACCTTCAAGGTGGAATACGTCTTGGTATTCTGTAATAATTTCCAGTAAGCTCTTGTTAGCTTGTTCATCGAGACTTTTGGTGTTGATAATGTTTTTCAGTTCGTTCAATCGTTTCCTGTCAAATTTCTGCACTGTTTTTAATATTTCGTAATTCCTCAGCGGTTCTACCTCTGTTTGAAAGTCTTTTAGAGTTATGTAATGTTCGTTGGTATTAAGTATTTTCGCATGACATATACCTTTCGCTGGAATTATACAATTGCTTAAGAATATTCCTTTTTCAATCTCCTTGTTTAATATTATGCTGTCTTCTGATCTATCTACGTCTATTGGTAATATAACTTTTGTTCTTGCGGGAATTGTTATGCGTGCCATGTTCACTTTTCTAGTGTACATTAGTATTATTACATCTCTGTCATTAGTACTGAAGGATATGGTATACGTCTCGAAGTCTATTTTGCACATATATTTGATTAGCATATCTCGTCCTATGATGCCATCAATTTCGATAGGAAATTTATCATCTACCGCGTGAAATGTGTTGGATATTATAGTGTCTTCAATGTTAAAGTTTAACCTGATTGTTCCCAGTGACATTGTTGTTTCGTTTGTTATGCCCGTTAATTTGCATCTGTTGTGCGTTTGCAAATCATATTTTGCTAGATTATGTAACTTATATATGGAGATATCCGCTCCAGTGTCTATTAGAAGTTTAAGATATCTCTGCTCAGATTGACTGAAGATTTTCACATAATTTGTGCTTGTGCCTATACCCGTAATTCTATATATCTTATTATCTACCTTACAAGTGTTGTTTTCGGCTTTAGATACTTTGTTTCTTCCGGGAGGTTGTCTTATTCCTCTCGGGAATTTGTGACGTTTCCCTGGTTGTCTACTAATCGTATTCTTCTGGTATCGTTTCTTCCGGAGTTACTGTTATATCTGTTGTTGTTATTATAACCATTGTTGTTCCTATTTTTGTTGAAATTTCTGTTATTGTTTGGAAATCTATCATTGTATCGGTTGTTAGTTCTGAATGTATTATTGTTAAAATTGTTTCGCGATTGATTGCGATTTCCCCTATAGATATTTCTATTAAAATCATTTTGATTATTTTGTACTCTGTAGTCATTATTTCTACCTCTGTTAATGTACATTATGCCATTAGGTTGAGGTTCGTTATGCTCAATTTCAGTAGCTAACGTGATGGCTTCACTGAAAGTTTGCGGTCGTGCAGCGAATATAGTGTCCTTGATTTGATCGTTAAGACCAATTTTGAAGATTGTTAGTGCGTATGTATCGTTAATCGTTTGTATTGCCTTTTTAGCAACTTGGTTTACTTCCGCGCCAAGTGCGCTAATCTGTAGTTGGTTCAGGTCATTCACTAACGATAGGATCTTGTCTTTATATGCTATGACAGGCATGCGTTTTTGCGTGAAATTTGCCAGTTGGGTATGGATTTGCGGAATAGTTTTATTTATCTTGTATTTGAGACGTAGTTCTGTTTCTAAGTTATCGATGTTGACTATTGTCGAAACGTTTAGTGCCGTTCTAACGTTTGGACTAAGTTTTATATGGAGAACTAGATTTAGCAACTCTGTTTTTCCTTCTGGGTTAAGTTTCTTGTCCAAAAGTTTTATAATAGTTAAAAATGTCTCTAGCTCAGTGTGTTTTCCCTCAAAAGTCGGTATTATTTTAATCGCTGTTTCGATGTTTAAGTCAGCCATGTCTTTGTACGTTATACTTTCTTCAATCTTTACTAATATGTTCGCGGCGTTCAGGCGTTGTTTCAGGTTTGTAATTAGGTTATCACAAACTGAAGAAAAAGTTGATTTTAGTTCTATCGCATCTCCTTCATTGATGCTATCAAATAATTTTGTTCCTTCTATTTCAGCGTTTATAGTGTACTCTAACTTTTCTTTTAATGTATTGACTGTGTAGGTCTTTGATTTTTTCAAATTTGATAATGTATTCTGAAGTTCAAATAAAATTTCCTTCAATCGCGTTGTCGACATTTGTTAGAAGTATGTTATTGAGTCCCAAAACAATATTCCTATCCACTACTTTCTAGTGCGCATTTTCTGCTAATTGAAAATTTTTGATGAAATTGATTGTTTGACTATATTCTAAAATTATATTTGTTTGTGTTGAACAATTATTACTCATTATAGTTACTTTTTTACAATTCTCATTTTTTCAAATTTCTTAATTCTTTAGTATAAGTTTTCCGCTGTTCTCCCGCTGCTATGTGGACTAATCTGTGTAGGATGGCCTTGTCTCTCCTTTCCTTGTATTTTCTTCCGCCTCGTTGTCGCCTCTTGATCTTTGTTATTTGCGGATTTTCGTTTCTCTTCTTCCTGAATTCCTGAATGTTTCTTGGTTGTGGTCCCGGTAATCTCGTCGCTGCGTATGCTGGGTCCTCAGGGTTCTTGATGATTACGTATGGTTGCACTATTTCTTCTATGTGTCGCTCGGCGTTGATTAAGCATCGCTTAAAGGCTTTATTGAACTCCTCATCGTTTGAAATGTCATCGTGAAGTTCGCCCTCCTCGAAGTCATCGGGTTGTTGTTTTGCTAATTTGTCGGTCGTAGGTTTGTAGTTTGCAGGATCGCCATGTAATAAAACTTTGTTCACCCGCTGGCGCATTGAATGGTCAGCGCCTTGCGATATGTAGTCCTTACATATCGTCCTTCCATTTGATTGTCTGGATCGGTACTCCACAAGGGAGATACTAGTTTTGGGGCTTTGTAAGAAACAGGGATACTAAAGGTATACGGATGAGTAGATAAAGAGGGAGAAGACCTTACCGGCAAATCATTGCTGTTGCCACAAATTTGGCGCAGGATCCAAGACCCAAGCGTCCGATATTTCTAAGCCACGTCACGGCTTGCAAGTCTACGTCTTGCCAAATTACGGCAAGCAGGACTGCAGGAGTTGATAGTTGCCAAGTCACGGTAGTACAAATCAAAATCCTGTTTTCGATTTGAGTCGATCAGAAGAAGACTGATCTGGTCCTTTAATTCAACATTTCTTAAATACTATTTTTCATGTACAACTTACAACTAATTATATAATCCCTACTCTAAAAATCGTATTTACAAAATTAAATCTTATATTCCTAATACGTGACCAATACTCAAAATAAGTAATAAACTCTAATACTTTATTGACCTAATTTATTACTTCATAAACAGAACTAGAGTCCAATACTCATAATTTTGTCTACGCGCATAAATTATGAGAAGCACTTGACTATTGCAGCACATCCATGTACATGTAAGATGCTTATCATCTTATTAGTTTTGTCGCCGGCCAGATAATTAATGTGCATCGGCTGCCATATGGGCTACGTGACTTTTCACGGATCACTTGTGTGGTAATTTATGTGTGCTACTCTATGTGGGTTCACTACAGATGTGTCAATTGCTGCCACTACTAATCACATGAATTCTGCGAATCGTGGACCTGTTTGCTTTAACTGCAATGAAAGGGGGCACATTTCCAGTAATTGCAGCAAACCGCAAAAAAAGGCTTGATGTGATCTTTGTGGTAAATCAGGGCACATAAGCGATAAGTGTTCGAGAAAAGACGTCAACAATGTAAACCAAGAGTTTTGTAAGGATAATGTTTTATCATCATGTTGTTTAACGTTCGGTAATGGAGAAACTATTAGTACCAAAGCAATGGTTGACACTGGTTGTCCTATAAGTATTATTAAGGTATCCGACGTTTGTGGCGCTTTCAAATTTAATTGTGACACAGACAGATACAAAGGTATTAATGGTTCACCCCTTACGATAATAGGAAATGTTGAATGTAATATCCAAATTAACAATCGTTACGCAAAACTATTGCTACATATCATGCCTGATGAAACTATGGGCTCCGCACTCATTCTAGGTAGAGATTTTCTTCGGAACTCTGAAATGCGTGTACGTGTAGGTAAAAACGGCCAAATTGAGTTAGAGTCACCCAATACTGATTGGAATGGTATCTTAAACATCGATTTCGACGAGAGTGAATGTGGAAATCAATTTCCTTTAAACGATTCTAATCATCAGTCCTTTATTAACGATCCTGTTGTTTATTCCAATTTTCTTTCTATATATGAAGAATTTCAAAATACACCTAAGCCCGACGCACCGAAGATCGAATGCAGTATGAGCATCGAATTGGCCAAACAAGAACCATTTGAACATTCATTACGGTCGTTTGCACATACGGAAAAATTGCAAATCAATGAAACCATTCACGATTTGATGAAAAGGGGAATAATTAGGGAAAGCAATTCACCGTATGCAAGTCGCATAGTCCTCGTAAGAAAAAAAGATGGCCGTTTACGGATGTGCATAGAATATCGTGATTTAAACAAGCACACCATTCGGGATTGTTTTCCAATGCCACAAATAGAAGAACTTTTAGATCGTCTTCCAAAAAACAAGTTTTTAGTATAATTGATCTGCGCGATGGATTTTATCATGTCAATCTTGATGAAGCATCACGGAACTATACTGCATTTATTTCACCTTCAGGACAGTATGAGTACACGAAGCTACCTTTTGGTCTTAAGAATGGTCCGGCAATATTTTCGCGGTTTGAACAAAAAGTATTTAAGGAGTTTATAGATGAAGGGTCGCTTACCGGTTATATAGACGATATATTATGCGCAACTAATAACGTGGAAGAACATTTAGAGCTTTTGAAGCGAGTATTTCAATTGCTAAGCGAAAATCTACTTGAGATGAATATTTCGAAATGTAAATTTCTGCAAAAAGATATTGCATATTTGGGCTACGAAATTGGTGCTCATGGAATCAAACCCAAAAAAGAGCATGTTAATGCCATATCTGCATTTCCGATTCCGCGAAATGTCCATGAATTACAACGATTCTTAGGGTTGTGTGGCTATTTCCGGCGATTCATACCCAAGTTCAGTTTTATAGCAAAACCCTTAGATGATTTCAAACATACGAAAGAAAAATTCAATATGAATACTGAAGAACTATCCAGTTTCCAGAAGTTGAAGAAATTTTTATGTGAGCCACCTATTCTACAAATCTATAATCCAACCTATGAAACGGAAGTGCACTGCGACGCATCGCAACATGGATTTGGTGCTGCTTTACTCCAACGTAAACCAGAAACTAACGAAAAATTTCACCCAGTTATGTTCTATAGCTCACGAACTACGACGTTTGAACAAAAATATCACTCTTTCGAGCTGGAAAGCTTAGCAGTGGTTAACGCAATAAGAAGATTTCATCGTTACGTATACGGATTGAAATTTAAAGTAATGACTGATTGTAACTCGCTGGCACTAACAATGCAAAAGAAGGACATTAATGCAAGAATCTCCAAATGGGTTATGTGGTTGCAAAATTACGATTTTAGCATTGAACATCGGAAAGCTTAAAAAAGGCGTCACGTTGACGCTCTTAGTCGTATGTATGATTGTCAGGAGTGCTTGTTAAGAAATGATTGCCCTTTTACTAGAACGCTTATAGTGAAACAGAACGAAGATCCACGAGTACATGAAATTAAACGAAGTATTCCTAAAAATGGGAGTGGAGAATTCGAAATACACAACAACCTACTTACAAGCGATTTGGAAGAAACATATATTTTTACGTACCGGAAGGCATGGAGAAAGATATTTTGTACAAATATCATGATGAAATGGGACATCTTGGCATAAATAAAACATGCAGTGTAATTAAAGGTCTTATTTCATTCCGAATATGGTCAATAAAGTGCAGAGTCATATTAAAAATTGTTTGAAGTGTGTGGTTCATTCGCCTAGGTATGGAATCCAGGAAGGAATGTTGCAAAACATAGAAAAAGGTGATTTACCATTCAAGTCAATACACATCGATCACTTCGGTCCTTTGGAGGTTACAAAGCGCAGAAACAAATATGTTTTGTTAGTTATCGATGCACTTACCAAGTTCATAAAGCTGTTTCCGTGCAAAACTACCAACTCATGTGACGACATTTATCTAACTATTTCGGTTGGTATAACAGGCCACGACGTTTGATATCGGATAGAGGTGCGGCCTTCACTACCAAGAATTTTAAGCAACTAATGCGAGATTGCAATGTACAGCATATACTAAATGCTACCGCAACGCCACGAGCAAATGGTCAAGTGGAACGTTACAACCGCACTATGCGACCTATGCTGGCGAAGTAAACAAACGAACAGTTAGAATGGGATCAGCTACTAAAGAAATGCGAATTTGCTCTCAACAATACTGAAAACAGGTCTACGAAGCAATTACCCAGTGTTGCTTTGTTCGGAACACTTTAGCGAGGAGAAGATGTTGATGTACTTTCTGAACTGAGAGAAACGCTAAATTCACGAAGAATAAATTTAGAGGACATACGGAATCAAACCATAAAATCCATTAAATTGACATAGGCAAAATATGAAGAGCGATACAATGAACACCAAAAACCGGTACACCAATACAGAGAAGGTGACTTAGTGGCCTTACGACATCGCTCTACAGAGCCAGGTATCAATTATAAACTTCGTCCTAAATTTAGAGGTCCTTTCCTTTTGAACCGTATTCTTCCGAATGACAGGTATATAGTTACTGACCTAAATGAATGCCAGTATTCGCAAAAGCCGTTTACCGCAGTTGTTGAACCAAATCATTTGAAACCTTGGACCTGTGCGGGGACTCACAGTTTTCAGAATGGCCGAACTGTAGCATCTTAAAATAGTCAGTCTACATGCGTACGCTGACGGTACACGACGTGTTTTAAATTTGCTTGGGCTTTAACGCTGAATAAAACTATTGTTAGTGTAATTTTAAATGAAAGTAGTTTGTTACATAAATTGATTTTGAAATCACCTGTGAAAGCAGCTCATCCCGAATAGGGTTTTCATATCAAAGCCGAGGTACGGTCCCATCCAAATGGAATCGTTGCCCTTGAGCAGGTTCAGATTGCTAAAGAAATAGAGAAATTCATTAAAAGTTATAATGGACAATCTCCAGATAGAAAAACTTTGTCGTATTTAGAGGAAAAACTCGAAGTTTTCGATGTCCTCGGGAAAAAAATTGAAAAAAATGATGATCGTATTAGACGAAGGGCCAGCATACCATCGGACCACTCATATTTTGTCAAAGACTACTATAACAAAGTAAAAACATATAAAACAGAAATCAGCACCCTTATTGAACATGTGCGGAACATTTCATTTAACGATGGAAGCTCCACTCCCTCATTAGATCATGAAGAAAGGGACCATACTGAGTTAAAAGTAGATGTTAATCTACAGCGTCTACTGAGGCGACAAGGGGCAAATATTTTTACATTAAAGGTATTAATGAAGGGCGTTATAATCAATAATAATCAACCAGTTGAACATTTAATCATTAAAATACAAAACCTGTGTGAATATTATTGTGCTGAATTCCTCAAATTAACTTCGTAGCAACGTAGCGAAAAAGCAAGAGAATTGAACTTGTGCTTGAATTGATTACAAAAAGGGCATAATGGTAGCAAATGCGCGTCGGGGGGATGTCAGAAATGTAACAAAAAACACAATACGCTGCTACATAATCAAATGCCGACAATTGGTTTACCTTCTACGACTACAGTATCGGGTACTTATTTAGCCGCACAAACTAGGCATGTGTAGCTCATCGCGGATATGATTCAGTGATCCGAATCATCTTAGAGATCCAAATGATTCGAATCAGTGAAATCGGTTCGTTTGGATCAGTGGATCTTTCATATCTCATGGATCTTTCATATTTTATGGATCTTTCATATCTCATGGATCTTTCATATATCATGGATCTTTCATATATCATGGATCTTTCATATCTCATGACACAAACGCGATCATGTTCCATTCAGTAATCTCTCACAAGTTCCTCCCGTAAGAGAGGTAAAGGGAAATACACTTTCCACGCGAAGAGACGGTGCAGCTCGCATTTGGATGGGCATAACGATGAATGTGCACATGAGATGATATGTTTGTAAATAATTTGCAGGGCTGCCAGCAGTAGTTTACAAGTAGATGCATATATTAAGATGCAATTTAAAGTTTCCGTTGTAGTAATTTAAAATGTGAAATTATACAATATGATCGTAGTTGAAAGTACAGATTTTTGTCATTGTCAGGCAGTAAAGGCGCAATTGTGCTTTTATATATTTTGTGTGGAAATTATATATTAATATATTTTTCATATAAAAATGTAACTTTATTAAGGTTTTTTTCAGTAAAATATGGGCTTAAAGATTCGGAAAACTACGATCGTAAGTATTCCGAATGGAGTTTTATGAACTCAAAAATCAAGTAAACAACATCTACAGATTTACCTAATTGTATGGTAACTCTGTAGAGTGTACAGCGTACCATATCTTTTCTGACTCAGTGATCCAAATGATCTAGATGATCCAAATGATCTAGATGATGCAAATGATCTAGATGATCCAAATGATCCAAATGACACATATCACTGATCTGGATCTTTTTACTGAGCCAGATTCAAATGATCCATTCACATCAAAGATATGTTTTTGCCACCTCTAGCACAAACACACTTTAGGCAGAGTGGGTACGTGTTCTTGGGAACTGCGTTAGCAGAAATATTTAATATGGAAGGGAAGCCAATGAATGCCAGGGTGTTGTTAGATTCTGGATCTCAGCTCAATTTCATAAGTGAAAGACTAAGAAAAAAATGGGTTTCGTAAAAACAAATAAAGGTGTAACCATATCTGGTATCGGAAATGCGCTTGTCAAGGTCAACGATAGAATAAACATCAAAATCAAATCCATATGCGCTGACTGGTGCACATATTTAGAATTGTTTTCAATTAAGGAAATTGCCGGCAAGCTGTCACAGCGTTTCGTTGCCATTGATGATTGGCAGATTCCCAGCAATCTGCCATTAGCAGATCCAGAGTTCAACCAACCCCAAAAGATTGACATTCTTTTAGGGGCCGAGGTCTATGGTGAAATCATGAGGAACGGTCATATGAAGTCACAAGAACATTTACCGCTTCTACAAAATACCGCCTTGGGCTGGGTAGTCCTTGGCAAGGTGGCAATCAATGATTACAATGTTCCGTTCTGTGGCATTACAAACGTTTAGCTCGAGAATCAATTGCAAAGATTCTGGGAGCTAGAAGAATGTTGGAGCCAGCCGGTTTTGTCGGCAACAGACAAAACATGTGAAGAGTTCTTCAACTACAACATATCGCGACAACGGCCGTTTCACCGTAAACTTACCCATGCTGAGTAATCCTTTTCTCTAAGGAGAGTCAAAAAACTTAGCCTTCAGAAGACTGTTGTCCATTGAAAGACGATTATCGAAACAGCCGACGCTAAGATGTCACTACAATGAATTTTTGGATGAATACGTTAGACTAGGGCACATGGAAGAGATTACAGACTCTGAAGTCAAGGAGCCACATTATTTACTCCCACACCATTATGTTTTAAAACCCAGCAGTAGCAGCTCGAAATTGCGAGTGTTGTTCGATGCCTCAGCTAAAACATCAAATAATCTGTCACTGAATGACTTATTATTGAAAGGCCCAAAGATACAAGAAGATATCAGCAGGATTACTACTCAATTTCGTTTCAAGCGTTACGTGTTCACAGCAGACATTGTTAAAATGTATAGACAAATTATAGTTGCTGAAGAAGACAGAAACTTTCAATTAATAATGTGGCGGAAATCACCCTCAGAACAATTAAAATATTTTAAACTAACAACCGTAACATACGGAACTAAGTCAGTACCATATCTAGCCATAAAATGTCTACGACGCTTGGCAGAAGATGAAGGAGATCGATATCCATGTGGGGCAACAGCTATCAGTGACTTCTATGTTGATGACCTTTTGACTGGCAGCGACGATTTGAACGAAGCTTTGAAGATTCGAACCGAATTAGCAACAGTGCTGCCGTATGGTGGGTTCCAGCTCCGCAAGTGGTGTAGTAATCATCCTTAACTATTACAAATGCTTGATAACCAGGATCTCAAGATTGAGCTGAATTTCGCCTAACTAGAAGATGACATTGTAAGGACATTAGGATTGGTTTGGCACCCAGTTATTGATGCATTTGCAGTATTTACTGAGCTAAAGGACTACAAAACGATAACTAAACGTACTGTGCTAGCAGAAATATCTCAGATATGGATTGGGGCTTGTAAACCCAATAATTGTCACTGGTGAAATAATCATGCAGCAGCTGTGGAAATTGAAACTAAATTGGGATGAAGAAATTCCAGAAGAAATTCAGAATCTGTGGCAAGAATTTAAACATGAACTAGCCGTATTGAATGATGTGAAGATTCCAAGATACATGTTTAGCGACGAAGTGACAATCAGTGTACAAATTCATGCATTTGCTGATGCTAGCGAAAAGGCATACGGAACTGCTATTTACATTCACTCGAAGGATAAAAGAGGCCAAGTTACTGTACGTCTACTATGTGCAAAATCCAGAATAGCGCCTACAAAGCCCACCACAATTCCTCGACTTGAACTGTGTGCAGCAAAGCTAGCACAGTTAGTACGGCACGTAAAAGTCACGGTAGTGTTTCAATGCGAAGAAACTTTTTATTGGTCAGACTCATTAATAGTGATTAATTGGATCAGAGGTGATCCTTCTATACGAAAAACATTCGTCGCAAATCGTATCGCAGCAATCCAAGACATATCTGCAAAGAATTAATGGAGGTATGTAAACACCATCGACAATCCAGCCGACATTGTGTCACGGGGACTATTTCCTGAACAGCTTAACCAATCAAACATTTGGTTCAATGGCCCAGAGTTTTTGTACCTTACAAAAGGTAAATGGTCACAAGAACCAAATATCGACGTGCATGTAGAGGATGAAAACAAGTTGAATCAACTGGCATTTACAATTACAGCCAGCAGTAGTACACATCCTGTATACAACATTGATCATGACAATTCGTTTAGAAAGTTGATTCGCATCATGGCATACATTCAAAAGGCTTTTCGATGTTACAAAAATCTAAGGCTTCATAACTTCTTTACGGTATACGAATTACAAATTGCGTCGAAATACATATTCAAGGAGGTTCAACAAAGTTGCTTCCAAGATAAAATACGCTGTTTAATGGAAAACACTGACTGTTCGAAGACAAGTAAGCTCAAAACACTAGCTCCGTTTCTAGATTCTGATGGACTAATTCGAGTCGGTGGAAGGCTAGAAGCAGCACATATAACTTACGAAGCCAAACATCTCATCGTAGTCCCATCTGATCATTTCGTGACTAGATTACTCATGATACAATTACACCAAGATAACCTTCATGCAGGACCGCAAGCGCTACATGCTATAGCCAGACAGAAGTACTGGGTATTGCAAGGACGAAACATTGCAAGATCCGTCGTTGCAAATTGCGTCAGGTGTACCAAATTCCGACCAAGGCTGTGTAATCAACAAATGGGTAATTTGCCAGCCGACTGCGTCAGGTAAGTACGTTCATTTATTAATTGTGGCGTGGATTTTTGCGGACCAATTTATACTCATTTTAAGCTTCGTGGTGAAAGACCACAGAAGTCATATATAGCCGCATTCTGTTGTTTTTCGACAAAGGCCTTACATTTAAAAGTGGTATCCGATTAAACAACAGATGGTTTCTTGTTAGCGTTGAATTGCTTTGTAGCCAGGAGAGGAAAATGTGAGAACATTTACTGTGATAACGGACGAAATTTTGTTTGGTGACAATAACCAGCTACGTGAATTGCAGTCGGCATTCACAAGTCCAAAATCCGTGAAAGCAATCACTGATACGTGCCTAAATCAGAACATACAATTTCACTTCATACCTCGAAGATCACCACACTTCGGAGGGCTGTGGGAAGCAGCAGTAAAATACACAAAGAGTCTTCTTGTACCTACGATCAGATCTGCCTCGTTAACCTTTGAGGAGCTGGCAACTGTTACAGTTGAAGTGGAGGCAATTTTGAATTCAATACCACTAACGCCGTTATCACCTGACGCGAACGATTTAACCGCTCTTACACCTGCTTATTTTTTGATTCGGGAGCCTATGATCAATACCAAAGATCCGGTGAACAATCAGCTTAGACTGTCACTAGCCGCCAGGTGGCAGTTAACTAATCAGCTGAAAAATGAATTTTGGAACCGTTGGCATGTTGAATACCAAGGCTAATTGCAAAAAAGAGTCAAATGTACAAGCAAACAACCAAATCTTCAACCAGGTGCAATGGTTACGGTGAAAGACGACAGCATGCCACCATTTAAGTGGCAACTCGGTCGAGTATTGGAAACGGTTTCCGGTCTTGATAATTGTGTAAAAGTTGCCTTCGTTTAAACCGCTACAGGAGTTCAGTGCGCTACCATCCAGCAACTTGCACCATTACCTGTTGATGCTAACAAAGATAACAGCACAAAATCACATGAAGATCACAGATTTAACTGAACAACCTACCTAAAGCCGTAAAAGAAAACGTTCACCCGGAAAACTTTCTTCGTTAACTACTTGTCTCCTCACTTTGCTAGTGCTTCCGTGGGACACTCTAGCAGCAGTAGTAGACAAGTCACCAATCGAAGTTCGAACGATTGAAGCAAAGACAGGAGTTTACTTAGAGCACATTTGGACTGCTCGCTTGTCACCAAGTTCTTGAAAGCTTATAGTGTTTTATGAGCTTAAGGGTTACCACGAAGCATTTGCAACACTACAAACAGGTTTAAAGCAGTTAGAGTCGCTAAATAGCAGACGAAATAAACCCACCTAACACAAAGCCATCCCTCAACACTAGCGTCACTAATTCGAGCATTTAAAAGGAAATAATTTTCTTGTGGAGAATTCATCAACGATTCGACAAAAAGATCTCCGTTTAACATTGTGGGATCAGTAGGTTACAAATTATTTGGGATCTTAGACAACGTTTACGCTTCCATGAGTAATATATTCGAAGAAATCAAAGGCAATGAATATCATTTGGGCGAATAGGTCAAAACGCATACATCAATCCTTGACACTACATTAAATCTTATTTCAAAAACAGAGGACAAAAGAGTAAATCAAACTTTGGAAATAAAAAATGCACTTGAAGTCGCATACGAACACATCCACGAATTCAATGCGGACGTAAAACAGCAAATGACTTTAGAAGCGTTCAAAACCTTGTCAATTCTTGTCACATCGTTGATTGCTGCATGTCAATCTATACAAAAAACACTTCTCGATGTAATCACTGATGCACACAAAGCTAATGTGAATCCTGCTATCATTTCATCAGATCAAGTGAAATTTCAAGTCATGTTCATAAAAGAGCCCTCAGATATAGAGCTGCCTTGGTTTGATAAAGTAAGTGAAATACCACTCATTTACCGGGTAACAAAGGTTGAACACCAAATTCAATGAGACCTTGTCGTATTCCTACTGGAGACTCCACTAGTGCTTCCAACAAGATTTGATTTACAAAGGATGATATCGCTTCCCGTTATGATCAACAATATGTCTGCATCATTATCGCTGCAGACACAATTGATGATGACAAACGCTCACAGAATTGAGTTCTACTCACTGACACTGACAGAATTTTCTGATTGTATGAATCCCTACAAGGAATATTATTTGTGCATTCAACGTCACCCAGTGGTAACCAAGGCTCCTTCTCTAACTGATTGCGAAATACAATTATTTACGCAGAAGACAATACCGAAAAGATGTAGATTGGTCAGCAATGATCTCCGAAGGATATGGATCCAGTTATGGACGCCCAATCGCTGGTTGTTTGCTTTTGACCAGGAATATGAGCTCAGATTCGTCTGTAACAGGATGTCTCTCATCAAACATCTACGTGACAAGGGCATCCTGACGATGCACGGTGGTTGTTCCTTAAACGACGATGAAGAAACGCTCAGGGCGTTCGAATACATACATTCCATAGTGAATGTATCAGTAGTCTTCAACAACTGCGATCGCATGATTTACACACGCTTTCAGTAGGATACTTGGCTCTCTGCATCAGTTTGACCATCTTGGGATATTTGACGGTACGTCACCTACGGAGAACGACTGGACCGATCGACAACTGCAAGCCTACACCATCCCCCAGAAGATCGATCAGCGAAGCGCAATTCAGTTTCGAATTATGATGCTTCAACAAGTGGCAGGACGTTTAGAATTAAAATTAAATTCCAACCAATATTCATATTTTAAATTCAAAGAGTCTAATGTTTGTCGTATTAAGCAATATCATTCACCTTCGCGCCAGAAAATATTGTGTACTTTGCACCTGTTTTTCATTTGCTGACTTTGAACTTGTTACTTTCTGTAGACTCTGTAAAATTTTTGTATAAATTAAGTGTTTGGATTACAAATAAACAGACTTGTATATCAGAGCTCAGGTGATTAGTTTGTGTTTAATTTCAAGTCTCTTTTCTAGAAGCATTCAGAGAAATACTTAGCTAGAGTAACCTGATTAAGTATTCATACCTCTTTGGCACATATGAATTCTTCTTTTCAGAAGGCATCAACAACGATCCAGGTCTCCTAGGAAACCTAGGAAATCTAGAATCAACCATTAACAAATTGTAATGATTAGGATTATTGGAAAAGTCGTGTTGTTGCTTTTTACCAAAATATTTTGTATTTCCTCAAATGCGTTTTTCGGTTGCTACTTGCAAGCTTCTTCAGTGTTTTTTACACGACTCTATGATTGTTTGTTTTGTTTTTCTCTACATGTAGCAAGCAAATGTCTTTGAATATATATCTAATATATTTTTAAAATTTTCACACAAAAGAAATGAAACAACTGCTTTGCATACATGAAACGCGGATTTATAATAAGTTTACATAATTATGATTGAAACAAATTCGTTAATTCTCTATATATATGCATAGGCTGATTTTTATGAATGATTAAATCCAAAAAAAATTATTTGAATAGAAAACAGTCAGTTAAGAAATAAACCAGATGAGAGTTTCGTTATGGGTGCAGGAAGGAGGCTTAATTTTCAGGGCCTAGAAGCCATCCTGTCTTAATTAGGTATAAGGAGGTTTAGCGCGCAAAGCATAAGTGGACACACAAGTGCTACGCCATGGTAGGTCGGACGTAGGCAGAAACATCTGCACCTAGCTCGTTGTTCTTTCGGGAGTAGCTGGCACGCCCAGATGTTGTTTTTGCACGGTAAACTATCATCCATAAATAATTATTTGGTGTTCGTTTCGAGATTTTTTACGTTCTTGTTTCGATTGAGATAAAGTAGAAAATTAAGGAACTCTTGATTAGGAATTGAATGCAATTATATTTAGGTATTGGTTGGATGTAGCGACAGCCACCTTCGTCAAAAGATGGCTCACTTAGGCCACGAAAGGCCCATTGTGATACCAGAAAAGGATAAGGAGGGCACTGGAGCCTATCGTATGACGAGAATCATTGAAATTCTCGTATGAAGCTTACTATCCAGCTTTCATTTGAACTAGCTACTTTTCTGTGACTGTACATAAAAGTTGAGGATAAAGTTTGCATGTGTTTCCTGGATAGTGCTGGGCATTCGCGCAGAAAGTGTTGAATCGTCTCTTTCTCCTAGTTCGATCTAAAGCTATGGCTGCAATCGTGGAAAGGGGTACTCAATCTTTCTGCATGTCTGCCAATGAGACAATGCAACGTTCATACGGACATAATAGAACTCAAGGTTTCACGACTCGTGATGAGGAGCTGTTTGGTGCGTTTGGATTTCAGTGTGTGCCAAGTTTGCCTGGTTGTCCTGCAGGTTTTTTCCAGTAACCATGCCCTATTTGCAGCTTTTATGCAATGCTGCTTAAATCCTAGCTTTCTGGAAGCGAGAGGTTGGCTGACCTGGGGTTGAGCATGTATACTCCATCAGGTCAATGCCAGCTCTTGCTAGGTCATCTGCTTCGCAATTTCCCGGTATATCACTATGTACTGATACACAGTGTAGAATCACTTCACAGTGAAGCGACATAACGTTCAGTTGTAGACGACATTCCATTACAATCATGGATGAGGGGTTCACGTTGGGTAATGCTTGGATAGCATTTTGAATGTCACAAAAAATATTCAGGTTTCTTTTAGAAATTTTCTGGTTTCTCAAGCATTGCCTTGGATTTTGCAATGCCCTCTGCCTGGAAAACACTGGAGTGGTCTGAAAGACGGATAAAAAGTTTCTCTGCTTGGAATGACTGATATGAAAACAATATGAAAGCAAGGAATCTGGAACGCAAAGTATGTTCGAGTGGGTAATATCTCCATCATGCCACAAATGTCTTCCTTTTAATCGAATCGAGTGTTTTCTTGCAAGCAGCATAGTCGAAAGCCATTTCAATAGCATAAGCTGTGCCTTCGTCGAGTTACTGCGTAAACCTCATGATTGCAACAGCTGAAACCCTTCTGATTTTGTTTAGCAGGTTTACAATTTATGTTTTCCACATAGTGGGGCTCTAAATACCTGACCTATACAGAACTATTGGTTTCACTATCGCCATATAGAGCCATAATACAATTTTGGGTTGCAGTTCTCACCTTTTCTCAATATCTATTTTGCAGCAGTAGATTGCACATGCTGCTTTGCGTGCTCTTTCTGCTATGTACGCTTTCCACGCCAGTTTGGTGTTCGAAACTAAACCTAAATATTTGACCGGGTCTTCGAATTTGTATCGTCTTGAAAAGAGCACAAATTCTGTTTTCTGCGGATTCATCTTTAGACCGCACTCTTTGCCTCACTTGCATCTACCATCGTTGGCAACGAATTTGCAGCCAGGCGTTTCTATTTTTGACAGGAATTTGTCCACCAAGAATTTCCATAGAAGGGTTGATAGCACCCCACATTCTGACGTGCCTATGCAAGTCCTCTTTCTTAAGGTTCTGTTTCTTAGTGTGGAGTAGATATTCCTGCTGCTTAGCAGTAGTCCGATGAGCCCTATCAGGTTGTCATCGGCATTGCTTTCCCAGATTGCTCGCCAATAGCCTTATGGCTGGTATTGTTGAAAATCCCTTCGATGTCTATAAAAACGACTTGCATATATTCTTTGACGCTTAGTGATTTTTCGATGTAGCTGATGAGCAAATGAAGAGCTGTTTCAACCGTTCATCTTTTTATGTATGCATACTGCGCATTGGCAAGTGATTTCCGAAGCAACTCTGTGATGGATTAATCATCCGTTCTAGAATTTTCAGCAGAAAAGAGGTGAGGCTGTTAGGTATATAATCCTTAAGTGAGGTGAGGTGTGGTGTTTTCCATGCTAGAAGATTTAAATGGTTGAAATGAGCTGATTGCGCAGGGTAGGAGACTTTTGTTTACAGGCACAGTGGTTGACTGTCATTTCGAGGGCGTATGTGAATCAGCTTTGTCAGCAACGTCCTTACTACCTGGAAAGTGTATGTTCAGGAATATTCCCCCATGGGAGTTTATACTTCCCCGTAGGCTGCGTATGACTACATGCAGACTTTCTTGTTTCATTGAAGGCAAATGTAAGGGTCTCAGCGGCTTCCTCGAGACCACATTTATATTCAATCGAATACTGATTGGTATTTGGTCCAATCCATCCTTCTTTTGTTAATGAAGTTTGGATTTGTCGGAAGGTTAAAAACCAACATCGAAGATTCTATATAGATTATGGACGGAGAACAAGCACTCTCATGATACGTGACAAGCCTTGACAGTCTAGTGGAAGTGATAGTTTGTTGAAATGAAGTCCAAAACCTTTCTACGACTTACCGTAATGAAATTAGGATCCTGACTTTTGTTAAATAGGGCTAAGTTATGCAGTAAAATGAATTCAAAGAGTGGCTCACCCCGTTTTTTGTTCCGGTGCTACTCCAAACACGATGATAAGCATTGGCGTCCTTTCCGTCTATTATAAGGATGCCCCTAGCAGTGGCTTCTTTGTGATCCTTTGCAGGCTGGTGGGAGGTGACAAAAACTCATGCGGCATTTAGCAAGAGATAGCCCAAAGGGGTTTGAAATGCCTTTCAACTGCTATGGAAACGGTGTCTTGGTCACTGACATTATGCAAGATTAAAAACAACAAGCCTTCCTTTATTATTATGCAGGCCTGTTGTGTTGAGGAATACTGTCCTGTATGCTTACATGTTGAGCCTACAAACCTGGTTTCCTACTACTTAAGGTTCCTGAGCCCAGTATTGGCTCCTCTCTTTTTTGGGCCAGGTGGAGGAACAGTGCATCGGATGACAATTTAGGGTGGAAGAGGTTTATCTGATGAAACCTATGCATCATGATGCAAGGTTTTTCCACCTCCTCGTCAGATAAGGACATACTTCCATTTCAAAAAAGCCGCGGGATTGGAGTAAGTCCCCAGCAAGCTCCGGAATGGTGGTGGTACTCGTCTACGGTCGGGTCTACTGATGCTTCCCCAGTCACCCTATTCTCATTCTCTTTATTCGGTTGTCGTGCTTGCATTTTACTCGCAGGTTGAAGGCTGAGAAAGCGCAGCTTATCACCCCACCCTTAGACTCCAATGGAGCTAACAACTCCTTAGTACGGATTATAATGACCTCGCGCCGTCCATTTCTGGGCTCACTTACCTTGGCTACCTTGCAATTATCAACCGGAAGGTAGGCATTGCTGAGCATGAAAGCGCAGTTTCCTCCGGTGTGGATGGCTCTCTTTTCACCTTAAATTGGGCAATCGGCTAATTTGGGATTGCCTCATTAGATCTACATTTTTTGTAAGCTGCCCTTTGCTAAATCTTTCAGTTTTTTGAACATTTTGAAGGTACATCGTTTGCCCTTGTAAGCCGCAACTGAGCGGTTTTGCTGCTTTTTGAAACCAGAAGTGGAAATGGTGTTGGAGGCTTCACCAGTAACAATGGCGCCCGGTTTGTTCGCCTTTGCCTTGTTGTTGCGACTAATAGCAATAGGCTAACCCTACTTTCTGCTAAGCCAACTGCCTACTGAACTAGCTTTCTGTTAATCCAACTGTTCGCTTAACCAGCTGTCTGCTAACCTAGCTCTCTGCGAACCAAGCTGTCTGCTAACACAGCCCTTGACATAGCAGCCTTGGTGTGTACACACCTCGAAGAAGTGGGCGGCAGACTGGTTGTTGTACGATTGGACATTGCCGTCTTCTTACTACAGAAGGACGCATCACCTTCTTCCACTTCCCTTCCGGGCTGAGTGGTTCCTCTTTCTTAGTGTCTAAACTCATTGCAATTGGATCCCCGTTGCGGCCGCTTTCGCCACTTGTTTTGAAGCTCTCCTTAGAAACCATGGTTACTTTGGCCAAAACAGGGAGGCCATGCAAGAGCTGATTTATTCTCTTATGAGGATATGTGCTCAGGGCCGGGTCGAGGAAAAATTAGGAGTCCAAACTCAACTGATGCTACACGATCAGGCTAGTGGCCACGAGTTTTGAATGTACCGCGAGGCTCTCCAGGGTTTTACCGGAACGGAGGCGGCAATGGCATTAGCCTGAAGGACATTATTGCAAGATGTCACCCTTGCGTACTCAAGTGATAGAATCCACAGCTACGAACCCAAAGCACCCATCAGATATAGTCGTTAAGACGAGAGAGTTGTTTAAGGGCATTTAAAGTCGTGCCGTGGTAGATCATTTAGTGTTATCCAGAATGCCCCACGAGGAGGCGATCTATCCTGCACTCCAATCCAATCGCAACTCCAATTTCACCCCTGCTCTTTACCGGGTGTTATGAATTTTTTGTAAATTTTTTTCCGCATGAAATTCTTGTCTTGTAATGGGAGCGGTCATTCAGCTATCTACTAATTGAATTTTCTACTTGTTTGCAGAGTGCCCAAGTGACGGTGTGTGTACTATATGTACCTGCGCGTATTTGGGTGACGAGGCAGTTGTCCATGCCTCCTGTTCTCACGTCTTTCATACTTTATGCATAAAACAGTGGTTAAAGAAGAACATATTCTGTTCCTTTTTTTTGAAAACTACGCAATCCTCAAGACGTACTGCCTTTACAGATAAGATACAGGTGGGAAAAGGCACATCTTTTGACAGTAAGGGAAGTGGTAGCATCTATTGTGATGCAGCCCTCGACAAGGTAGATATAATATGCGTTCTTATGCTGTCTTGCAGCAAAGCATAGACATTGAAGAAATGGAGCAACTTATGGCACTACTTTCCCTCTAAAGCTAGCCAGTGAGGAGCAGGGTGAGCAACTGGATGCGAGATGGATCTCTCTTAGGTCATCTGGATATCAGCTTTGGGACCAATTATGGCATTTAGTACTCCGCTAAGAAATATCATGGCTCTTAGAGGATCCAAACAGGTATCAGCAAACGCCATCTCTGGCGTTTTATGGACGGTTGAGGCAAACAATTGCTGATTGCAGAAGCGAGCGTTTTCAAGCTTCTCCGTTATCCGCCAAATAGGTGCTGTATATTAATAAGGGGTAACATATGAAATTCAGTGTACGGGTAAGCTCCCTACCTGTTAACAAATTTTTGGGTCCGCCTTCCCACCCGCAACACTCTTCGTGAGAAAGTTGAATTCTTATGTCAGTTTCTGCATATCCAACTGATGGAGGAATCCGCTGCCTGGTACTTAATGGTACGTTGATTGGCACGCGTTCTGTAAGAACTTTGTGTGACAGATTCAGAGATAGGCTCACCAAACTGGAAATCAGCGAAATAATCCGCAGCCAAAAGAAAGGCAGAAATGAGCTATCCAACGCATTCTTCGATAGTTTTCTCCGACTCAACGATCGTCTCACAACACTTATTGGTGATGATGATCGAACGAAGCTATTGTAACTCAATTCACGTTTTGACCCCCAAATAGTCTGCTGCATTTTTCAATACTTTGGTGGAAATGCTGCGCGCTTATGTCCGGCATCAGAGGAACCTAGATGCATATCGTGGGATGCTCCAACTTCACACATGACTGTCGTTCAGACAGTGGTAGCTGGAGGAGTTGTATTCTAAAGAATCATAGCGACAAGCTTGAGCTGGTTGATTCATCAAGAATATCAGAATTCCTTTCTCTCTCATTGAAGTTCAGTAGTGATAACATCCGGGACACCTTAAAAAAGGCAACTGTATGTTATAACTGTCTAAAACCAAGTCACTGCTTCAATATGTGCTTGGCAAGCGTTCGATGTTTTACTGCGGTGATGGCAAACAAGATACCTATCAACTAAGCTTTTATGCCTGCTGTGACCCAAAACATGGGATCGGATCAAGAGTTCGCCATTACCTGACGCTTTCTGAACGGCGAGCAAACACCATTGTATAAGCAAAACATGCTTCAAACATGAAACACACGAGGACATGGTTGCTCCAAGTAAGACGTCCCAATTAATTCCTAATCCTGCCAACTCTATCTCCTTTTTGCAGCGTAATAGTTCAACTTATTTCCTTCCAAGAACCATTCTCATATACAGCAATGAAGCTTGATTGACACAGGTGTCAGCATTTGCTTTATGGCCACTGGTTGCATGAGAGGATTCCTTGTGCACAACTAACATCGCGTCATGAAATGTCATCAAAGCATCAAGACTGCTGACAACACACAATACCTTGAAGTAGGCAGAGCCACAGGCTCTATAACATTTCGCAGTAAAACGGAAAACGTTGTTGCTTAATATCATCCCTATCCTGATCCGAGACCTTCATCTGTGATTGGGTTTTTATGCATTTCAAACAAGTACCAGTTCCGCAGGATATTGTCTATTCGGCCAGTGTAAGCTTTTCGACATATGTGGAAGCAATAATCTTTGAAAATAGAGGCATTCATCCATCCTGCTAGCGTTGGGAATATTATTGTATGCAAAACTGGACAGAATGCTTGCAGTGAGGGCTGATCAGGGGTCCGAAAACAATTATTTGTCTCTCGAACTACTGGTTTTCAAACCGGAAAAGATAAGACTTGGCCTGAACCGATAAAAGTAGACCAAGTAACGGTAGAAGACTCTTATCCTTTACAAATGACCAACAGTATACTATGCCAGCTCACAACTGCCCAATACATATATGGTCTTGACCTTAAAGATGCTTTTGGCAAATGCCACTTGATGAAGGGTCGAAAGACACGACGCATTCGCCTTGGCTGGTCGCATCTTTTACTTCATGTGACCATACCTCTTCGGTTGTGCAACGCGCCTAAAACGATGCAAATATTAATGGACAAAGCAATTCCCACGCATCTATCAAGTAATTGTCCAGCTGCATGGTCTGCTGACAATCACTCTTTTGAGAAACAGATCTCCGTACTGAAGGAGCTATTCATCTCCACGCACAAAGCCGGTCTTACGTGTAACGTAGAAAAACAAGTTTTTTAATGAATGCCACTATACCTACCAACTTGGGGTAAGTCGAACCCATCGATTACTTCCCGTGGTCACGAATCGTCAAACAGCTACGAAGGTTCTCTGGCATGTGTGACTGGTAAGGTCAGTTTGTGCCAAATTTTGCTGAGAAAGCAACCTTAGTAGCGCAAATTCTTTCGAAGGAAAAGCAATTTTGTGGAATGAAAGCAGCAATACAACGTTTGAAGCCCTTAATGAGAGCTTATGTATCGCACACGTTCTATATAGCCAAGATTATTCGTGTCTGTCCCCCATTCATTGTGACTCAAGTCAACATGACGTTGGCGTGGTGCTGATGCATAAGACCAAGCTGACAATGAAGCGACCGTGGCATACATGTCACAAAAGCTCAATACTAGTCAGAAACATTAAACCGTCCTCACGGTTATCAAGCCCCATGCTCACCTGGAGAGACAGGATTTTGAAGCTGTAACGGATCATGCCATTTTACATATGTAAATGAGACTGACTGAGTTGCATGGACGCCCAGCAAAGTAGGAATTGAAACTTCAAGGCTTCAAATTCCCGATTCTTCACCGACAAGGTAGCTAAAACGGAATGCCGGTTTTGCATTATGCCTTTATTCTAGGCTATAAGGGAATGAACTTTTCAAAGTGTCAAGCATACATCACGCGATTGATCACTATTCTCCATATTTTCAGTTTAACAACACCTAAAACTCATCCAAAAGCTCGCTACCGATTAAATTTTACTGCCGCACCTTTAAGTCGTTGAAGCGTTTATGTAGACATGCTGTAAGCATGCCACAGGTGATGGACTCATTAAAAAAACTCATGGAAACTGTGGTTCCTCAATTCACTAACGCACAGCTGATTGAATGAGCACACGATCAGTTTATATACTCTTACAGGGGGATCGAAAAAACACTGAATCGTCTCAAAGCATACCTTTTGGCCTAAAATAATCAATCAGATCGAAAACACATTCGCGCCTGCAACGTCTGCAAGAAGACAAAGGCTCCTAACCAGGTGTTACAAGCCCCAATGAGACCAAAGCTCATACCAAAGCACGTCTTGTAGCGCTTCTACACGGGTCTGCATGGTCCATATTCAAGATCAGCTGCGGGAAATGTTTATATATTGATAGTGGCAGACCATCTATTAAAACTCGTCTTCCACGAACCACTCCGGACGTTATTGGCTAAATTAATTATCAGCTTCCTCGAAAAACGAGTATTCCACACTTTTGGAGTTCTCGAGGCAACTATTTCGGACAATAAGCCTCAGTTCGAGTATAATGTTTTCAATCCACTGCTACTAGAGGGAGAGCCAGTGACCAATTTTCAGTTGTCATTTCAAAAGTCTTGAAAAGTTACTGACTCAAAGTTCAATATCTGCTCAATAATAGAAGCCAATTCCGGCAGCCCCCAATGGCCGGGGTAAGTTACCATAAAATTTTAAAGAGGGTAGGAACAAAGATTCATTTTAGTTAAAGTATCAGCCATGAAATTTATGCAGATTATTTCTAAAAGTATACTGAATGTATGAAAAAAATTGGCAGAACATTTTTGTCCCTCCTAATTGTTGGCAGAACGCTATAAAAAAAATTTAAGAGAATATTTTAATTTTTGGTTATTTCATTAGTCTTCAAATTTTAACACAATACTGGAAATATATACAGAAAACATAATATTGGATGCCAGAAATAAATTTCATCACTTACTATCTGCCAGAGAGAGAAACGTTCCTCTGCAAGAGCGAGCGCGAGCGAGTCAGTTAAATTCATATCTGTCGGTTGAAAAGAAAGCGCATATTGCGCCTCATTGAAGATGGATTGTAAATTATATGAAATGCAACAATTCCTTGTTAAAATTTGCGAGTTAAACTCATAGAAAATATATATTGCTGTAAACTACGTGTCCCTGTGACAGAGGTATTCTCTAAGTAACACCGAAGGTCACTATGAAAGTTGTAAAACTTTTTTAATTTTACTATTCTTAGTATACTTTTGAAGTTTAGAATCCGCAGATGGGTCATTTCTTACCTCTTCATGTGACGCAGCTCTTTATGTATTCTTGCACCATTTCGACAGACAGATAGACAGATGTGACCAAGTAGCAGGGATGTTCTAGCAGTTTAGGATGTTCGAAACTACACAAAATCGGGTCAGTCCGTTAAGAGTATTTATGGAGCGCAGTTGATTTTTCATTCGTTTATCGATTTCTTTACTGAAGTACACATTTTTGTTTTTAATGAACTGCTAATCTCAATATTTGGGAATAAATATTTTTTGAGTGAAGAAAAATATATTTATTATCTTGTTTATTCTCCAGTTGTGGTGTATAAAAATTAAGAACTGTAAACCACACACATTCTTTGGTTTTTAAATTTGAATAATTCTATAGTGTATTCAAAATGATTTGTGCAATCTGTAAAGAGAACACTGCTAAAATTTAACATTTTGATAAACAAGAAACATAAAACATAAACATAATATGCAGTTTTGTGATGTGGTTTTACCTGACAATCCTGATAGTGACATTGGTTATCATAGTAAATGTTATGAGAATATTACTGATGTCGGACACAAGTATTTAATTGAAGAAAGTTCTGTGACAGCGACTTTAACTGATCGCCCTTCGTCACCGGAGCCATCAACTTCGGGTATATTACAAGGACACGATGCAATGGAGCAAGAAGCAGTGAAGAAAATTAACTACTCGAGATCGACAATCAAGAAGAATTGAATGCAGAATCTTTCTTTTGCTGATGATGCTTGATGATACAGAAGAAATGTGGCAACGTTTTGAAACTTAAAATACAGTTTTTTGTTATCATTACATCTGTAAAATGGCAATCGTTAATAAATGTAAGGCGCTAAAAAAAACTCTAGTAACCGATTGGCATAAATATCGTCGCTATCCTGAATTAGCGTTTAATGAATTAATCGGTTTAATTGAAGAAGAAATTTATACAGTGCTGTGCAAAACTTAAGCAACTCACTACATGTCGGAATGAAAGGGGAAATTGCAATCAAAATATAAAGAATTTTCTTCCTTTTTTGTTTTTAATTTACACGTTAGCATGTTGCTTAAAGCTTTGCAATAAAAAAAGTACATCAGTATTTAAACTGTTCTTTAAAAAAAACTAAAACAAAATACACCAACAAAGGGCTGTGCAAAATCTAAGCAACTTTCAAAATGCAGCTACGGTTCCCAGTCAGAACAAAAGATAATGGGGATTTCCCGATGTTTTTTTTTCTGATGCTCGTGCCAATTAGATCAGTAAAGATCGTCTTTCCTTTGGGTTTAGTTTTGTCTTAAAAAATAAAATTGAAAATGCAGCGTAATCAATACGATAATAGATTAAAATCAAACGGCATTTCGCTATATTATTCCGTAAAAACGCAAATAGAGATTGCCAAATCGTTAAATATAAACAAATCTTCAATTTTAAAATGGATTACGAAATATAAAAACACGGGTAGTGTGAAAAGTGTAAATTTTGGTGGAAGGCCGCGTAAAACTTCCACAAGAGATGGCTTACAAATTAAAAAATTGATAAAAATAAAACCGTTTATCTCGTCAAAAGAAGTTGTAAAAGAGCTAGGCTTAAATGTCAACTCAAGCACTGTTCGCAGACGGGCAATTGAATTCAATCTAAAAAGCTATACAGCTTTAAAAAAATCATTGCTCACAAAAAGACATGCAAGGAAAAGGTAAACTGCTCGAACAACACTTTTAAACATTATTATTTTACTATTTATATCGTTTTATATATCATTTAGGCTTGAATTTGATAAAAACCATCTTGACTAGGCAGTTGCTAAATGGAAGAGCGTTTTATTTAGCGACGAATCCAAGTTCAATCTCTTCAATTCTGATGGCTTATCCCCTGTGAGGCGTGAGAAGGGACAACAACTGAATCACACTTCTGTAGGAAAACGGTGAACTATGGGGGAGGAAGCGTCATGGTCTGGACATGTTTCTCAGCATTAGGTCTTGATCCCTTTCATAGAATAACAGAAATTATGGACAGAATCATGTATAAGGACATCTTAGAATCTAGAATGGTACCTTATGCAGATTGCAATATGCCACTCCGATGGGTGTTTCAACATGATAATGACCCGAAACACACATCGAAGTTGGTTAAAGAATGGCTTAACTCTAAAAGTATTCAAGTTCTTGATTGGTCGGCACAATCGCCTGACTTGACGAATACTACAACACTACAGTTTGCAAAAAAGGACCAATTGTTTACAAACCTAAAATCCGAATGGAAAAAAACTGACATATCAATTTTAAAGAATTTAGTTGAATCAATGCATCGCAGATGTGCCGCTTTTGTAAAAAATAACGGCTATCACACGAAATATTAAAAAAAGTTGCTTAGATTTTGCACAGCCTTTTTGTTGGTGTATTTGGTTTTGATTTTTTTTAAAGAACAGTTAAAATACTGATGTACTTTTTTTATTGAAGAGCTTTAAGCAACATGCTAACGTGTAAATTAAAAACAGAAAAGGAAAAAAATTCTTTATATTTTGATTGCAACTTTCCCTTTCATTCCGACATGTAGTGAGTAGCTTTAGTTTTGCACAGCACTGTATATATGTATATATTTTCTGTATTGTGTTAAAATTTGAAGACTAATGAAATAACAAAAATATTCTCTAAGCAATTTTTATAGCGTTCTGTCCACATTTAGGAGGGACGAAAATGTTCTGGTGAATTTTTTCATACATTCAGTATACTTTTAGAAATAATCTGCATAAATTTCATGGCTGATACTTTAACTAAAATGAATCTTATTTCCTACCCTCTTCAAAATTTTATGGTAACTTACCCCGGCCATTGGGGGCTGCCAGAATTGGCTTCTATTGTCGAGCAGATATTGAACTTTGAGTCAGTAACTTTTCAAGACTTTTGAAATGACAACTGAAAATTGGTCACTGGCTCTTGGTCTATACGAGAATCATGGATTTGGCAAACATACACAGGCAGTGGCGTACCCAAGGGGGGGGGGTTACGGGTTCAAACCCCCCCCTTGAAGAAGAATTGAATGCTGAGTTGACTCTGTGGTACAGAGAGATAGGGCATCTTGAAATAGTAAACCGCCCAAAAGCGGTCATAGATGGGTTAAGCATGTGTAATTCAAACATTTTGCCGAATATATCGAAATTGCTAGAAATATTGGCTGTTCTCCCAGTGTCTACGTGTACAAACGATCGATCATTTTTAACATTACGACGACTAAAAACATACTTGCGAAATTCCACCAGCAATGAACCGCTAAATGGATTGGCACTTCTAAATATTCATAGAGATCTCACTCCATCTACAGAAGATGTGTTAAATGAGCTATGAAAAAAAATTGTCGTTTAGATATTTCACTATAATTTTATCCGGCGAAGGGTTCTGTTTCATGCTTGGACATAAAATTTAAATACCATTTTACACTGTTTCTCACCGTTACTGTACAAGCAGATGAGTTTTGAATACTAAGTTTGTATCATTATCGGCATTTTAAAATTTTGATCACCTCGCGTAAATTTAAAAAATTCGAAGATTCGAATGTTATGGATTATATATCTCAAGAATTTTTTTTTCAATGTTGGGAGGTGGAAATCTTCAAAAGATACCGATCAGCTCCTGCCTCTCGGCATGCCGGATTTCTACCGACTAAAACCACTTCCGTTTCCTACAATCATTCTCTCCATCAAAATTTAGTAATTCTCCGTATTTAAAATTTTAGGACATAGTACTTCCCAGACGATAAGAATCGGTATAAGGGATAGTACCAAGTCTGTAAATTTTAGTGCCATTTTATTTAGATTAATAGTTCAGACTATATGTTTATGAATTATTTCCTGTTGATTACATGTTTGGTTTTGAGTTTAGTGGAGCTGATTGTACTTGTAACTTACTTCGAATGTTGATCCTGAAGGAGATATTTTTTTAGTGTCGTTTTAAAGGAAGTTCGGATCGCTATGTTTTTAATTTTGTCTGGTAGTGCATTGAAAATGCTGGCTGCTTTGTTGAAGGGGTCTTCTTTTAGCCGATCAGTTCTGGCAAATGCTATAGCTATATTATTCATGTTTCTCATTCTGTAAGTGTTTTCCCCCTCAATTCTATCTAATTTCACAGTGGTGTACTCATTACGGTGTAAATTCTTATGTATGAATTTAGCTGTTTCCATGGAAATCATGCCTTGCAAATTCAATTCTTTGGCTGTTTTGTAAACTTCGCTCGTTGGAGTTAGCATAGTGAGATTGCAAATGATCTTATACGCCTTGGTTACTAATCTGAAGATGATCATGAGGTTACCTTTAGAAGTTTGGCTCCAATTCAAGATGCCGTAAGAAATTTTGGAAAGGAGATGCGCATACATAATTTGGATTTTTTTTTCTTTGGAAAGAAGTAGAAGCGACGTAGAAGACCAATGAAGACAGCAAGTTTTTTCCTTAGATCATTTATATGTGGAGTCCATAAGGCTTCGTCATTGCCTGGGAAGAGGTTGGTAAAAACAATAATCGATGGCGCAACCGCCAAAATTGGGCCTTCAGGCAATATTAGAGTTATTTCATTTACTTGACCAATGGAACATTTGGATGTGAAGTGGTCAGGAACACGCTCACCCGTGATTATTACCCTCATTTGATTCAGGTTCTCATTCACAGCTGAGTGAAATGATAGTGCGGCATCAAATCTTGTTTTTGTATTTGTCGACAAGGAGCCTTGAACTAGCGTTAACCACTAAGCCACCCACTTTAACAATTATTCGCCGAGACACTCTGGAACGTGGGAGTTGAGTGAGATTCAGTATCTCAACGCAACTAGATCTTTCATCTATTTCACAGTAAAACCCATATTGGCCTGATTTACGGCCTATGGTGCTTCAGAGATCTCACCTAGGAGTGATACGGGCATAATTTGCACAAATTGGATCCGTGTGTGCCGTTATCTTTTACTAATTGTATGAAGCCTAGCAATTTTATAAATAGATAAAAAGTTGGCAGGAACATTAGAATATGGTCCCCTGATTGAAAGTTTTCGAAGTAAAATTCCAGAAAAGTGTAATTTATTTAATTCGCACCCATATCTTAGTAGCAACAGTTATATTTTTGAATGTTTCTTTCTATCTTTGATCAGAACCCTCAAAAAATGAATTGTTTTATTTTGTCATATGATTTGTAATCTGAGGATTAGGCCACCTCATTAAAAAAACGCGTACAAAAAGTCTACCTCATGCGTTACATGGAAATGACGACAAATTTGCTTGAGAGCGCAGAGTTGCTTCTCTGCATGGGCTGCAAACAAGCTTAGCCAGCCCTGATTACGATAATACTCTGCCTGTGCTTAGTGACAGTTCACTTTCCCACGGCATTTACTTCATTAGTTGCTTTCTTTTCTGGCCTGTAGGTATTGAAGGCGTTTCAATATATGTACTTGCAAACATTCATATACACTTTACGGTTCCAAGGAAGTATACAGATACAGTGTAGATTCTTTCACACATCAAGCGCATAATTTTATAATTTGAATGAAAATATCATCAATGATTCAAGTAAATGAAACCAGCATGCAATCGGGCTAAACTCTGCCAGAATTATTTTTGGAGGACTCCAACTTTGACCGGTGAAAAAGTATGATTAAGTGTGATTACATAATTATATCTTCATATCTACACCGAAGAACCAGCAAACGTACCTAGTCAAGACTTCAAAAATATAACCCCCCCCTTATCAAAATCCTGGGTACGCTACTGTACACAGGCATATATGCACCGGAATGTGTAAATCAGTCGATTTTGGTGACGATCCGTCCCTACATCCATTGCAGGCTGGGCAACTGGGATAGCAGGTTGTCTGCTATCGGGTGCATATTGAGATCTTTCCATCCTGTCTCCCTGGGATTCTCACCCTATTTCGTAACTTGTGGCCAGCACGTAAATGGTCATGGCAGTTCATATACGCTGCCCAAAAAATTGCATCTGTTTAAGGAACCCACTGCTGATCCGAAACCACATAAAAAGATGGTGATCATATGGCACCAGGTCGCAACACATCTGGAAAAGGTAGTCTAGCTATATATAAGAGATTGATACGACAATCATTAGATGTTATTAAGAAACATAAAACTTTGTAAGCAAAACACATTTTAATTCATCCAATGGCTAATTTTTTGGCTTTATTAGCTAGCAAATTTTTCGGCACTTAATGTTTCAAAATAGTTTTGTGCATAAGACTGCCAAAACTGCGTCACCTAGCTAGAACTAATTAGAACTCGTACACATTCCATAATCCACGCAACAAATTATCTTGAAACTGTGTTCAACGTAAACATTCTCAATTTGTATCACCAGTAGATATGAGAAGATAAGCACATATCCGCCAAATGGAGCAATTAATGCCTAATGTATGTTGCTTGGTTGACATCTGCAATAAAACATGGATTTATACAGTCTGTCAAGATTGAGTTTAAAGGTTACAATCCCTATTCCCACGATTTTCTACGATACTTGCCATTCCCACGATTTCCTTCACATCCAATCCCTAAAACCCGAACTTAAGACGTTTCAGATTACTTATCCATAATTGCAGAATCGCGTCTGCACCACACACTAGGATACGCATAAATATATTCGCGTCGACACTCGACGTTTCTTAAGGGTTGAAGATAATTTATTATATGACACTTGAGATTCATGAACTTCGTTTATGAAGACTGCCACCACAAATGTTATTTATGGGTAGTATAAATTAGGATACGATCTCCTCTTAAGTAAATTAGATAAAAGTGCGATGTTTCGTTGAAAGAATCCTCATGTGTAACAGTGAGCCGGAATTTAAGATCACGCGACACTAGATTGCCAAATATATATTCAAAAAGATAAGTTTTGTGTTTGTTTTTTGCTGATCTGAGGTACGGAATATATATGTATATATTCTTGTTTTGTTTTGAATATTTGCGAAAGCAAACATAAAATTGTTATACACATAAATTAATTTCAGTTTTCAACTTTCAATGTCAAAAATAAAGCATACCCATTTCTGTACACAAACTTTATTTGTTAATTGTAGTTGCATACAATACTAAGAAACGCTTCGCAGAAAAAAAGTCTAACTTCAAATTCCGAGAAACGGGAAATACAACAAAAACAAGTATTACACTATTTTGTTAGTGTCAAGAAACTCTTGTTACAAATGGTATTCAACCGTTATTTATGCTCTGCATTGTCCATTGTTGTGATCTTACTAGTGAATTAGTTGGTGTCGGTTAGTAAGTAGATAGTCAGTACGTGTTGGTTAGTGGTTAGTTAGTTTTGTACACATAATATTATCCTTTAAAAATGCCAGGCAAGAGGCTATCTTTTAACATTGTTCAGCTAGTGTACTATAATTACCAATTGAGTAAAAGTGTTTCAACCAGAACAATTGCACGGGAGATCAAAGAAGAGTGCAGTGTTCATGTTTCCCATGAAACAGTTCGGCAGGCCATAATTGCGAACAAATATTTTTCAATAGCAGCACGAAAAAAACCGCAACTCTCTTCACAAAATATCAAGAAGCGTTTTTTCTTCGCGACGATGCATATTTCTAGACCGATCGACTACTGGGACGACGTCATACTCGGTGACGAGACCAAAATAATGCTCTATTATAATGATCGACCAAACAGAGTGTGGCGAAAGGCCTTAACATCGTTGGAAAACAGAAACATTATTCCCACTGTCAATTTTGGAAAACTTTCGATAATGGTTTGGGGGTGCATTTCCAGCAAAGGAGTTGGAGACTTAGCTTTTATTGAGTCAACCATGGATGCATTACGAAAAACCACTTGATAAGAAGTGCGAACAAACTCGAGTTTCTTAGAAACAATAAGCCGCGATTCAAGTTTTATCAAGATAATGACTCAAAACATAAGTAGCATACGGTGCGTATGTGGCTTTTGTATAACTGTGGCAAAGTTATAGACACACCACCACCGAGTCTCGACTTAAATCCCATTGAAAATTTGTGGGTCAATTTAAAGGAGCAAGTCGCTAAACGTCAACCGAAAAACAAAACAGCACTTAAAACCGCTATACTGAAGAGTGGCATAAGATACCGAGCAATTATGATTTGGAAAAGTTGGTCCGATCTATGAAAAATCGACTACAATGCGTTATAAATGCAAAGACCGCCCTACAAAATATTAAATAAGTAGCAAAATTAATAAACTTATTAATAAATTTAACGTAAAGACACTTCTTATAATTTGTAAAAAGAGTTTCTTGATACTGAAAAAATAAAGTAATGTTTGTTTTTGTTGTACTGCTCCTTCTTTATGTATTAAATTTGCAGTTATTGCATAAAACCTTTTTAGGTACTATATATAAATAAAATTTATGAATAAAATTTATGTAAAGAAATAAAAACGAGTTTTTTCTTGCTTAGTAAGTTGAAAAATTGGACTTATTCTTAGTGTATAACCTCATTCTTGACATACTGTATTTTCAGTTTGAACTAAACATTTATCTTTAAATTGGATGACTGCAACATCGTTCAATAATATGGCTTCACGTTCTTTGTTGTATGTTATTGATGCGGTTTCAGGATCTTTGGTTGTAAGAAACCGTGTGCTGGGTGGCATGAGCTGTTTCCACAGTAACTAAAAGTTTTTTACTGTGGTCATAAGACAATAGGTTCTTTGTCCCTGTCATCAGTTTCGTCTGTTAAACAGTTGGGTTTTGTTTTCATTTTATTGATGTAACTAGGTGAATACAGGTAAATGTCTCCTAGAATTGAGCAGCTACGAAATTGATCATCGCCCAACTCAAAATATTGCAGCTGATTAAAATTGATTGCCAAAGTCGATGTTCCGATCAATGTTGATATGAATCCATGTGGTCTGACTCTGATTGCAACGGCGGACAAAGGGGTAAATGACAGGTCCAGCCGGCCAAAAATATTTTATCACCATTTTCTTTTAATTTTAGGCTGCTGATTGCGAAAAAAATATTCTAAACAATCTAGGACCTCTGGTTTTTGAAATATGGTATTAATCATTTAAATAATAACCAATCCTACCAACTTTGTCTAATTGAATTACTTTACCAAACTTTAAGTTTTTTAACAGCTTTTAAACAAGAATTATATTGACACACTTTTCTATATTTGGGGTGTAAAAATAAAAAATCAAAAAAAAATACCATAATTCATCTTATAAATAATTTATTTACGATATACATTAATCATCTGAAGATTCACAACTTTTATCACTCACCGAATCCAGGAGTCTGTGGCGAGCTATTTAATTAGAAGGTTCAACAGAGAGAAGAAGGGCTAACGTCTTGCTCAAAAATGGCTTGCTTCTTTTCTTCGGTACTGCCCTCATACCAGATAGAAGCGGATCGGAACTTAAAAGCAATCTATTCAAGATATCTATGTTACAAGATTTTCTTGAAAATTTTCGAGCGAAATTTGTTCGGTATAGCCTGAAATGCTTATTCCGAGACTCTGCAGCTTCTTTGGAAAGCTGTCCAATGGGAACGAGTGCACTTTCTATTACTGCCGCACCATGTATTACAATTTTATGAACAGTTGGAGTCATGGGGTGCCATGAATACAACTCCACATATAATTTGGCCGTTTCCATCACGTATTCGCTGAATTTCGCGGTATCCATCCTATGACCACTTGAAATTACCTCTAAAATCACCTGAAAACAAAAAAATTCAATTAATATCTATGCCTGCGATTTCTGCGGCAAGATTTGGATCAGCAAAGAACCTCCGATTAGTGTTTACGTCATTGGTGTTTTCACATCCAGGTTTGGGAACGTCCACAATTAAACCCATTTTCAGCCTGAAATCTTCCTGAATTCTCTTTTTCTCCTCTTTTATCAATTTTTTTTCCTCCTCACCGCAACGTTGGATTTGTATCACATGCAGCATTGAAAAGTTCATTATCTATCATGGTTAATAACATTTTATGTTTTACGTATTACGAATTACCATTTACAACTACATTTGTCGCTTCGAACGAGTTCCTTGAATGTTCAACATACGAAATTTCTTCGTTAGGAATGTCAGCAGACTCTTTTACGAACCTTATCCGTATGGGTCGACAGAATCTAGGTGAGGAGGGCGTTGGATTTTGCCAAACAATTTTTTCGTTCGACTGAGCAATCAGTCGAAGTGGTACAAACGAGCTTTGGAAAATGTGGACATCTGAGTCAGCGTCATTTTTAAACTTTTGTTTGTATTCTCTTTGTTGACAACCGTCACATCCCCATTTACAAATCAGCAAAAGTGAAGTACATTCTGTATCACTTAAAGTTTCTCCTACTTCTTCCAGAGAGTTCAACAGTCTTGTAACCTTGGACCATACCATTAAAGCCGTGACTCGAAAGGAATCCTTATTTGGATAGCAGCTAAGTTTTTCTTTTTGTAGCATACTATAGCATGGATAGAATTTTTTATAAGAAGATAGTACTAACTCGTACTGTGTTCTAGATACAATTGCTTCGACGAACGTCGATAACGCCTGCACAGTGGATATCTTCGTACAGGTCTTACCATAATCATCCGACAATAGTTCCTTATATTCAGTTGCTAGTCGTGGATCTTCAGTGATTTCTTTAACCACCAGAGAAGCATTCCGATGTCCAGCGGCATAAAGTTGGGATTGGGTTGCATAAGAAGGGTCTGCAGATCTGCTTCTCTGCACACTTCTTCCGTTTTTCGTCTCTTGCTTCTTCCACTACATTCCCGAGTGATTTCTGAGGTCGACCTCTAGACATCGCTACTTGATGTAATTAAAAAGTTCGTTCCAACCAAGATGAATTAGCTTTTAAGAAATAATGTTTAAATTTGTTTGCTTTATGCCATCTTCGCTGCAATTCTGACTTAAGCCTTGAAAATTTATGTTTGATATCCTTATGTTGCTCTTCAGAACAGTTGTCTTGATTTACCAGGTAATTTTCCAAAAAAAAATAATTTTTTGTCGAAACTGGGCAATTGCTGCCTATCCATAAGGTTGAAAAACTCTCGCCTTATAATAATTCTCACTCCAGATGGCCCGAATGTAGAAATTCAAAATACCAAGCAGTAAAAAATAAAGAGCATCTTTCATATTTTTTTATTGCCTTATCCTATATTTTAATTAATAATATTATGCTATAACATAGCAGTGGCGAGGCGTTCATACAAGCCGACTCCCATCGGCTTCCCTTTCCAAGTATGGTCCAAAAACGTCTAACACTTCAGTTTTATAAGGGAATGAAGTGTTACTTGCATGCATTTCTGTACACATGCTCAATCGTTCCACTTGATCTCAGTGTTTATTCCATCATACTTCATTCTCTTCATCTCCTCATCCTCATAGTTCCATAATAGCCAGCAAAGCGATCAACATCTGTAAATGTTGCAGCAAAGCTTTCCGAGTCTCGAATTCATCAACAATTTAAGGTGCCGTGGGCATTCAACTCCCGTTTGTTGGAATGGCAGCTCGGTTTTCCTCAATAGGATATGGAAACAAATCAAAAAGCCGGTAGCGTTCCCGGCTTCTCAAATAGTAAGCGGCTTACCCACAGTAATTTTTCACCCCTCGCCACTGTCACATAGATACATTTCTGGTCTCTCACAATCGATAATAAGTTGGACTAAGAAAAATTTGATCGGTAACAGGTACAAAGCACTGAATTATGCACTCACAAAGTTACTTTTGATTAATTTGAGGAAAAAAAGTTAATTTTTAACCAATAAAACCACAACTTTAATTTTAATTATAAACAAATATATATTTCGGGACACAGTTAGTCCCTTCTTCAGTGTTATTAAAACAGAAATTGAAGAAAACCTTAATACCTAGTTCTTAAATATCTATAACTTTTAATCCGGCTATCCTAATTGTATCCGAAAGATATTCTAATTACTTCACGAGTTTAACGAGTCCTGAAAACCCATTTCCCAGGTCATGGTTGATTCGTCGCGTTTCCGGGGTTCTGGCTATAAATAGGCTCTCGTACGCATCGAGTTGAGACCTTTTTTGGACCTGTTTTATGCATGCTGCGTCTTCCATACCAATCATGTGGCCTTTGTCAATTATATGTTTGGCCACCGATGACCTTACTTCCGTTTTTTGGGATCTGCCAGCTATCTCGGCCTCTTTTAAATGCTCCCCGACTCTCGTTGGTATCGGCCTTATGGTTTGACCAATATACACCATTTGACAGTCAGGGCAAGTTATCTTGTAGATGCCACTTTTTTCTTTGTGTAAAACGGGGTCCTTCGTCGTTCGCAGGATTGTTCTCAGTTTAAACTTCTGACTGGTTGTTGTCGCTATCATGTTGATTCTTCTGAGGCACTTTCTGGCTCTGTCTCATATGTGACCGGTTTACTGCTGCTCTTTTTATTCCGTTTTGTTTGTCCATGTTTGTTGGTAGAAGCGTGGAACTCAAGTTGCTCTTCATTTTCCTCTCTTTCTTCTTTATCACATTTCTTATTACTTCTGGTTCAAACCCGTTTAGTCCGACTGTTTCTATTATGTGACGAGTTTCCTGTTTTTTCCTTTCCTGGTTTAACGGTATTGAAAGCATCCTGTGTATCATGGAGCTGTATGCTGCCATTTTTTGTGCATATGAGTGGTTTGACGTCTTTGGTATTGTCCTTTGGGTGTGGCTAGTTTTTCTGTATATGTCAAACTAAATGTTTCTATCTTTTCTGATGATTTTTAAATCCAGGAAGTTTATCACTCCCTGTTCTTCTGTCTCCTTTGTGAACTCGATGTTTTTGTGTATAAAGTTGTGGTTTTATTGGTTCAAAATTAACTGTTTTTCCTCAAATTAATTGAGACACACAACGAAAAACTCAGACCATTCATTGATTTAAAAATGACGACCAGGTCCAACGCTAAGTTCAACGATATAATAAAATTGAAGAAACACATGGCAGGAGTAAAACAAGATATACATTTTCTAACCAAATGTTTAAAACACGAGGTCACACCCAAAAGTCACATAGTGAGAATTCAACGAGCATTACCGAAAAAACTGAAAGCATCGTTCGAAACCAAAGCTATCAGGGATAGTATTCATCGCCTACATGGGAAATTAAACAACCTGAGTTTACAAACCTACAAAGCACACCTGAAAATTCTAAGCATGGGAAGCCATAGAAAAGGAGACATCCTGGAAATCTTGGAAAAAACCGACAATGCGTACAACTGTGAGAAAAGAAGAAAAAAAGGTATACTCACCAAAAAACCATAAGGACTTATCAACAAAAAACCCAAGTTGAAACCCAGAACAGTGTCAATTATTCCGGAGTTTGTCATCAACAAATCGTACCAAGCCTTCCCGAAAGAACAGATGGACGTTCTAAACCTGATTGAAGCCGCAGCTAAATTTTGCAAAAACGAGGAACAAGAGGAAGTAAGATGTGAAATTGGAAAAATCATCAAAAACCAACGAAAAAGTACAACGAGCACAACGGGAGATAGAAAAATAGCAAGAGAATTAAAAGAAAAACCTGTCTATTACATGAAGGCGGACAAAGGGAACAAGGTCGTTATAATGGACAGAGAGGAATATGACCGACTCGTCTTTGAAAAGCTGATGGATGAAAAAAAGTTCCTCGAACTCAGAAATGACCCCCTACCGGAATCGGTCAAACGAACAGAAAAGGTTATGAAGGAATGCAAAATTCTGTTTAATAGCCTTACATCAGTCAGGGTACAAAATCCTGTCTTACCCAGAATAAAGTGTCTACCTAAAACTCACAAACCAGGCAACGAACTAAGGGAAATCATCACGGCATACAACTCTCCAACTTACAAAATAGCAAGATGGCTGGTTACTGAAATTAAACACCTCGAAACATCGATAAGCAGCCACTCAGTTGAAAATTCTATGGAAATAGCGCAAAAGTTGGAACATGAGAGACTAGAAGAGGACGAGACCCTAGTATCTTTTGCTGTGAAAGCCCTGTTCCCAAGTGTACCAGTGAAAGAATCATTGCACCTTTTAGAAGAATGGTTTTTGCGGCACAATAACACTTTGGAGTGGAAAAGGAGAGTGCATGAAAGAAAATTATTTTATGTTCCGGGGAAAGTTTTTCAAAACAATTTCTGGGGTCACGATGGGAAACCCGCTTTCACCAATCATCAGCGAGGTGTTTATGAGCTCTATTGAAGCCAGAATAAAAGAACGCGGCGTACTTCCATGGTTTTGGGCACGCTACGTGGATGATATTCTTGTAATAATAAAAAAGAGCAAAGTGGAAGAAACCTTCGCTGGACTGAATGGTATACACAAAAACATCGAATTCACAAAGGAGACAGAAGAACAGGGAGTGATAAACTTCCTGGATTTAAAAATCATCAGAAAAGATAGAAACATTGAGTTTGACATATACAGAAAAACTAGCCACACCCAAAGGACAATACCAAAGACGTCAAACCACTCATATGCACAAAAAATGGCAGCATACAGCTCCATAATACACAGGATGCTAACAATAACATAAATCCAGCTAGTGCATTCACGTATTGTGGTGCAGATTAGGCCAGTCTTTTCTTTACTCGGATGTATAAAGGCCATGGCAGGACATCCAGTGAAGGATATGTTGCGGGGTTTGTATGTATGATTACGATTACTACTCATCTCGAACTCAAGAATGACCTTACAATTGAAACTTTTCTAGCAACCTTTAAGAGGTTTATTAGTAAAAGAGGACTTTGTCGGGAGATCTGTAGTGACACCGTGACTTACTTTGTCGGTGTAAGCAAAATATTGGATGACGACATAAAATATGTCATTCTTAGATCATCAAAAGATGTTGCTCAAATATCCGCTCGAGATGACATCGACTGGAAGTTCATACCAGTTGCCACGCCTTACTTTTGAGGCCTATGGAAAGCAATTGTCAAATCTATTAAGCAACACATTAAATAAATCTTCGATGAAACTGGTACATCACCGACCTTCAAAGAGTTTAATACAGTTCTCGTTAAGACAAGCTTCGATCTGAAGTTGACCCCTACGTCCACTTTCTAGTGAATCCAGAGATTATCATGGACTTTTTCCAGAACTCTTTCCAATCGGTAGGCATCCTTTCACCGTGGCAGAAGCCAATCATCAAACACAATTTGACATTACCGCTGGAAGCAGCTGACCACATTACGAGTATATCAAACGTTCTGGTCAAGATGGTCTACTAAATATTTGCACACATGTAATGAGAAATTTGTCACGAACGAGATCGCGACGAAGTTGCAAGGCAACGAGACTCTCGTCCCGTTGGCCTTATTGGACGTTAAGTCCTGAGACGAGGGAACGAACCCGTTGGTCGTGTAGACTAATTGCGTTCGGCCTCTACTTGGTTAGACGGCGATGGCAGAAAGGAATAATGCAGGTTCTGATTACTCTAGTTAATAACATACAACAACTAACAAATATCATGAATAACATTCAGACAACCTTATACAAACAAACAGACCTACTACATATATTAGTAGTGTGGGGTTCCACTATAATATAAACACCTTGTCCATATAATATAACACGCGATTTATTAAAACATAAAATAAAATATGTACATTACAAATCTTTAATATTGTGCGCTGCTGCCGACCTGTACCTACCGTCTTCGCGGTAGACTGTAGTGAAGTTCGTCCTCCATGTCCTGGTCATGATCGAGGGTAGGATTCTCGTGTCGAACTGTTATACTAGAATCCCTACATTACTCCCCCCGAGTTGCATTGACAATCACTTGAATGTCACTTGCTGTTTCGATTTTGTTCCAGGGTAAGTTCTTAAGTTTCCTCGAAATTGACTGCTGGTTGGCCTTGGAATCGTATCTTCATTTCTAGTTACAGCGGCTTCCAAGTCGGGATTTGAGATGTAGGCTGGCTTTAATCTTTCCGTGAATACGGTAGTGCTTTTGTTACCGAGTTGAATTTTGTAGACGGAATCGTTCAATCTCTCGATGATCTGATTTGGTCCTGTGTACGGCTGTTGTAGCGGTCTGATGTTCCCATTATTTCTCACAAAAACGTGAGAGCAAGTACTTAAGTCCTTGAAGATGAAGGGTGCATCTTTGTGATGATGTTGCACAGGAACAGGACGAAGTTGCTGCATGTCGCGTCTGAACTTGGATACGAACTCGTGAGAATCTGTGATGTCGTTGCTTTCAAGAAATTCGCCAGGCAGTCGAAGTGAAGTTCCTAGTAGCATCTCAGCAGGAGAACATCCTAGGTCTTCTTTGATTGTAGTTCGCAAGCCCAGAAGAACGGTTGGAAGTGTTTCTGTCCAGCGTTGCGTTTCATGGCACATCAGCGCTGCTTTTAGCGTGCGGTGGAAACGCTCGATAATACCGTTGGACGCTGGATGATACGCGGTCGTTCTGGTTCTTTTGCAGCCGATAAGTTTGGTCAACTCTTCAAAAAGTGAAGATTCGAATTGCGATCCGCGGTCGGTGGTGATGATTTCAGGAGATCCAAATCTTGCGACCCGCTGATAGAATATTGCAAAGGCAACTGTTTCAGCTTGTATATCTGCAATTGGCACTGCTTGAGGCCACCTCGAAAATCGATCGATCATCGTCACTAAATACCGAAATCCATTCGACGGTGGCAAAGGACCTACGATATCTATATGTATTTGTCGGCAACGGTGATCTGACATCGGAAGCTGTTGTGGTGTGTTTTTTGTGTACCGATGAACTTTAGATCGTTGACATGGAACACATGATTTCACCCATTGCGCAATATCTTTGCACATATTCGGCCAAATATATTTTTTTCTCATCAGTTTACTGGTGGTTCGACAGCTTGGATGAGACATTCCATGTACATATTTGCTGCAATATTTGACGTCTTAGAGACGATGGTACATAAGGTCGGATATTTCCAGTGGATGTATCACAATACATAGTAAAATCGTCGACAGATATTGGTTGCAGCTTCAGTTTTCCTTCAGTAAGTAGTAACGTCTTTAATTCGCTGTCACTTTGTTGTTGCTCAGCGATGGAAGCTGTCGTCACAATACTTGATATAGCGTTTACTGTATCAGGACGTGACAATGCATCTGCGATGAAGTTTTCTGAGCCGTTGATATGTGTTATATCTGTGGAGAATTGTGCGATGAACTCCAAATGTCTTACTTGCCGAGGTGATGCCTTATCCGATCGCTGTTGAAAAGCGTATGTAAGCGGCTTATGGTCCGTTACGATAGTGAATTGGCGTCCTTCAAGCATGTGACGAAAATACTTAATGCTTTCGTATATTGCCAATAGTTCTTTATCGTAAGCACTATAAGTGGTTTGGCTTTTAGTTAATTTCTTCGAAAAAAATCCAAGTGGCTTCCATGCACTTTGTTGCAGTTGGTCAAGAACCGCTCCTACTGCTGTATTGGATGCGTCCGTGCATAATCTTATAGGTGCATGGTCTTGCGGATAAGTAAGCAGGGACAATTCTGCTATTAGATTTTTGCTTTTCTCGAAAGCTTCTAATGCTTCTGTTGTCCATGGCACTGGTCTTTTGTCACGTTTGCGTGAGTCGATTAGCAAACTGTTGAGGGGCGCGAGCACTTCTGCTGCATTCTTGATAAAGCGCCGGTAAAAATTGATGAGTCCTAAGTATCTTCGCAACTCCAGCATAGTTGTTGGTTTACTGTAGTTTTTAACTGCTGCGACCTCATCTGGTAACGGCTTAATACCGTCACTACCGATCCTGTAGCCGAGATAAACTACGCTTGGTTCACCGAATGTACATTTCGTGGGATTTATCTTGAGCCCATATTCCATCAAGCGCTTGAAAACAGTCTTGATGTGTTCTTGATGGTCAGTCATGCTCCGAGAGGCGATAAGGATGTCGTCCACATATGCGTAACAAAATGGTAGTCCTCTAAGCACTGTGTCCAAAAACCTTTGGAATGTTTGCGCTGCATTGCAGAGGCCAAATGTCATTCGACAAAATTCAAACAAACCAAAAGGTGTGGTGACCGCAGTCTTCGGAATATCCTGCTCCTGAATAGGAATTTGGTGGTACGCACGCTCAAGATCCAACGTGGTGAAAATTGTTTTTCCATGTAAGGCGTATTGAAATCCTGCACGTTCGGTATCGGGTATCGATCTGGGACCGTTACAGAATTTAAGCGCCGATAGTCCCCGCACGGTCTCCATGCGCCAGATTTCTTCTGCACTAGATGCAGTGGGCTTGCCCAAGGACTTTTAGAAGATCTACAGATTCCCATTTCCACCATATAATTGAATTCCTTTTTGGCAGTTGCGTACATTTCGGGTGACAGGCGACGTGGACGTTCCGCAATTGGAGGGCCAGTAGTGTTTATGTGGTGAACGATGCGGTGTGGTTTGGATGGCGTGAAATTAGACGAAGCTGTGATTCCGGGATACTCGTGGAGTAATTTGTGGAAGGTATTATTTTGTTCGAGAGTCGTTACCTGTGGAACGTTTTCCTTGTTTGGAGAAGCTGTAGCGAATAATTGAGTTTGGCCATCAATTAATCTTTTTCTCTTGGTGTCTATCAAAAGGTTGAATTTTGATAAAAAATCAGCTCCAATTATTGGACGAGTGACGTCTGCCACATGGAAGTACCATGCCAATCTTCTTCGAAGTCCAAAGTCAATATGGAGTAAACGTTCCCCATACGTGTTGATTGTTGTATTGTTGGCAGCGTGCAGCTTAAGACTGGTAGGTATTTTCAATTTGTCGCTTAAATTCCGCGGTATGACTGAAATTCCTGCGCCCGTATCGATCAGGAAAAGCATTCCAGAGTTGCGGTCTCGCATAACTAAGCGGTGCTGTTCGCTTCCGTCCACCACGCCAGAGGACGACGACGCATCTAGTTTAACGGATACCGAGAGCAATATTGTCGGCACTGTCGCGCTGCATCGCCAAACTTTTGATGGCAGTAGCATAATGCTTCTTTCCCATGCTTGTTTGCTGCAGACTTCGTTTGATGACGTGATTTGCTGCGTGATTTGGAACGAAATCGTTGATTGGGCCTTGCACGAATCTGTAGCTGTTTCATCGCCCGCTCGATTCTCTCGAGCCTTGCATTGATAGAATTGTTGTCTTTACGGCTTGTAGAAGAGACTTCATTTTCGGTAGACATTGTGGCAATTGTAGGCCATGAATTGAATTCCGAAAGGATTCTGTCCACCATTTCCGCCAAGGCACTGATGTCGACTTGCGCTGACACTGTTATTATGACGCGAGCTCGTGCTGGTAAACGACGCAGCCATAACGTTCGCAATGCGTCATTAGTGAGTTGGTCTCCGGCTAATGATTTCATCTCCCGATATAGTTGAGATGGTTTTCGATCACCAAGTTCTAATTCGGTTAGAACTTTTGACAATTTGCTTTCTTTTGAGTCAGTGAATCGAGCTATCAACTGATTCTTCAATGCATCATATTTGTTCGCGTCGAGAGGATTTTCAACGACGTCAGCAATGTGCTCTAAGATGGCTGAATCTAAAGCAGCAACTACCACATTAAATTTGGTGGCATCAGCACTTACCTTTTCAAGTTTGAATTGAGCCTCTAGTTGCGTGAACCAGAGCGTCGGTCGTCGGCTCCAAAATGGCGGCAGCTTCAAATTTTGTATTGCCTCGATGCGATTTCCGTTGCGTGAAGGCGTCAAGGCATGAGTGAACGGGTTTTGGGACTTATTTTCAATGTCTTCATCACTTTCACTTTGTATCAATGTCTTGTCGACACCCGTAGCCATTGTAGGAAAGTAGTTGGCTTATACGCGTCCTTTAGCTACAAAATGGCGTCAAGAGTCTTGATGCGTTGAAATAGTTCACAAGGCTCACTGTTCACTTCGGTCGGGGTCACCATATGTGGGGTTCCACTATAATATAAACACCTTGTCCATATAATATAACACGCGATTTATTAAAACATAAAATATAATATGTACATTACAAATCTTTAATATCGTGCGCTGTGTCCGACCTGCACTAATGCGTCTTCGCGGTAGACTGTAGTGAAGTTCGTCCTCCATGTCCTGGTCATGATCGAGGGTAGGATTCTCGTGTCGACCTGTTATACTAGAATCCCTACAGTAGGTTAGTTAGTCAATGAACAAATGAATAACCTGAGAATTGCACAATGGAATGCAGACGGACTATTGTCCTGTAAAATTGAATTGAAATCTTTCTTGCACACTAATAATATTGACATAATGTTGATCGCTGAAACTCACCTATGCAGTAAGAATAATTACTTAAAAATTCATGGCTACACAGTCTATAACAACAATCACCCTGATGACAAGCCACAGAGTGGTAATGCCATACTAATCAGGAACAGAATCAAGCCTCACCCCATCCGATGTAAACAAATGTGTAACATTCACAGTACCGCTTTGTGTGTCTCTGCCAGAAGCGTAGACACGTGTATTGCGGCTACTGATTGTCCCCCAAACCACAGAATCACCTCAACAGATTTCGATGATTTCTTCAAGTCACTTGGACCCTGCTTCTTTGCCGCGGACGATTACAATGCTAAGTCGCCACACTGGGTGCACGCTTAACATTGCCACGAGGTAAACAATTGCTTAAATCTATTTACAAGAACAACCTTAATTGCATAACAGGTGGCACATCAACATACTGGCCATCAGATCCATTAAAAATCCCCGATGACATTGACTTCGGTAATACTAAGAAATAAGATCCGTGCCTCATCAAGGCTTGGACCACGAATGATCTGCCATCGGACCATTCACCTACTATCTGTGAACTTAGCAGCAAACTGATAGTAGAAAACATTGAATCCAGATCAACAAATAGTAGAACCAACTGGAACAATTTTTGCAGGAGATTTCAATCCTAATTTTGTCCTAATGTTAAATTAAAATCTTCTGAAAATATTGCAAATGCAATAAAATAGTTAACGAATACTGTTAATGGCTGTGCTGTATTTGCTACCCCGTCCGCCGAATCTACGGTGGCTAGATCTCCTCAGTATAACAACAACAAAATACTTTCACTCCTAAAATCTAAACGAAGTACCAAAGCCGAATGGCAAAGGGTACGCTCAACGAAGGCAAAAGCCGCCTTAAACGAAGCCAACAAAGCACTAAAAAAAGCGCTATATATAGATAAACAAGATAAAATTGATCACTTTGCTAGCAAATTATCTAATAAAGCGGACACGAACTATTCATTGTGGAAAACAATTAAAAGGGTCTAGAAACCTGTATCAGCAGACACTCCAATCAGGGATCACAGCGGTGGCTGACTCAGAGACAATACCCAAAAAGCTGAAGCTCTTGGTAATTACCTATCGAAAGTATTTTGCTTAGATACAGTTAATGAGGACACTACCAACACAAATAACAGTAGCAGGAATTATTAACATACTAGATTCACTAAAGTCGAGCTTCTCAAGAAAATTAGCAGTTTAAACAACAATAAAGCACCTGGAGACGATAAAATAACAGGTAAAATGATTAAAACTTTACCTATATCAGGCAAAATCCCAATATTGCACATATTCAATGCAATACTGCGTATTAATTATTTTTGACACTCCTGAAAACATGCCATGATCATAGTCATCCCTAAGCCAGGCAAAGATAGCACAAAAGTTGTGTCTTATAGGCCCATTAGCCTGCTTTCCACCCTTTCTAAGCTGTTCGAGAGGCTACTTCTTGACAAAATGCTCCCCACACCCATTGCTCCATTTTTTTCCCTGAACATCAGTTTGGGTTTAGAAACAACCATATTACCATAGAACAGGTACATAAGCTAGTAAATTATATCAAATATTCAAAGATAATAAATATTGTGTTGGACTATTTTTTGGTGGATCACAAGCCTTTGATAAAGTCTGGCATCCTGGACTCATCCAAAAAATTAAGGTCACTCTACCCCCAAATTTTCATGGTATACTAATCAGTTACTTACTTGAACGGTCCTTTAAAGTCAAATACAAAGATACCATTAGCCAGGAACATCCTATAAAAGCAGGAGTACCCCAGGGGAGTGTACTAGGATCAGTCCTTTACCTCCTGTACACTGCAGACCTCCCCACCTCAAAAGAGGTTC